>JAHNEJ010000114.1:0-302934 GCA_022559845.1 Amorphophallus konjac
GTAGAAGGTGTTAGTCGCTGCACTGAACACCTCTATCATGCCGCAACAGAGGCCCTTCGAAATGGGGTAGCCATATGGGGAGACGTACACGCTGTGATAAATGCCGACCCGGACCAGCAAAGGAGCATAGTTGAACAGCACATGCTCCGTGAACTCCACCGCCCTCTCCCGGAAGGTGTGGGCATCCTGAAGCTTCATCTCCCCGAACCAGCCCAGTGATAAATCATACTTGAATCTGATGGCCAAACAGTCCAAGATGAAGGGCTCTTCTCTGTAGCCCCACTTTAGGGGAGCCAAGAATAGGCCGAACCGAGGCGCCTCGTTGTACACCTTCCCGGCAGACAAGTCCCATCTTGCCGGAGTAAACTAAGGCGCCCGCACCAGCTTGTCTTCTGTCGGCAGCACCCCCTCGATCCCCAGAACTGGCTTCCACTCCCGGGCTTCTCCCACCAGGTACATCAGGATACTTCGGGGAACGCTGTACAATAAGCTATCCCGGGCCAGTAATATAGCCTGCTCGGCCTTCTTCACAACCCGGAAGTCTCGCCCTTCCCGCGAGCGAAAATGCTTCAGAAATCGAACCAGGTGTCTGTCCTTCGGGAAGTCCTTCCTGTACTCCCCGGTGACCCGGTCAAATGTGAAGCCGCTGTCAACTCTGGCAAGCCTCTGGAAATCTATGGTCTCCCCGTCGGACTCGGATGACTCTGCCAAAGCGGCTATTTCTGCATGCTTTCGGTCTAGGTCCTCTACATTTAACCAGGTAACTGCTGGTACCGAGCCCCGTGGGATAAGATCAGCACCAATAGCAGCAGCAGGAGCCGAGGAACCACTTGGGGCAGCCATTTATCTGCAAAGATACATAAACAGGAGATCAGGATAAGCCACATGCAAAAGGAAGTGAAAGACTGTAAAAGAAGGGCTTTGCTACAAGTCAAATGAACAAAATATTGCCAATTTCTGACGAAATTTTGGCAGAGTTTCCCCTAGGCCAGAGGCGTAAGGGAAAACACGGGTGCGCGTCCACAAGGAGTGACGACCCCAACAAAGCATGGTGGGCCCCGAGAGGCAACACCAGAAGTCCGCCGATCGAAGGAGTCCTCTTCCTTAAGCTAAAAACTCCCCCTGGAGACCCTCACCGGTGCACTGCCCAGTGCCCTTCCCCGGCACACCCTGCAGTTGCCCTCACCGGTACACCCTGGGGTGCCTTCACCGGCACGCCCCTAGAGGCCTTCCCCGACACGGCCCCTCTAACCCTTCCCCGGCACGCCCAGACGGTCCCCTTCCCCGGCACGCACGGTGCATGGCTTCCCCGGCACGCCCCCAGGCATCCCTCACCGGCACGCCCAGACGGGCCCCTCACCGGCATGCCCTTGGGCCTCTTCCCCGACACGCTGCGCACGGGAGCTTCCCCGGCACACTACCCGCCAGGGGGGACCGCTCCCCGGCACACGTCCTACCCTGTTTACCGGTGCACCCGGGGAGCCTCTCCCCGGCACGCCCTGAGGCGTCTTCACCGGCGCGCTCTAACCGCCGCTCCCCGGCACGCTCCGGCCGTCGCCCCTCCACGACGCCGGAGAAGAAGACGAAGAACGAAGAAGAAGAAGGGAGGGAACCAAAAAAAAATGGTGGAAGGAAAGGGGAAGGAGGGGGATGGGGAGAGGAAGAAAACGGTGGGGAGCCTAGGGCTCCCCCGACCTCACAGCTACCCGAAGATGAAGAAGGAAGAACATGGGAGAGGGGGAGAGGAAGGGGAAGACGAGACAAAAAGGGGGGGGGCTCCACGGAGGCGTCCTCACCACGACGACGGCAGCAACGGCGGCCGTGCCCGGAGAAGAAGAGGAGTGGCGAGGGGGCGGGGCTCCCGTCCGCTCGGTCGCCAAAGAGAGGGAAAGAGGGAAGATGAGAGAGGGGGGGGATTCGAACGGGCTGACCGTTTGAAGTCCCCTGCTCCCCTTTTTATATAGAAAAAAAAGAAGAGAAAAAAAGGGGAAAAAAAGAGAGAGAATGAAAAAAAGAAATGAAAAAAGAAGAGAGAAAGAAAGAAAGAATAAAAGAAAGAATAAATAAGAAGAAAGGGGGAGAATAAAAGGGAAGAAAGAGGAAAAAGGGGAAGAAAAGAAAATGAATAGAAAAAAAAAGTAGAGGGAAAGAAAATGAAAAGGGGAGAAGAGGGGGACGTGGAAATAAAAAGGGAGAAGAGAAGATAAAAGAGAGACACGAAAAATAGAGATAAAAAGGAGAGAAGAAAAGGAGAAAATAAAAGAAGGGGAAGCAAAATATATGTAAGATATTAAAATAAATAAATGTATATATATATATACATATATGTATATATGTACCCACACACTGACACCCCTTTACACACTCATCCGCTCACATACGTGGAGGAGTAAGCCGGTAACGTCCAGTAATAAATGTCCCCGGGGAAAACATTCCATCCCCACAATCCTGGTCATGCGGGCGTCCATACAAGCAAAACAACTTTACCTCTGCACACGGCCACCTTTGAAATGGTGCCGTTCCCCTACAAAAAAAAATAATAAGCCCGTCCCTGGCTTATCGCCTCGGGCCTCAGCCACCACCCACATTATATAAAATCGCCATCGCAGGCCTTACGCCCAGATCGGCAGAACCCCTATCCTTGCGTTGGCATTAACCTCTTGCCAACGAATAAATCCCTTTCTGACGCAAGGCCCCGTGCCCTAGCCACCCACTCCGCACAATATTGCCATTATGGACCCTACGTCCGAATCGGCACAGATTCCCCCGTTGCGCGGGCATTCCATTCTTGCCAACGAGTGAACCTTATCTTCCGGCGCAAGGCTTCGTGCCCTAGCCTACACACGCATATCACTCACTCGTCAAAAAAAAAGAGAAAATAAAATGGGGTTAAAAATGGAGATGCCCCGCCGGACTTGTCCCTACACCGGGACAAGGGCAAAAATGGCAACAACCCGGCTGTGGCGAAAACCCGAAAGGGCGCTACGGGCAAAATTGGGTACCCCGCCACGTGAAAACCCGAAAGGGCGCGTGGGCAAAAGCAAGGGGGGCCGGTACCGGCGAAAACCCGAAAGGGCGCTTGTATCGGTAATGTGGTTTAAAAAGAAGAGAGAAAGAAAAGAGACAAAAGAGATCAACAAACCAAGTCAGCTCCCGACTCCCCGTCGGCACTGACGAAGAGACCAAGAGATAATAAACCAAGTCAATTCCCGACATCTTGTCGGCACTGACGAAGAGACCAAGAGACTAAGAGACAACAAAGCATGTCAGGTCCCGGCATCCTGTCGGCACTGGCGAAGAGACTAAGAGATCAACAAAGCATGTCAGTTCCCGGCATCCTGTCGGCACTGGCGAAGAGACCAAGAGACTAAGAGACAACAAAGCATGTCAGTTCCCGGCATCCTGTCGGCACTGGCGAAGAGACTAAGAGATCAACAAAGCATGTCAGTTCCCGGCGTCCTGTCGGCACTGGCGAAGAGACCAAGAGACTAAGAGACAACAAACCAGGCCAGTTTCCGACGTCCTGTCGGCACTGGCGAAGAGACTAAGAGACAACAAATCGGGTCAGTCCCCGACGTCCTGTCGGCACCGGCGAAGAGACCGAGGGACTAAGAGATCAACAAACCAGGTCAGTTTCTGGCATCCTGTCGGCACTGGCAAAGAGACCAAGAGACCAGCATATCATGTCAGTTCCCGGCATCCTGTCGGCACTGGCGAAGAGACAAAAGAGATCACCATATCATGTCAGTTCCCGACATCCTGTCGGCACTGATGAAGAGACCAACATACTGCTTCAGTTCCCGACGCCACGTCGGCACTGATGAAAAGACCAACATACTGCTTCAGTTCCCGACGCTACGTCGGCACTGATGAAGAGACCAACATGTTGCTTCAGTTCCCGGCACCCCGTCGGCGCTGATGAAGAGACAAAGAGAGCAGCATACTGCTTCGGTTCCCGACGCCTCGTCGGCACTGATGAAGAGACAAAGAGACCAACGAGCTACTTCAGTTCCCGGCACCCTGTCGGCACTAATGAAGAGACCAAGAAATAACATACTGCTTCAGTTCCCGACACCTCGTCAACACTGATAAAGAGACTAAGAGGCCGACATACTATTTCAGTTCCCGACGCCACGGCGGTACTAACAAGGAGACCAACAAACAAACCAGGTCTGCTCTCGACGCCTCGTCGGCATCGACAAAGAGAGAAGAGACGAGGACACCCACGGGCACCGCCCGGCTCATCCTTCGCCCACGCTACCCGTGGGTGGGGGGCATTTATGGACACCGAAAATCGCACATCTAAATGTCATGCTCGGCCCAGCATCGACAACGGCGCCGAGTGAAGAAACCCCGGGAAAATCAAGCATAAAGGGCCCCACAGCCCGTGGGCCTCGAAGAAAATCAAATGGGCCACAGCTCATGCTCCCAACGGGCTCAAAATCGCCCATTTAGCCCTTCAGCGGCACGCCCAGTTGAGGCTTCAACGGCACGCCCTGGCAGAACCCTCCAGCGGCACGCTCCCTTCAGCGGCACACCCTGCAGTGGCCTTCACCGGCACAGCCCCTTTTGGGGGCTCGCCGGCACACCCCTATGGGGGTTCACCGGCACACCCCCAAGGGGGTTCAACGGCACACCCCTATGGGGGTTCACCGGCACACCCCCAAGGGGGTTCAACGGCACACCCCCCATGGGGGGTCTTCAACGGCACGCCCCCCGGGGGGGGTCTTCAACGGCACGCCCCCCAGGGGGGGGTCTTCAACGGCACACCCCATGGGGGCTTCGGCGGCACACCCTGCAGGGTCCCCAGCGGCACGCCCTTCAGGCCGTTCAGCGGCACGCCCATCCGGGGCTCCAGCGGTACGCCCTTTTGGCACTACAGCGGCACGCTTGTTCAGCCCTTCAACGGCACAGCGGTGAAGTTTTTTTCAACGAGCGACGTGAGGCCCATGCCCTACACATCCTTGGCGCGCAGTGGAGCCATCGGAGGTGGCAGCCGATCGTTGGGCCACGTGGCCTAGTCCACTGACAGCCAGGACAGGCAGGTCAAACCTCATGATCACGGGCCACTTCCCGCTTCGATGGCCGTGCTCGAAGGCTCCCGCCGCCCGGGGTATGAAAACCCCTCCTCTTCGTTTCAAAAAAAAAGGGGAGGAGAGGGAGAGATATCGAGAGGAACACACGGAGGGGGAGAGGCTCCGGCAGTAGAAGACACACGCAGGAGAAAGAGGAGAAGAGAGAAGAGAAGAAGAGGCCCTCCCGGCCTGAGCTCTGTCCGACGGCCACCGGGAAGAAGCAAGAGTAAGAGAGAGAGAGCTTGATGTAATGGGGGAGAGGGTTAGGGACGGTGGCCCATGTCTTAGGCCCTCTTGCTCTCTTCCCTTTTGGATTCCATTCCCCCTTCCGTTCCCTTCCGTTCTAAGTCTTGGATTCTTTTCCTTTTGTCCATGGCCTCATTTGGGTGTTTTCTTTTGTAATATTCATGTAGGGCTACGGTCCTTGGCCTCCCATGAATGAAAGCAATCGCCCTCCTTGGGCCTTTCCTGCTATTTCTGTTGGTTTGCTCCCGCCTTCACAATGTATGTGGTGTGTTGCCCGTTTTCTCCGTTCCTCCGGTTTCTTTCGAGCCACTGCATCAACGTGATGTCTCCCCTGTGAAGCCTGACTTGGTGACCCCTTTCACTCATTTCCAGCAGCCCTTCCTTGGCCTCACATCCCCTCGCTTTTCCTGAATGGCCTCCAAGTCTCCCCGCTCGTACGCTCTGCTTGAACCTTCAGCGATGCATCCCTTTGGCCCCTGAGCGGCACATCCATTCTGCCCTCAGCGACACATCCTCAACCAGCCCTCAGCGGCACACCCCCAAGTGCCCTCAGCGGTGCACCCCCAAGTGCCCTCAGCGGTACACCCCATCTGCCCTCAGCGGCACATCCCCAGCTGGCCCCAGCGGTACACTCTCCTGGTCTCCAGCGGTACACCTGCTGGCCAAGCCCGAGCCCGTTGTTTTCCTTCGTGCTTTCCGAGGTTCTTTAAAGGTGTTGCTCCCCCGGGGGCCCACCTCCAATTGTCGGGTTCCGCCACTCCATGTGGGCGCGTTCCCTTCATCTCCCTTACGCCCCGGGTCAAGGGGAGATGCTGCCGAATTTTTGCGAGAAAATAACAAGATATTAAAAGAGGCAAAAGGAAGCAACAAACGAACAGAATAAGTAATGAAACCCTACAACCAATCAAATCACTGCCGGCACCATAACGAGAGCTGAACCGAACTGATTAGTCGCACGACAACTCGAACTTCCGACTGGCGCCGAATAGGCCGAACAGAACAAAACAAGGGGGAAGTTTGTATAACACTGTCTACAAATTGAAACAAGAAGAAAAGAAAAGCCTTAAAACAGGTAATTAAAAGCTGGATTAACCTCCATCACATTCCCCCCTGATTGACCCTCAGTGGCACGCACCCCCAGCCTTCAGCGGTACATCCCTGCCCAATCCCCAGCGGCACACACACAGCCTTCAGCGGTACACTCCCTGCCCAGCCCCAGCGGCACACACACGCCCAGCCTTCAGCGGTACACTCTCTTAAGCCCCAGCGGTACACTCTCATTGGCTCTCAGCGGTACGCCCCCCCCTTGGCCTTCAGCGGTACGCCCTTTGGCCTTCAGCGGTACGCCCCTTTCAGCCCTCAGCGGCACATCCCAAGCCTCCAGCGGTATGCCCTATCCCCTTCGCCGGCACACTATATACATACACGTATATATGACCTGATAAGGGCATTAACAATAGCGAATAAATCAATAAAAATTACGATAATTAAAGGACTCCGAATGTATAATATTAATCATAATAAAAGAGGCGGGAGGGGTAATAAAAAAAATATAAATAGTAATAGTAATAACAATAATGAATAAAAGAAGAGAAATCGTCCGGAACAACGCATAAAGAAGCAGCGAACGGCGAACGTCAAATCAGAAATCCTTAAACATATAGCTAGGAAAACCCCAGATAAAAGACGCCAGAGCCCACGCTGTAGCCCCCATCTCTCCCCGTGACCCGGGGCAAAAAGGAACAACAACGCCGCCCTTTGGGTCGAACCCGAGTCTCGGGAATTACCCCGATATGGCCGGGCTTTGATCTAACCTCGGGCCGACATCTTAATCGGATCGGGTTTGGTTCTCGTTCCGGATGCCTTCCGAATCCTCATCGAAACTGCCGCATGCTCGGCAGACATTCGAAGGGGTCTACCTCGATTTTCTCATTTTGACTACGCCACGGACCTGTGTCCGAATATGAAAAGGTCTATGGGTGGCCGACATGGCCGACAGTTGTGGCATTAATACAACCTCCAGTGTGATCTACCCCCATCTCTCTCGCACAGTTAGTGTTATCCTTTTCGGCCGCGGGGCCCCTAATTTCGGCAATTAATCAAGGGTATTCCCTCGTATGAGGGATGTAAATGACGTCGTGACCTTTATGGCGTGACGGGATCCGGTCCCGACACGAACCACATAATCGTCTGACGGAGTCAGGTCGACCGCACCTTGGGCTCTTCGGAGCCCGAATAAATCGTCACTCCGGTGACTGGCACGCCCACGCACCCAATAGATGAACCGCCCGAACGGGCGAATTTTAGTGCGTCCACACATGCCTGGGGAGGTGCGTTAGAGTGCGTGATGCACCGAGCGGTCTGCGTCACGGCTTGTGTAGCTCTCTGGCCTAACGCACCGGTGTTGGTCTGTTAGGTGATGTAACGCCCCTGGGGGAGCGCGTTACGTTCAGTTTTTACTCGCCTTCTGACGGCCCTGTGTTGGAGCGTCAGAGTTGTTGTGACGGTCGAGGCTTGGACCATTACAGCCTGTGACGGCCTAAGGTTAGACCGCCAGGCACTGTGTTGCGCCGAGGTGAGTTTTCATGTTCTCCGCATTTGTTCTGCGATGTGTGGATCCCTGGTCGACCTGGTTGTGACCTAGTGATCGACTTGCGGTCTCGTGAATGCCCCTGACACCCGTGGGATTCTGTGTCCGTATTTTGAGGGTATCGGGAGGACCGTGTTACCTCGATAAGCATACCCGTAGGTGTGGTGGGTCTGGGTGACCCCACGTGTTCCAGATTTTCGTGTTACGCTCGATCGAGTCACCGTGTATCGGTGTGTGTGTGGTGGGATCTCCCTCGCATGTCGTGAGTTTCTTTGGAAGGCGATTCCCGTGTGGGTCATGTGTTTGGCCTTGGACTGCGAGTCTAGTTATCCGGCCTGGGGATGAAGGTTTCCCGCTTTCCCTGGGATGGGGAATCGGCGTGGCAGCTCGTGTGCTGCCCTGGGAATCGTGCTTCTGCGCTTTCTGCGTGGCCGAGTGTGTGGCCCGTGCACGCTAACCACGGTCGGAAAATAAACGGGACTCACAGTCCACGGGCCACGTAGCCGACCACGCACTCGGCCACACACAAAACGCCGAAGTACGGTTCCCAAGGTAGCTCACAAGCCGCCAAACCGAATCCCACTCTCAGGGAAAAATGGGAACCCTCCAGCCCCAGGCTGGACAACTGGACTAGCAAACCAATGCCTTACTCATGGCCCACCCGGAAAGCACAGAAGCATAATTCCCAGGGCAGCGCACAAGCCGCCACGTCGATAACTGGACTCGCAGTCCAAGGCCAAACACATGGCCCACTCGGGAATCACCTTCCAGGAAAACTCACGACATGCGGGGGAGACCCCACCGTACACACACCAATACACGGTGACTCGGTCAAGCGTAACATAAAGCCCGAAACATGAGGAGTCATCCGGACTCTCAAACCCACGGACACGCTAAACGAGGTAGCACGGTCCTCCTGACACCCTCAAAATACGGACACAAAACCCTCGGGGTGTTTGAGCCATTCACAAGACCGCAAGTCGACCACTAGGTCGCAATCGGGTCGACTAGGGACCTACGCAACGCGAAACGATCGCGGCAAGCACGAAGAACTAATTCGGCATAACACAGTGTCTGGCGGTCTATCTTTGGGCCGTCACAGACCGTAACGGTCCAAAGGTAGGCCGTCACAGCACCCTGACGGTCCAACTCAGGAGTGTTAGGCACTCAGTGTAAACCGAACTGTAACGCGCCACGCTGGTGCGTCACAGCACCTGACGGACCTAAACAGGTGCGTCAGGGCACGAGTGAAAACTGAACGTAACGCGCTCCTCTAGGGGCGTTATGGAACCTAACAGATCACGCTGGTGCGTTAGGCCACGGGACAACACAGACCATGACGCATGCCACTCGGTGCGTTACGCTCTCTAACGCACGTACCCAAGTGCGTTAGGGAGGGGTGGATGCGTTAACTCTAACGCTCCTACCCAGGGGCGTCACACTACCCTGACGCCCCACTCTGGGTGCGTTAGGTGTCTATGACCCCCAACAGTCATAAACCAACGGTCGGAATCACTGTAACGGTCTAACACCAGGGCGTCACAGCACTGTGGCGGTCTATCGTGGGACCGTCAGGCCCACGAACGCCACGCCCAAAAGCCAACGAAGTGTAACGCACCCCCAGGGCGCGTTACACCCTGTGGCGGTCACTGGAACGACCGCCACAGCGCTCCGGCGGTGAAAATGGCGAACAAGTACAAAAATGTCACCCACGCCCCCATACCTCCATGGGAGAGGGGGAAATCAAGGGGGAAGTCCCTTGGGGACCCCTAATATGATTCTAAGCCATCAAAACCCCGAATCGCGGCTCAAATCCATAGATCGAGCGAACTCTCCCCAGAACATGATTTTACCCCAAAAATCTCAAATACGCCCGCTCGGCTCACCACGGCCTACAAAATTTGTGGGAAAGGGAATGCACGAGTTGGGAGTCCATCTCCCTACCTCGACCGAAGAAACGATGTGCTGTGGACGCCGATCCACGAAGAAAAAGCCGTGAAACCCTCGCCGTTCCACGAACCCACAGCCAAGCTTCCACGCATCACCGGCCCTCGATCCTCGACCCGTTCCCCGTTCCTCGCCTCCCGCCATCGCCGCCTCGCCCTCCTCCGCCACCGTCGGCTGCCCGGAGAGAGGGGGAGAGAAAGAGATGAGAGAGAGTGAGAAAGAGAGAATGAGAGGGGGAGAGAGAAAAAGGGTTAGTATATATAGAAAAATATAAAAATTACAAAAATTTAGAAAATTACGAAAAATTACCTCCGCGATCCTCGGGAAGAGCACAACGCATTGGTAACGTCCCGGAGTCGGAGAACGCCACGGTTCGCCCTGCACAGAGTTCCGATGGCACATCAGGGAAAAACACGTGTAAAACATAAAATACACTCCGAGACCCACTAAAATGACCCAAAAAATATCCAAAAAAATTTCGGGACATTACATCCATGCCCCCTAGCATGATTCTACGCCCCTAAAACGTGGATTCGCGGGCTAAAACGGTAGATCGGGCGGTCACTCCCCGCGGCATGCTCAACCCTTCCCGGCGCGATAAAACCCACTCTCGACCTCGACTCGGCCTACAAATCACGGGGAAGGAATGCAAGAGGCTAGGGATCGTCACCCTACCTTCGCTCCGCGTCGAGACATGCCAGATCGAGCTCAAACCACGAAGAACGTCGCTAGAAACCCCCTTCCTTCACGCTTCCCACGAACACCGCACGCCCACGAGATCGCCTCGCTGTCGCCCACGTCGCCGCTCCGTCGCCCCGCCGCCATCTGCAGCCGGAGAGAGGCCCGCCGCACCGAAATGGGAGAGGGGGGAGTGGGGCGCTCACGGTTGGGGGAAGAAGAAAGAGGAAGAATAAGAAGAAGGGTGGGGGAGAGAGAGAAACATGAGATATTTAAAAAATATTTAGAAATTATGGAAAATACTTAAAAATAGAAAATCACGTTTCCGCGATCCTCGGAACGCACCGATCGCAATGGTACCACCCGTGCCTAGGTGAACGACTCGGTTCACCCGCAACGAGGTTCCGCAAGTCGTGCTGAAACCCATACCGGAAATCGGAAAACACTCGCAGAAAAGTCACGGACGCACTCCGGGCCTTCGAAATAACTCCGGATCGCGCCGATCCGAACACAAAAGATGTCCGAAATGAAATTTCAGACACAACGGAGCTGGACACTCCGAGAAAATAGATCCGAGACTCAAAAGAAGGATCCGAAAGGTCCGAGATATTACAGCCCTCCCCCCTTAAAGAAATTTCATCCTCGAAATTCAAGAACAAAACTCAGGGGAAGAAGAGGAGACTCACTCAAACAAACAAGGGAACTGCTGATGTATCTCATCCTCACGTTCCCAAGAAGCCTCACCACCAGAGTGTCACTGCCACACCACCTTAACCAAGGGGATGACCTTGTTCCGCAGGCACTGCTCTCGCCTATCCTCATGCGGATGGGAAACTCTGAGAGAGAAAGATCTGGAGTCACCTCGGGCCAAACAGAATCCTCATGCACATGAGAGTCATCGGGCATATACTTTCGCAACATCGAGACGTGGAATACGTCATGCACCGACGCCAACTCAGGAGGTAACTGTAGCCGATAGGCTACCTCACCAATGCGCTCCACAATGAGGAAAGGAACAACATAGTGGGGACTCAACTTTCCACGCCATCCTAAGCGCATCACCCCCTTCACTGGAGAAACTCTCAAGAACACACGATCACCAACGGCGAACGTGAGGGGCTGCCTCCTCCGGTCAGCATAACTCTTCTGCCGACTCTGGGCCGCCAACATGTTCTGACGAATCAAGTGCATGACATCCACACACTGCTGCACCAACTCCGATCCCGTCAAAACACGCTCACCAACCTCAAACCAATCAAGTGGAGTCTGACACGGATGCCCATACAACGTCTCATGAGGAGCCATACCGATGCTCGAATGATAGCTGTTGTTGTAGGCAAACTCCACCAACGGTAGGTGGTGAATCCAACTCCCTTGCCATTCCAAGCAGCAAGATCTCAACATATCCTCCAAAGTCTGGATGGTCCTCTCTAACTGACCATCTGACTGAGGATGGTATGCTGAGCTAAATGCCAAATCCGTGCCAAGAGCTTGCTGGAAACTCCTCCAGAATCCAGAAGTGAAACGCGGATCTCGATCCGACACAATGGAAATGGGAATTCCATGCAACGGAACGATCCGCTCCACATAAAGATGAGCCAACTTGGGCATGCTCCAGCTGACTTTGACTGGTAACAACCGAGTCACCTTCGTCAGCCTATCCACCAGCAACCAAATACTGTCCTGTCCACTCGGAGTCCTCGATAATCCCACCATAAAATCAGTGGTCATGTGGTCCCATTTCCACGCAGGAACATCCAAGGGTTGGAGAGTACCTCTTGGTCACTGATGCTCCGCCTTCACCTGCTGACAGGTCAGGCACCTGGCCACAAACTCGGCCACATCTCTCTTCATGCAAGGCCACCAGAACTGCCTTCGCAAGTTCCGAAATATCTTCGTCGCACCCGGGTGTACGGTGTACCTGCTCCCATGAGCCTCACGCAACACCGCACGGTGAACCTGCCCCTCGACTGGGACGTACAGCCTACCGCAGAATCTTACGGCTCCGTCCTCGCCGAGCTCCACATCAGCCATAGCCAAAATTCGGGGCAACTCAGGGTCTGCATGCTGAACCTCTGTCACCTGACGGCGGATAGCAAGCGTGACAGTCAGACTCGCAAGCACTGCTAACCCTGGCTCTTGGGGAATCTTGATCCTGAATGACACTTCGGGCACTTGTTCCCAGAGCCTCCACTTTCTCAACATCAAGGCATTGACCGCGACCTTCTGACTCAAAGCGTCGGTGACGACATTCATCCTGCCCGGCTGATAAGACAGGGTGAAGTCGTAATCCTTCATATACTCCATCCAACGCCTCTGCCTGAGGTTAAGGTCCCTCTGAGTGAACACATACCTCACACTCTGATGGCCAGTGAACACCTCGAACTTCTCACCGTACAGATAATACCTCCAGATCTTTAGCGCAAAGATCACAACCACCAACTCCAAGTCATGGGTAGGGTAGTTCTCCTCGTGAGACTTCAACTGCCGAGATGCATACGCCACCACTCTACCATGCTGCATCAACATAGCACCCAATCCGACCCCGGAAGCATCTGTACACACCACGAAACCTCCCGATCCATAAGGCAAAACTAACACCGGAGCCGAGGTGAGCAATCTCTTCAGTTCCCTGAAACCCTGCTCACACTCATCGGTCCAGACGAAAGGTACATCCTTCCGCGCGAGTCTGATCATCGGGGCTGCAATGCGAGAGAAATCCTGAATGAACTTCTGATAATAGTCTGCAAGCCCCAAGAAACTCCAGATCTCCGTCACAGACCTCGGCCTCAGCCACTGCATTACTGTCTCGACCTTGGCAGGGTCCATGGAAATAACATCATCAGAGATCACGTGCCCTAAAAAGTGCACCTCACGAAGCCAGAACTCGCACTTACTGATCTTCGCATACAACTGGTGATCTCGCAACGTCTGCAGCACCACACCCAAATGGTACGCGTGCGCGTCGGCAGACCGCGAATAGACAAGGATGTCATCCACAAATATGACCACGAACTGGTCCAAGTACGGACGAAACATCACCTCTGCATCAAGTCCATGAAGGCTGCGGGGGCATTGATGAGTCCAAACTGCATCACCAAGAACTCATAATGCCCATACCTCGAGCTGAACGCAGTCTTCTCCACATCGGACTCGCGAATCCTCAGCTGATAGTAACCGGACCGCAAATCAATCCACGAGAACACTCAAGCAGACTTAAGTTAGTCGAACAAATCATCAATCCGTGACAACAGATACTTGTTCTTAATGGTTACTTCATTCAGCAGCCGGTAGCCAATGCACAACCGCAAGCTACCGTCCTTCTTCTTCACGAACAACACTGGTGCACCCCAAGGGGAAAAGTTAGGATGAATGTACCCCTTGGCCAGCAACTCCTGCAACTGCGCCCTCAACTCCCTCAACTCAGCGGTGACCATACGGTAAGGAGCCTTCGACAAAGGACCCGTACCAGGCACAATCTCGATCACAAAATCAATCTCCCGCTGGAGAGGCAATCCAGGTAAGTCCTCCGAAACAATATCGAGAAACTCGCACACCACCGGAATGTCCTCGACATCCGGATACGGCTGGTCTACCAAGACCACAGAAGCGAGAAAACCCTGACAACCCGCATCAAGCAAACGACGAGCTCGAATCACGTAAATAAGAAAGCGGGAAGAGGAAGACCTGATAGCTTGGAAATAGAAAATGGGTCCACGAAGTCGCCGAAAATAAACCATCTTCGAGCCGCAATCCACCAAAACATGATGTGTCTCGAGCCAATCCATACCCAAAATCACATCAAAGTCATGAAGCGGCAACGCATAGAGCCTAGCCGGCAAACTCCGCCCTTCCACCCACACAGGAACCTCATCGAAACAATATGGAGTGATCATAAAATCACCTAAAGGTAACTCCACTGCCAAATCATAGGACAATTGGGTCACCGGCTCCTCGATACTTAGCGCGAAATCTTCCGAAATAAACGAATGAGATGCGCCAGAATCAAACAAAACCCAAGTCGCACAACCCAAAATCTGAACGGTACCTTCCACGAGCTGCGATGGCACTGCCTCTACCCTGGTCATGTGTGTAATCTGGCCTTGAGCTCTCTGCCTGCCTCCCACACTCGCTGCCCTAGGTAGCGGCGGATACTGTTCCTACTGCTGCTGCGGCTGCTGTTGTGGCCTCTGCTGCTGGGGAACCTGCTACTGCTGAGGAAACTACTGCTGCTGCTGTCTCTGAGGACAGTCACGCGCCATATGCCCTGGCTGGTCACACTAGAAACAAACGATCGGTGCCAAGCACTGCCAGCCTAGATGAGACTCGCCACACCGGGGACACACCGAACGAGACCCCCCAACTGATCCCTGACGCTGAAAAGGAATCAGCTACTGTACACTGCCCGATGATGCCTGCCTCTGATCCTTGCGCTTCTTAGAGAAACCCTTCTTATGGAACTTCTTGACCTTCGAGACAAAAGACACAGATCCTGTCACTGACGCTGCCGGTGCCGGCGTTCCTGAACCACCCGACGTATGCTGAAAAGAACCCTGCTGCTGGGTAGCCGACTGCTGGATGCAACCCGACAAAGACTGTCCCTGGCTGATCGGTCCTCGAGTCCTCTGCATATCTATCTCCAAAGAAGCTGCCACGCGAGACGCTGTCTCCAAATCAGTGGCCGTATTCGCGATCAAATGGTGCCTCAGCTCCTGCCTCAAGCCCTGTACGAACTGTGCGATCTTTACCCTCTCATGCTCCATGTTATGAGGTACATAACGACCCAGCTCAAAAAATCGGGCCATGTACTGCAACACGGACATGTCGCCCTTGACCAGCTCCAAAAACTTACGCATCCTCTGCGTAGAAATATACTCTGGACAGTAGGCACGCTCGAAAGCACTGACAAAGTCACTCCACGCAATCTGCTCAAGGGGACGTGACTGAAAAGCCGTCTTCCACTCGGAAGACCACCACTCCCGAGCCGTGCCCTGCAACTGGTTGTAGGCCAACATCACCTTGTCCTCCGCAGTACACCGCATGGAACTAAACACCCGCTCCATCTCATCGAGCCAACTCCGAGCCAAATCAGGGTCTGGCTGACCGCCATAGTAACGTGGATGGAACTGCATGAAATCCCTCACTGCTCGGTCTGGCCCACCGGTGGTCGACGAGCCCTCACCAGCCTCTCCACCGAACTGCTGCGACATAAGCTGGTACATGCCATGGAAGAAATTCTCGGCCACCGAAAACTTCGCAGTATCCACTGCCTCGGTGGCCGCTGGTGGCACTCTACTCTGCTCCTCCTACTCCTCCTGCCGAACCTCCTGTTGGATCTCTTGAGTCCCAGCCGACTGCCCCTGCTGAGTGCGAGTGCTCCGCCTTGGCGCCATACTCGCTCCTGATGCAAAAGACAGAAAACACGAAAATGGCAAGGTCAATGAAAACACACGATGTCCGATGCCAGCGTCAACTGTACATCTTCACTGTGGATTAGTGGACCACTACAGTTACTTATGATTCTCACGTAATCCCACAACCGCGCTCTGATACCAGCTGTAACGACCCGAGAATCCGACTACCGGGAGGGCCCGATAACCCGAGACGTGCACCACCACCCACGAGCCCTAAGACTCGGAAGGGTTAGAAGGATGGTGTGGAGACTACACAAGTATCACAAATAATTATAGAAATTAACCAGTTATATAATTATGCAGAAAATAAATTAACACTTTACATGATACATGGTCCACAAGATAACAATAAAATAACAACAGTACTAGTCCACAACTAGTACAGAGACGAAAAGAAAAGTATAGCTATATGTGGCATACCCCGGATCTGACCTCTGGCACTAATGCTGGGCACCTGAACCACACTGAGCCTCAGATGCGCTCCCATGAAGCTGCGCCTCGCCTGAAACACGGTGAAAACACGCAGGGAATGAGTCTCGGAACAAGACTCAGTAGGGATCACTCGAAGCCTATCTCGCGAAACGGGAAACCACTACGCTAGCGGCTAAACGAGTACCTCGAAAGGGAATACCCTGCAACTACAACATCGATCTCGCATCACGAAAACCGACACACACGTCACGGTGAGACAATTGGAACTCATCGGTCAACACGACAAAAACTCGAAGGTTGAAGTCGAAACGACTGATAGTCTGCCACTCCCAACTCGACAGGAGTACCTCGCACTAGAAGCACAGTCAGTAGCGTCCCCTGACGTCTTATACCCCACTGCGGGTGAACTGCTTGACGTGGTAGCGCCTACCAAAGGCAGGGACACCGAACAAGTAACTGCAAAGTAAGTGACTAGCTGGGGTCACGCTCGGCAGCGCGTGTCCACTGCCCCCTACCACGTGTGCACACACAGACCATGCGTCCTAGGTCTGGCCTTTGACTGATTTTTCCCTTAGCCGGACTCTGGATATAGACGTGGGGCCCGATGGAAACTAGTCTAAAACTGTCCTCAGGGTAAGCCCGTACACCTACTCCCAGATGAGACCAACACACGCGTACTGGTGGGCTACGACTAGTGGAGGGTCACAACGGAGTAGACTGTCAAGTCAACGGAAAATAACGTCCAAACCGGGCAAGATACGAGGACTTCCCCTCGCACCGACACCGACTCACGGTGACACGAGCCGAGAACAACACCTCACAGGGCTACACCGCACCACCACACCTGGCCTCGACACGATGCCCAGCATCTGTCAGACCGCGGGTCGATACGCAGACCGAGGCCCACGCCCCCGGGACTCAAATCGGCCAAGAAAGAGACACCGGTTAGACAAACTCATTGAACGGCCCACCCAGGGCCGCACAAGAGACAAGCGGCCAAGAACGGGCCACTCTAGGGGATGGACGGCCGACATAGGACCGCTACACCCCTGGTCCAAACGGAATACGAACGGCCACTTTATAGCCGCTTAAACAAAAGAACGGCTAACCCTTAGCCGCTCATGGGGGATGGACGGTCCAATCCTGCCGTTCATCGTCCCAACGGTGCAAAACATGGGCGGCTAGCCCCTAGCCGCTCAAGGGAAGGGCAGCTAGGACCTCGCCGCTCAAGGGGATGAGCGGACCCACCCAGGCCGCATATCCCACCAACGGCACAAGTGACGAACGGCCAGCCCCTGGCCGATCAAGAGGACATATGGCTAGCCCCTAGCCGCTGACCCCAAGACACTGTGCAACGGTCACAAGCCAACGGTCAAAAACCACGGGATGAACGGTTGGCCTTGGGCCGCTCATGGGGAAGAACGCTCTCACGACTTACCGCGCATACCCCACTGCGCTCCAAGCCGAAGGGCGGTCAAGTCTGGGCCGTGCATGGGGATAAATGGGCCCTAGTTCTGCCGTTTATCCCTTGCCGACGCAAAAACGGCGAACTCGTCGGGATTCGCAATTTCCGGCCCCAAACAAGCCCCTAAGAGGGGGAAACGAAAGGAAATCGACGCCCATGCCCCCTAGTATGATTCTACGCCCCTAAAACGCGGAATCACGGGCTAAAACGGTAGATCGGGCGGTCACTCCCCGCGGCATGCTCAACCCTTCCCGACGCGATAAAACCCACTCTCGACCTCGCCTCGGCCTACAAATCGCAGGGAAGGAATGCAGGAGGCTAGGGATCGTCACCCTACCTTCGCTCCGCGTCGAGACACACCGGATCGAGCTCAAACCATGAACAACGCCGCTAGAAACCCCGTTCCTTCACGCTTCCCACGAACACCGCATGCCCACGAGATCGCCTCGCTGTCGCCCACGTCACCGCGTCGTCGCCCCGCCGCCGTCTGCAGCCGGAGACAGTCCCGTCCCGCCGAAATGGGAGAGGGGGGAGAGGGGCGCTCACGGTTGGGGGAAGAAGAAAGAGGAGGAAGAAGAAGAAGGGTGGGGGAGAGAGAGAAAAAGGTGATATTTATAGAAAATTCATAAATTCTAGAAAATATTAAAAAATAGAAAATCACGTTTTCGCGATCCTCGGAATGCTGCGATCGCAACGGTACCACCCGTGCCTAGGTGAACGACTCGGTTCACCCGTAACGAGCTTCCGCAGGTCGTGTCGAAACCCATATCGAAAATTGAAAAACACTCGCGGAAAAGCCGCGGACGCACTCCGGGCCTCTGAAACAACTCCGGATCGCGCCGATCCGAACACGAAAGATGTCCGAAACGAAATTTCAGACAAAACGGAACCAAACACTCCGAGAAAATAGATTCGGGACCCAAAAGAAGGATCCGAAAGTTCTGGGATATTACACTCATCTCGTGCTCTTCATTTTCCGCAAGTTTCAATGGTCGTGGTGAGCCGAACGGGCTAATCGGGGTGATTTGGGAAAAATCTATATTTTTGGAAAGTGAGCCGGATCTCTCGTTTTACGGCATTTTTGGCGGATGCAGGGGTTTAGATACATGTTTAGATGATTGGGGATGGATTCCCATTTGTTTCCCCATCACCCGGGGGTGATTGGGGCCTGGATCAGATTTTTGGGGCGTTTCCCGCCGTTCTCGATTTTCTGAATTGATCGCGGTCTACCAGTAACCGCGTTCTTTGGTCGCGGTCTTAGGAGAACCGCGTTTACCTTTTCACGGTTTAGATTGGACCGTGTTCTGGTCGAGAAGGTCGGCAAGAGTCGCGGTCTTGCGACAGACCGCTGTAGAACAGTCGCGGTCTGCAAGCGACCGCGATAGTCAAGTCGTGGTCTGTAGGTGACCGCTGCCACCGTTTTTGTGTCACGATAGTCGCGGTCACAAGGTGACCGTGTTCATGTAGTCGCGGTCACGAGGTGACCGTGCTCTTGCAGTCACGGTCCACTGTGGACCGTGACTGTGCGTCTCAGGATTTCAAGGCTAATGTGTTCCGTTCGCGTGGAATTGGTCTCCGGTCGACCCTGTTGTCATCCAATGGTCGACCTTCAGCCTTGTGAGTGTTGCGGACACCCCGTGGGTTCTGTGTCCATGTTTCTGGGGTGTCGGGAGGTACCGTGTTATCTCGATTAGCGTGCCCGTAGGTGTGGTGGGTTTGGGTGATCCCGCGTGTTCCGGGCTTTTGTGTTATGCCCGATTGGGTCACCGTGTATCGGTGTGTGTGCGGTGGGGTCTCCCCCGCATGTCATGAGTTTTCCTGGAAGAAGATTCCCGAGTGGGCCATGTGTTTGGCCTTGGACTGTGAGTCGAGTTATCGGCGTGGCGGTTTGTGTGCTGCCTTGGGAATCATGCTTCTGTGCTTTCCGCGTGGGCCTTGTGTGTGGCCTTGGACTGTGAGTCTAGTTGCTCTGTCTGGGGCTGGAAGGCTTCTCAGTTCCCTTCCTGAGGGAATGGTCTCGACGGCTCGTGAGCTACCTCGATATTCGTGCTACAGTGGTTTAGGCCTAGGGATTAGGCTAGATTGACGGCCTTGTGTTGTGGCGTACGACGGTCTTGACCCCGAGTCTTGTGACTCAAGGACCGTTGGATTTAGTGAGTCTAGAGGACTGTTCAGAGTTCAGTGGCTCGTCGCCACTTGGTTCTTCTCGACTTTTGCGCATGGTGCGTGTGTGGTTCTCGGAGCTTCTCTTTGGAGAGTGGTCACATCAGTGACTCCCCACTAGTCGTAGCCTTTCGACACGCGAGTGGTCCCACCAGGGAGTGGTGGTGAGGCTACCCCCGAGAGACGATTTTTAGGCTGGTTACCGTCGGGCCCCACGTTTGACGCCAGAGTCCGGCTGAGGGGAAAACCAGCCAGAGGGCCAGACCTAGGACGTGTGGTCTGTGTGTGCACACGTGGTTGGGGGCAGTGGACACGCACCGGCCAACGCGACCCCAGCAAGTCGCTTGTTCTGTGGTTACTTGTACGGTGTCTTAGTTCCCGCTGGGCCGGAGGGAGACACCTGAGGCGTGGTCTAAGTCGTCAGTGGATGCGTCCGGCCTTGCTTCTGGTGGGCAGGTACTCCTGTCACGTGAGGCGTGACTCTGTTGGGTTTGGGTTCCGTTTCCCGTCTACGAGACGTGGTTTTCTGGACCGTCCGGTATTTTCGAGGTAGTGGCCAGGGTGCCAGTGGCTTTACCGAGGTTGCGTCTTGTTGTACGGTGCCCGGGACCAGGCGGTCGGGGTTGCACCTTGGACAGCGTGTCCAGTTTGGCCTTATCCTGGGAGACAGGCCTCTACGGCGGGGTTACCGTGGGTTTTACCTCGGTAGGTCTGGTGCTAGTGTGGTCCGGTTCCCGACAGTGAGATCGGGATTTTCTTTTTCTGCTTGACCGGTACAGTAGGAGTAGTTGTAGTGCCGAGCTTTGACCGGCCACCAGGTTACTATTCCTGCTGTTACTGTTGCTCTTGTAGTTACAGCTTTCCGTGCCGCCATTGTTCTCAGTTGGGGTTCCGCGGGATCCCTACTGGGCCAGTGACATGAGGCTCACCCCTGCTTTTCAGGTGCGGCGGTTCTTCCTCGAGGTTCGAGGATGCGGTGCAGAGGTTCTTAGTTGCCAGCTCACCGGGCCGAGTGTTCACTTGGCATGTGGTACGTTTTACTGCTTTAGACTGTACTTTTGTTGGACTGGACTCTGCAATTGAAGTAGTTATTTATTTACTTCTGTTAATTGTTGAATTGTCATGCCTTATTTCCTATTTCTTTGTACCTCCACGCTCCTTTTAGCCCTTCCGATCCCTCCTGGCTCGTGGGCGGCGGGTCAAGATTCGAATTGTATCGGGCTCCTCCCGGTATCTGGATCTTGGGTCGTCACAATAAGCTTGGTGTGGTCGGGGTGGGGCGGCGTCGGCTCCAAGAAGTGGGTCCGGTAGTGGGCCCGGTGTCCCCACCAACTCTCCCGGGGTGGCTGGAACTCGACTCCGTCGAGTAAGGGAGAACACGGCTCTGGTAGTGCTCCAGCAGATCTGGATCGAGACGCTGGAGATCTTCCCGGCTGATCCAGGAATCATCAGACGGTGGACGGTCCTGCCAACGAATAAGGTAGTGCTGGTACACCCTGCTCCGTGTAGTTGTCACCTGCTCATCCGATATCCTCTCAATGTGCTTGCGCGGTACTCTCGAGGCTGTGGGACGAACAGGGGTGGGCTGACTCTCAATGGGAGGAGAAGGCTCGAAAGGGTCACTAGAAATCGCTGTGGGTTTCTTGTATGCCACTAGGTCTGCCACATTAAATGTAGAGCTAATCCCATATTCGGGAGGTAAGTCCACAACATAACCGTTGGAGCCAATCGTCCGCAGGTTTGGGAAGGGACCATCACTACGGGCTTATAACTTTTTAACGGCTCCCGAGGGGAGTCGTTTGGGCTGGACCTGTACCAAAACTAAGTCACCATCTTGAAATTTATGGTGACGCCTATGCGAATCAGCTGACTCATGGAGACTCCTGACATGCTGTGCAAACTCTTCAGCTGACTTGGACATTCTAGACTCAAGGGGAAGGTTGGGTAGGGTGGACCCGGGGGCAAGCTCAATAGCGTGTTGTACATCACGCATGGGAGGGAGTCGAGAAGGCAAGTCCTCGGGGACGATGTCTTGGAAGTCCTGCAGTATTACCGGGACTTCAGTTGGGATTGAGACTCGGGACTCCTTGGGTGTTATGGTGACGTCAACAGTCAAAACAGGGGCACCCTCAGCAACCTCTCTGTTTAGCTCACCGACATTTATGGAGTCAAGGCGCCTAACTAGGTCATGACTAACCTTAGGGGCCTTAGAAACGGGTATGATAGATGCATGAGAAGAGGGAAGGGGAGGTTTCCCTTCAGTGGGAGTTTGGGGATTCTCCTGAATTTCGGGAGTTCCAGTGGGAGTGGAGGTGGAACCCTTACCCGAGGTCACCTTTAAGAGTGTCGGGTATAACTGAATCGTCCTCCCATTGTGAGAGAAGGAACACTGATGGGACCGACCAAATGTAGCGAGGTCTACATCATAGATCCATGGTCGTCCTAAGATGACGCTCCCAGCCTTCATAGGCATTACGTCACATAAGATTTATCCTTGGTAGGACCGGAATTGGATGGGAATGACACATATGGTGGTGACTAGGATAGAAGTGTCATCGACCCAAGCCACGTTGTATGGCCTTGGATGAGGGTGCGTAGGTAGACCTAAACGGGAGACAAAGTCTGAAGAGACTGCATTGATACAACTCCCGTTATCAAGGATTACCTTGCAGGGATGAGAGTTCACCATGATGTAGGTTTGGAAGATGGAGGTTCGACACCAATCGTCCTCCTGGGGTGTTGAGATACAACGAATTACACCCAATCTTTTCTGGCTAGAACTCTCGGTAATGTCTCCAACCTGCATGTACTCGACATGCGTGCCATCAAATTCTACATCCATTTCCTCAAACTGGGCGATGAGGTCAGGATCGGTCATATATCTCTCCTGATCCATGGGTGTTTCTAGAGTTGAAATGCGCTCTAGACGGATTGATGAATTCCTAGACCGACGTGACATGCACGAGCTCGGACCTAAATGATGCAATCCTAGGACCGAAAATTAGCAAGGTTTAGACCCAATTTGTTGGCTGATAGGAAAAGGGTCAACTTGAAGGGACCGGTCAGGGAGAGTTGCTCGCCCGTGGGGGGAGTAGTTGTGGATCTACCTCCTGATAATTAGGGTGCCCTAATGCGGCAGTTCTAAGGCTTAAAGGATGGGCTCAAGTAAGCTCTCTCTCTTTCCGTCCACAGCGATGCACTCAGGAGACTAACTTCATGGATAGGGCTCTTGCTCACTTCACGTGGTAATTGAAAAGATACTAAATAAGCGAGTGATTGGAGCACGTACCTAGCTAGACTGAAAAGTCTAGCTCTGACCGGAGATGAAGGCGAGCGGGGACGTGCGTGCCCGCACGGCGTCGACGAAGCTTCACGCTTACAATAAATTCACTCAACGCAGGTAGGATTTAATTTATTATAAAACCGCTTTCAAAAAAAAATTTCCGCGCAGGGGAACAAATTATTCCAGATTTTTCTCCGCACATGGAGACTTTCGGATACTTCCACTCCGTAAGCGATGGGCTATATGTCGGCCGGGCAACTTGGGTGCTAGTCGAACCATCGTTCCCGGTGCCACGATCATGTAATCCAATAATATATATATATATATATATATATATATATATATATATTATATATAACACTTTTTTTCTCAACTTTCAAACCTCTTTTCTTTTTTTTTCAAACTTCACCTACTCTTTTTTTTGACTTTTGTTTTTCAAACCCCCCCTTTTTTTTCAAACTTCACCTACTCTTTTTTTTGACTTTTGTTTTTCAAACCCCCCCTTTTTTTTCAAACTTCAAACTTTTCCGATTGTCAACAATGACAGGCGCATGGGCGAGGCCGAAGCAGGGGCTGGCGCGGTCAACTAACATTAACACGTGGGCGTGGCTCTCGTGGGCTTCAGGCAGTGAAAGAGGCTGAGAGGGAAGTATCCTTGGCATTAGCAGAAAGGGATAAGGCACTTGAAGATCTTCAAAATACTGTGACTAAGTTTGATAATGAAATTGCAACACGGGATGCAGCTCTGGCTGATGCACAGGAAAGGATTAAAAGCATGACTTTGAAATTCGACTCTGTTAACGCGCAATACCATTCAGATAAAGAATCATGGCAAAAGAACCTTGATGATCTATAAAAAAGTTGGAGATTGAAGTATAATGTATTGGAGGGCCAAAATAGTATGTATGATGGTCAAGATCTGCAAAAGCAGCTCGAAGTGCTAAAATTGCAACACAAGAAATTGAAGGAAGAGCATGAAACCTTTTGTGACGTTGCTGACCGATTGATGGAAGAGAAAGAAAAGGAGATCATAAAACTTAAAGAGGAAAACAAGAATCTCTGTTGCAGTTTAGAACAGAAAGCATAGGTTAACAGCAATAACAACCATGGTACAGCTTTTGCAAATCAGGATTCCCAGGGTTTCAGCATAGCAGCAGCAGAACAACAAATTCTACTTTTGGCCAAGCAACAAGCACAAAGAGAGTGAGAGAGAGAAAGAAAGAGAGAGAGAGAAACCGAGAGAGAGAGTACGGGCGGGAGAGTTTTCTTTTTTTTCCCTTCTTTTTTTCTTCAAAACTCTTTTCTCTTTTCTATCAACCGTAAGGGTTCTCTTATGCTATTCCTCTTTTTCTCTCTCTCTCTCTCTCTTTTTCTTTCACTTCTGGGAATCGAAAGAAAGGAGAGGAGATGATGCGGGCGTCGGGGTCGATGGAGGCGCCGTTGTTGGTCTCTGATACCAAATTTGACGCGGACGGCGTCGGAGGACGAATCGACGGCAACTCCGAGGGGACGAATAGGATGGGATATCTTGCTGTCTCGCACATCTCAGCCTCACACCAGGCGATCTCACACCGGGCAATCTCTCAAAACTCACAAGAAGTAAAGAGGGAAGGGGAAGAAGCAAGAGGAATGCTCTTACATGATTTATAATCTTTCATTCATATAACATACGTAACAACACACCGTTGGCCTTCCTTATATAGAAAAAGCCATAACAACAATACCCTCAAACTTTCTTAATTGTGTTTATGTCCTAGCCTAATAAGACAAGACTCAAGAACCCTTATTTGACTTGTGAGTTTAAATAAAATAAAATACACACAACTTTGACTATGACTAGCCTAATAAGACGAAAGTAAATATACATGTAGTAATGCATGTATTTTACTTACATACACACAAATACGTATACTCAATACACACAAATGAAAAACAAACGCAATATAGATACGTAGCCACAAGCCGAGTCTTCAGGAAGCCGGATCTCCGAGCCATAAGCTCGGTGTGGTCAGGGCGGTGCGGCGTCGGCTCCAAGAAGTGGGTCCAGTAGTGGACCCGGTGTCCCCACCACTACTTTAGCATGCTCATTTTGGGCGATAGGTGATACCACCTAATGGGACATGTCTAGAAAAGCGGTTGAGATGAATGAGAATGACATGAGCTGCATAGGGAAAATAACTGAATATTGCACCTTGGTTTGTGACTTATTTCTCGGGAGGCTCGGTCACCTGTGAGGTGATAGAGTCATAAGTGCAAAATTTTCTCGAGATTCGACATTACTATGTTTGAGAGATTGGGAGTGTCAAGTCTAGTAGATACAAAGTGTCTGAGATACAATTGACGATTGTCTTAAGTGATCCGTTAGTTTGGTGATGACTCAACGGGTCACTTGTCATATGTTCAAAGAATCATGGAGGTTGCATGCTCCATTTTCATGCATGACCATGAAATATAGAGCCCTGAGATAAAAGCATGCATGACATTGCCCATAATGGGAAGGTGGGAGATGTTATAATATGGCCATAGCCCATTAGACGGGTTCCCATTAAGGGCAACACATGGGTCGCGACCACAAGTCGCACTGGGGCTTGGATTAGTTGCTGATAGCCCAAGTCAGAGTCCCAATGAGGCTGGGATTGTGATGGACTAAGGAAGGGAGGGTCCTCCCTTTGATCTCCAACTCCGACTTTGAGTTGCACCACTAGTTGGCCTCCTTCCTCTCTTTGCTTCTCCAAGTCCAACACCCACTGGACTCACTTCTCTCCAAATCCATGCATTGGTGGACTTTAGCACTCCATACCTCTATAAATAAGAGCGTAGGGGGAGAGAAGGGCATGCATGTTCTGAGAGAACCTAGTGCCTAAGATAGGATAGAGAGCCACCCTTGCAAGACCACCCTTGGAAGAGCGCCATCGCGCTCCCCTGCTCACAGTCGCGATCTCCCTATCCATCGGGCTCCATTGTTACTTGTCACAGCTACTACTACTCCTCATCGCTGATGCTCCTGCTCACTTCTACCATCATGTAGCCGGCAGTCCCTGCACGCCACCACCGTTGTTGCTCACCTGCGGCTCCCTGCTACGTGCATGTGTGTGTGCGTGTGTTATGCGGAAGGGAAGTGTAGGCCATTGTCGACCTTACTCGGTTTGCCATGAGAGAGAGAGAGAGAGAGAGAGAGAGAGAGAGAGAGAGAGAGAGAGCGCACCCCAACCTAGGGGATTGTGGGTGCTCCCCCAGCATCTCGCTTACTCCCTTCTCCGTCTTCCTCCCTCTACATATTGGTGTGAGGAGGAATAAGAAGAGAAGGGTTGCGCCCTTGAAGAGGAGTCGTTGTGCACCGACCCCATGGGTGAGTCATCATCCCACGGTTATCTCGACTTCATATTCTGGAAGGACATCATCATTCACTCATGAGTCTTAGAGCGTGAATGATAAAGAGTAGACTCTAGTAGTTTACTCTCCGTCTCCACAACGCTACGTGGACCAACCGCTTCCGCTGTGTATAAATATATCCCAAACTCGGCCCATTAGTTATGCGAATTACTCAGGGTTTATCAACAAGTTTGAACAAATTAAGTAGTACTCGATTTATTTATTATTTAAACAGTTGGAGCTCAATAATAAATCAATCAAATCTAAATAGAATAGTAGCCAACTCAACGCAGCTCGTTTGCACAACCCTATTCATGCCGGTGTGACTCAGCGTTAAAACCTGACTCTGACTTTCGAAAGACCGAGTCAACTCTTCCTGGCCTGTGCAAGAAAAGTTGGATCCAACTTTCACTTCACATAGTTGAGTGGGAGGAAAGATTTAGTATACAGATTCTGGTGGGGACACCGGGTCCACTACCAGACCCACTACTTGGAGCCGATGCCGCACTGCCCCGACACCGAACTTGTAGCTCGGAGACTCACTCGAAGACTCGGCGTCCTGAGTAGATACTTGTGTGTATTTGAGTATTGAGTATGTACGCGTGTAAAATACATGTATTTACTACATGTATTATTTCTTTTTTATTTTATTAGGTAATGTTGGTCAAAAGTTATTGTATTTTAATTTTATTAAACCCACAAAGTCAATAGTGGGTTGGTGAGTTTTGTTTATTAGGCTAAGGACATATATGCTATTTGTAAAGTTTGAAGGTGTGATTGCTATAGCCTCCTCCTATATAAAGGAAGCTCATGTAATGGTTTAGACATGATGAAGATTGAAAGAAGTTTGCATTACGTGAGAGGCATTTCCCTCTTGTGTATTTCCTTCCCTCCTTTCTCCCTTGTGAGATTTGAGTGTCGCCCGGTGTGAGACCGTCCGGCGTGAGGTCGAGCTGCGTGAGGTAGCAAGTTATTCGTCCTGTTCGTGATTCCGGAGTTGCCGTCGATCCTTCTTCCGACGCTGTCCCGCGTTAGATTCATCGAGCAACATACCGTAGTTTGGTGATTCGATTTGTTCATAAGACCACCTAAGCATGCTATTTTTTCTGGTTGAAAGGGTTTGGATCACGAAAATGAAATTCAGTGATCTGATTTAAAAATTATGTGATCCTGATTGGATCATCAAGTTCGGTCTAAAGTTAGATCGTCAAACACGTTGGAACAAATAATTAGTTTGTGCATCTGATAATAATATCTTAATATTAAATATTTTTAGTAGATGATACTTAGTTAAAAATATCTATTCATTAAAAAGAGTAAGATCAATCAAAGATTCAATCCAATTCAAAGTTTCTGAATAACAAAAAGCATGATACCATAATATATTCTTGTACCTAATGATTTTAGAACTTGTGACCTCCTCCCTACGCAAGAATACAAATTAAGTAACCCACTTTTGTAGTCATGGGATTTATTTATTTTTTTTGGAATCATAGTCACATGGGAGCGTATAACTTTATTCATGACCCCCATTAATACTACCAAAGTAACTAAATAATGTCGGTGAAGTTGAGGATCCAAGGGGAATTAGTGTAGCTCATTAGCTCTCTCAGAGCCAATTTGAGAACGGGTTAGGTTAATCGAGCATATGAGAGAGAAAGCGATGGGTCTCTCTCTCTCCTCACACACAAACGTGTTAATCGGGCTCGATTAGCACAAGCGACCCCGAGAGTCGTTTGCGCTAACCGGACTCTCGATTATCACATCCCCCCTCAATGTTTATTAAATAGATTTTTTATTTTACCAAATTAGTCTCTGTAATTTAGTCTATTTTGATATATGTGCATATAATCTCAACAATATCAAATGACCTCCAAACGGACACCATGATAGAGTAAATCCTTAAGATGAGGGAGGGAGAAAAAGGTATGAGCTTAACTCTGCTTAGCATTACTAAAGTAACAAGAAGTATAGTTGTCTAAACTTAAAGATATATGAAGCAACTTTTTTGCTTTCAAGGGCTATTTGATGTGCAGTACAATATAAAATATTAATTTCAAAATGATTAATGTTAAAATATATGACAATAAAATTTTTATTTTAGTTTCCACTGATTTTTGACTAAAAATTGAAATCCAGGTCAACAGGTTTTAAAATCCAATAATTTACCAAATTTCAAACATGAGAAAATTTTCATGAAATAATTTATAACAGTCTAAACTTAAGAAACACCTCATTTTGGCATTTTAAAATTTAATTTACTAACTTCTGCAGAAGGAAAAAGAAAGATTATGGCAAAAAGAAGGGAGGGAGAGAGAGAGAGAACAGTGTGAAATGGGGAGGCCATACTGGTTTTCCATGAATAAGAAGGCGGCGGAGGAGAGAGAGGAACCAATTATGTAGGACATTCACAGATGCAGTACAACAATCTAGGGATTGTTCGGCAAAAAAAAAACTCTTTATAGATGATTTTAAATCATATTAGATATCCAGTTTTAGCACAAATATTGACATCATTTGTTTAAGATAAACAATGATATGCATGAATACCCCAACCCCATCAAGTAGTCGGAAAAAAAATAATTCTTTACAAATAAATCATTGATGAAGTTGAAATGATAAAAAAATCATGCTCAGAAATATATTAACAAGAATATCATTACTTTTGTCCAAATAATATAAAAATGCTATAGCCGTAAACTCTCGTTACCTACCTTGAATCTAACTATAGTTAACTTCAACTCGACATCAAAAATGATAATAATACCCACGGTTAAAAAAGAAGACTCATCTTTGTCCCAACTTCACCCTCCTGTCATCCCTAACTGGAGGGACCTCTGCCCACAGTGGCATAGGGAGGGCGGGGTTGTGTCGACGATCAGAGGGGGTTAGGGTTCCAAGAGGTGTGGAGGAAGGTGACAAGAAGAAGAAGGAAGGTAGAGATTCAAGGGAAAAGAGTGGTTGTAGAGTGGGGTGGGGGGGGGAGTTGCAGTGGTGGGGTTGGCTTCTAGTAGGAGTGGGGAGGGTTATCGGTAGGAGTGAGGAGGGAGGGTGGAAGTTGTAGAGGTGGGGGAGGGGGCTTCTAGCGAGAGTGGGCAGGGGGATAGGAGTTGTAGGGGTGGGGGAGGGGGCTACTGATGGGAGTGGGGAGGTGAATTACCGGTGAGAGTGGGGAGGGGGGTTCTAGAGAGGGAGAGGGTGGGAGTTGTAGTGGTAGGGGAAAGGGCTTCCGGTGGAAGTGGGAGAGGGTTATAGGGGTGGGAGAGGGGGCTTTCGACGGGAGGGGGGAGGGGGGTGCCTACCATTGCCATCACTGGCTACCACAACTAACCTAGCACAGCAGCAACGCCGATCGCCTCTAGTCGTCCTCACCTTTGCATGAGGGTCATGCTCGCCATCACCGGACACCGTCAACCTCAACTGGATCTTCCCAAATGGTGACAACCAGAGGAGGTGCCTCCTATGGGCACCGAGGCATCAAGTCACCATGGATGTGGCCAAAGCACTCACCTGCCTCCACCACGACTACCGCGCCCGAATCCTGCTCCTCGACGTGAAGTCGGAAAACACCCTACTAGACGAGGGCTTCCATGCCTATGTGTCAGACTTCGGCCTATCGAAACTGATGGGGAAGGATGAGATCAAGGTGGTGACGATAGTGAGAGGGACACGCGGGCACCTGGTGAAAAAAGTGTATGCCCTGTAAGTCAACCACTTATGAAGTGATGGCATAATTTCATGTACATTCTTCTTTATATTAAATATTCTTTATGGCATTTTCTTCATTATACTACCTTAATTATTTATGCGTATTATTACTTGATGTGATGAAGTCGTTGAACACATATAATAAAGGTTGGATCATAATGAGATTATGATAATGAAACTAACCTTCTAAATACATATGGCCTAAATGTTCTTATTCATAGGATCTTTGAGACAAGACATCAAAAAATCTGAATAGACCAGTACACATGATATCATCTCATATGATGAGAGTGATTAATCTCATAGTCACCGGTGCAGGGACACTGAGATATATGTGCAGGTGCCCATTATAAAAATAGGGTTCACTGAACTGATCCGATTATGAATCTCTTGATGGTAATTATATATAACTATCAACCAAGAGATTCTTCAGTCACAGTGGTTGATGCGGGACGGGATGCGACTCGACGTCAATTTGGACTCGAACCTGAGACTCTAGGCGAGCTCGCGACTTGTCCCTAGCGAGGGAAGCGTGCGGATGTGCACGATTGAGAAATCGGCAATGAGTCAAGGGTGGTCTGCTCACTCTCGTACTCGGATCGAGGCACGGGACATGTCTCGCTCTCTCTCGCAGCGGTGATAATCTAATTATCCTATCACTTGCAGCGACATACGAATATATACGAGGAAAGTAAATGCCAAAGTGAGGAGTGAACATGATACCTCCACGCTCCGGGAGTGGGGAAGACGACCCCGGCCAAGGCCCATACTCCCGGTGTACAGTAATTAAATAATTACAGCAGTGATTTTTATTGTCCACTCCACGCAGAGAGGTAAAGGGCTACACGTGAGACTCGGGAGTAGTGAACTCGGGTTGATGGGCAGCAAGTCGGAAGGGCTTTCGGGCCGGAGGCGGGCTGCTGGTTCGACTCGGTACTGTTTAAACTCGCTAGACAGCAAGTGAACACGGCTACTGGGACGGTGGCTTCCGGGCATCTCCTTGATGCGGCGACTGGCTGGGACGCTGCTGGGGGGTTGCTGGTCGATCCCCGGGAGCGGCGGTCGCTGGTTCGGAGCCGAAGATTTATGGGAGAATTAACCTGGGATTGCTCTTGCTGGCTTGTTCACGGAACAGATTTGTGCGCCTCCACGAAAACGATCGCCACGGTCTGATCCGGTGTCGGATCGAGGCGAGATTGGCGCCGTTGGAAAGTAGACTCAAAGATCTACAACATATATGATTTTTACATCCATACAACGGTCTGATTTAAAATACAAAACTCTATGCTCCATAAACTTTTCTAGCTTGGACTCTAGATCACACAGGACAGAATGAGATCTGCCTGAAAATGAATTTTGACTAAAAGTAAAACAGTGGATCTAGATCTGGCAATTTTATGGGTGGAAGAGGGGGATGTTAGGGTGACACACAAATATTTTAGGATTTTTATGACGTAATTTAGGGGTGGGAAAAATAAAAGAACGGGACACTATCCCGTAGATCTGTAAACTGGCAGATTGCTAGGGGTGGAAAGATTTGACTGCGAAGGGGAGAAAACAGGCTCTGATCGGAGTGAAAATTTAACTGGAGGAAGGGGATGACAGGAGAAAAAAATGTTCCAAATTTGAGGTCAATCAGACGGCTGGATTGAGAAAACCAACCTGATCTTTAAGCTTTTGTCCTGGATCTCAAAATCCTAGAACTCAGGTTGAAGATTCAATTGTGGCGACTCGACGGCGGCACGAACGGAGGCGGCGGCGGCGGTGGCTAAGCTTCACACCCAGGGGAGGGGATAGATCTTAGAATCCATCAAGATTATGGCATCACACCATAGAAATCACAGTAATCCAGCTGCAAGGGGGAGAGAAGAGAGAGGGGCGCCCTTGGGCTTCTCAAGAATAAATTCTAATTTTTCTTCTCATTAATTCTCAAAATATGGAAATACAAGGATTATATAACACTAGCTAAAAGTCCTAAACTAACCTCAGATCTAGGGTTAGGGAGGGGCAATTAGAGGATAGGAAATTCTAGTTCTTCTCTCATGTGGTCAAAAGAACAAAACAAAAAAAAGGGCAAAAGGGGGGCTTGGTCAATGTATGCAACATTTGACCACATGGATGGCCAACCATGGAGGGGAGGAGGGAGGATACATGGGTATTTTCTCCATTGAAACAAAAAAATACAAACAATATAAAAAGGGGAGAATGGGGGGTGCCCTCCTCTAGTGGAGAAAATGAATTTTTCTACCTTGGTCACCTTGGTCAAAGTCCACCTTGGACCATGAACCAGCCCCTGTGGGCCCTAGAAGCTAGGTGGCCCAATGGGAGAGAGGGTGAGGGTCTTATCGGGCCTACATGGCCTTTTACAAAGAAACCCAATAAATCCTAATGACTAACCCATTGACTTATAATTACCTTACAATTGCAAACCCAATTGAATCAAGTATATAAATGCAAACAAAAAATGTTAGTGGCCTTGCTTTGATGTCCCCATCAATTCTTCCCGGGTGGGAGAAACTCGACCCCGTCGAGTAAAGAGTGCGGCTACTCTTGTGTCACTCATGCGGATCTGTATCTCTGCTCGGGTGATCTACGTGTCATCGAACACGGGTCATCCTCTCCATCGCACTAGATAGTGCAGGTACACTCCACTCCTACTAATCATCACCAGCTCATCCCATATATGTTCTATATGCTCACGCTGCTGTGGGACTGAGGCTAGTGGTGGACACTCTGGGGTGGGGTCACTCTCAAAGGAGGAGACGGCTCGAAAGACTCACTAGAAATCACCGATGGGTCCCTGTAGGTGACTAGATCCGAGACATTGAAGGTAGAGCTGTTCCCATATTCGTCAGGCAAGTCCACAACGTATGCATGAGATCCGACTTGCCTCACACTCGAAAGGGACTGACATTACGAGCTTGCATTAGACCGACTCAACTTGACGTATGCAGACTCACTATGCACTCGACAAATGTATGTATAGACTCTTGACAAACTGGACAAATAAAGAAAAACATGGACTCACACATGACCCTAGACAAACCTACTATTAGACTGACCCATACATATGCAATGGTGGCCCAGGACATCCGAATGTGTGACTTGCATACACATGATGTAACCGAATGTTGGTGGAATCATGGAATCCTAGACATCCCAAAATGCACCACTCATGCGCTGACGACCTTTTGGATTTGGGAGGTTTGGGTGGTTTGGGTGGGCCAGGAGAGCCGAATTCACCTTCCTCATTTCCCCAATGAACGGGCTCCTTGCGGAGTGTAGGTGGACTGGCATGTGGGATAGTGATGTGATAGTGAACTTCTTGGAAGAAGTGGAGTAGATAAGGTGGGTCAAGAGGCTCACTAGGGAAGGGGTCGAATGGATCAAAGAACGTATGACCCCTCGATATGGGTTCCCTCATGACACGGTCCCAAGTTTAAAATTATTGAAGGTGTAAATGATCACCTTCATTCACTATGGTAGGTGGGATGGCAGTCATGTGTAGGAGATATGGTTCCTCCCTCGGGATAAGTGGAATGAAGTTAGTCTCGGTCGGCATAGGGAGGAATAAAAGAACCTCCGTGGTGACATGACCCACGGTGCACACGGAGGTAATGGACCCCAAAGCGGGATGTGTGAAGCTACGATTTGTGGGTTGGTCGAAGCTTGGGGCCAACTTGTGCGTCAACTTCAATTGCTAGTCTAATCCCTTAATAAGGTCTTCCAATGTATCAACATGGTGAAAAGATTAGAAAGTGGTGTGGAATGAGTTGACGGGCACTATGTGTAGTGCAGGGTCCATGGATGGGTAGCAAGGTGCTTTAGAGACCAAGCCTTTCTTAAGCCAGCTAAGTAGCGGCTCGTCAATGATTAGCTTCCCCGTTTGAAGCACGGGTGGCTATGGCTGAGGCGGCTTCAAATAAAGATCGGAAGGTGAGGGTGGTGGCAAAGGAACTCTCACGGGTGGGGAAGGAATGTCCTCCCTGAGGGGAAAAGGTCCTTGGGGTGGCACCGGATTGAGACAACCGGCTACGACCTCCTTAGACTCGGGCAAGAGTCCGTCAATCTGAGTACACATCCTATCCAACCGATCCGAAATGATTTTAAAGACTTCAGTAATGGTGGGGTTTGGAGTAGGGGCATCGTGATGGACTCGCCCATAATCACTCGGCCTAGTCTTGGGTCTAGGCTCATCTACGTCCGGGACCCTTGGCCTCCGACTGTGACCTTCCCGATGGGAGGTGACTGGGTAGGGCTGGTTGGAGGCGACTGGGCGGGGCAGGTAGATCTTTCTGAGCTCGTCCTTCATCTCATGCCAAGACTCGATAGGCCATTGTCTCCTAATTTCTCTCAAGTATTCGATGCTTCTCCATTTCTCGGCGGCTTCGTGAAAAAGCCATTTTTGGGCAAAAATAACTTGCATGGCATCAGATATAGTGTAACACTCAGAGTATTCTTCCACAGCGGTTTCTCACTTTAGGTAGTCGCTCGAGACTTTGGAGCCATAAAAGTCTGAGGCCTAAGGCCTACGGCGGTGGAAGGATTGGATTCCTCATCCTTGGGTGTCGCGTCACCATTCATATGAACTAGACGACTGGGGTGATGGGATCTAGCAATGGTGCGTGTAGGATTCAAAGGGGGGGTGAATGAATCCCTCTATCAATAAAAAGTTTGACCAACTGAAAGCCAATTAATCCAAATGCAAAGGGCTGATTAAATCAGATCAAGACTCGAATAATTGATGTGCACCAGTAAATTTTGAAAGCCAAGCTAAACTACTCGAGCCTAGTCATGCATCTATCGATTCATAAAAGACAAGCAAGCCACACAGAGCACAAGGAGATTTTAGATGGTTCAGTCTGCTGCCTGCAGACCTACGTCCATCCCTCACTCAAATCCGAGTGAGGCTTCCTGCTGCCTTACAGCTTGAAAACGTTGCGCAACACAGCTTGCGTCCGCTGAGCCTCACAGCTTTTATACAAACAGCTGAGCAACACAACTTGCTATCCAGAGGGTCCTTCCTCTGACTGCTGAGGATTACAGCTTGACCTCTGCTGCCACACAGCTTGAACAGATGAGTAAGATAAATAAAAGAAAACGGTAGAAAACAGCTACTGAAGGCTGACAATGAAATCTGATGAAATGACTCACGCAGGAGCAGACTGGTCTGGATTTGATCCAAGTACCAGTGGACAGACTCTCAGATATTCTTTTCACGATCTCCCTCTTTCTCTACCTCTTTTTCTTCTCCCACAAGCTCTCTCTTAATTTCTTCTTCTTTTCTAGATTGGGCTCGCTGCTAATCTTTTTACCTTCTCTCTGCAACCTCGTATTCTCTCAGTTCTCTCTCAATTGTTCATTCACACACCTTCTTCTTTTTTTTGGACTTCAGAAAGGATTTATATATATATATATATATATATATATATATATATATATATATATATGTGTGTGTGTGTGTGTGTGTGTGTGTGTGTGTGTGTGTGTGTGTGTGTGTGTGTTCTGTCTCTGAATCCCGTGCTCACGCCCTGGGCGTGTGGAGGGTGAACTCCCGCCTAAACGGCTTCCAGAAGGCTCTCAGCCACGTGTCACCATCTAAGCGTTGTAGTCTTCTACGTGGCACTCTTTCGGAGGTCGATTTGCCTTGGATCACGTGCCCCTCCTCAGAGAGAAACTCTGTCAGAAAATGGAAGACATATAGTTAAGCACTTAGCACAGTTTGCACCGGGGTAATGAGAAAGTAAACATAGTGTGGCGCCCCCTTCCCGCGATCCCGTATCGTGTCCGGGGACGTCACAGCGGATGTACGGAAGTGTTGTGGGTCGAATATTTATAAGGCTCTAAAGGCCAAACCATCACATATTCCAAAAGAAATATAACAATACCATTTCCATAAGATAAAACATTCATAATTTACATCGTACACAGAGTACTACATATCTCTATCTAAAGTCATATTTACATTCATTATTCAAAGGGAAACTAAATCTATTTATTCTGTGCGGCGGAATCCAAACTAAACCCGGGATCATCCTCCGACCTACCGTCCGTCGGAGTCAAGACGTACACTGGTCAATTTCCTGAAATGGTTAGGCAACAAAAGTGAGTCCAAAGACTCAGTAGGCATTAAAACCAATCACATGCTTATCATATACTAAACTGTGCAAATGCATGATGTATATAAAGCTAATCACGATTTCACTGAATTATACATATACTATGAATGCGAAGGAAATATAAAGAGCAAAGTAATTTTTAGATTTATAAACAGATGCGTATAACAAATCTTATCTGACTTATATATACATGGCATAATATATATCTTAGCTAAATCAGAGTTTATACAGATGAACTTATTTTCAGATCATATCAAAGTCATATATCAAATCTGAACTTCATATTATTTGACAGCATATATTGGACAGGCATCCCGTCACTATAAGCAGTAGCAAACACATACCTAGGCATCCATACGTCGACATAAAGATAAAAGGTCTAAACGCTGGAGCTTGTCGGCCTTGATCAACCACGCAGGATCGGGAGTTAATACTCCACCATTCTCCAGATAATTTTCTTATTCTGGGTTCCGGATTTTTCAGAAGTCCGTTTGTCCTCGGAAATGGGCCTAATCCCGTAGCGGAAGCTAACTACGGTTTGTCGCCCCACACCTCCTTAAAGTGACACAATCCATATGCTTAATCAAATTTTATTCTTATTATAATACTTATTACATAGTCGTCTCAATACTTAAAACTTGCCATTAAAATTTATAAAATAACTGGATCGTATTTTAATATTATTAACTAAATATATATATAACATTCGAAGAGATTAGAGTAGAGAGAGAAAGTAGAGAGAGAAAATAGAGGGAGAACGTAGAAAGAGATTAGAGAGAAATTAGAGAGAGATTTGAGAGAGAAATAATTTACAGAATGATAACTAAATAAATAACTGATTCTAAACATAGATCATTGGGTTAAATAAATCAATGACTTAAATTACATTTCAAACAAAATCAAATCAAATAAATGTAAATAACAAATAACATGCACTCGGTTTATCGTGTCTACCTTTAAAATAGACTTCCGAATTGACTTTAGTATCTCACTCGAGCTCCCGTAAAAGTCCTTGCGTAGGAAAAGATAATTGTCCAATCCTAAATACGTATAGAAGGGCGAAATTATCCAAATAGATTTCAAATCCTTCGTCCAAGTGTTTATTAATTATTTATATTAGTCTAATACTGTATTATCTTCTCCGTTTATTAATAAGAGAATGTTAGTGAGAGAAAAATTTAGAGAGAGAAAGTGGAGAGAGAAAGTAGAGAGAGAAAGTGGAGAGGGTAGAGAGAGAAAGTGGAGAGTAGAGAGAGAAAGTGGAGAGAGAAACTAGAGAGAAATTAGAGAGAGAAATTAGAGAGAGAAAGTTAGAGAGAGAGAGAAAGTAAAGAGAGAGTAGAGAAAGAAGTAGTGAGAGATATTTAAAGAGAAAAACTAAGGAGAGAAAATAGAGAGAGAATTTAGAGAGAGAAAATAGAGAGAGAAAGTAGAGAGTAGAGAGAATAGAGAGAGAAAGTAGATAGAAAGAGAGAAAATAAAGAAATTAGAGAGAGAAAATAAAGAGGGTGTAGAGAGAGAAAGTAGAGCGAGAAAAGAGAGAGAGATAATAAAGAGAGTGTAGAGAGTGTAAAGAGAGAAAATGGAGAGAGAAAGTAAAGAAAGAGTAGAGAGGTAAAGTAGAGAGAGTAGAGAGAGAATAAAAAAGAAAAAATAAAAATATTTAAGAGAGAGATAGAGATGGGAGAGAGAGTGAGAGAGAGAGAGAGAGAGAGAGAGAGAGAGAGAGAGAGAGAGGGGGTGTTGGAGTGGAAGGGAAAGAGGGGGAGAGGGGGATATATATAGGGGGAGGGAAAGAGGAGATAAGAGGGAGAAGGAGGAGATAAGGAGGAGGGGAGGAGATAAGGATGAGGAGGGGGAGGGGGATAAGGTTGGAGGGGGGGTTACGTGAGGGAGAAAAAAAAATTTGAGTTATTTTTTTTTTTGAATTTGGATGAATTTTTATGTTAAAACCCACTAAATGTTTATCAATAATAAGAGTTTAAGGAACTAATTCATTCCATCATATATTTGACCTACCAAACGTCAAAATTTGAAAAATTGTTCAACATGAAACTTGTAGATTTTTGAAATCTCTATCCAACGGACCTAATATTGATCATATTCTGATATTCCTATGAAAAGTTATACATTATTAAAGTGAGATAACTATTTAATTTACTTAAAAAGGTTCGTTAAACAATACCGTTCAAGGTATTAGACTTTAATTAAGGTAACATAAAATTCATATAGAATAACTATAAGATATTTAACTATCTTTCGGATGAATTCGGGTGTTACAAATCTCTCCCCCTTAAATAAATTTCGTCTTCGAAATTTAAAGATTTACTCAATACGTACCGAATAGCTGCGGATATTTCTTCCTCATATCATCTTCCATCTCCCAAGTGGCTTCTTCTATTGAGGTACTTTTCCACAATACCTTCACCAATGGAATTGTCTTCGTTCTCAGCACTTGTTCTTTCTGATCGAGAATGCGAACTGGTTTCTCCTCATATGTAAGATCTGGCTGAATTTCTAACTGCTCATGCTCTATAATGTGCGATGAGTCTGGCATATATTTTCTTAACATGGACATATGGAATACATCATGAACTCCTGATAATAATCGTGGTAAAGCCAGCTGATATGTCACCTCACCAATCCTTCTTAAGATTTCAAATGGTCCAACATACCTCGGACTGAGTTTACCTTTCTTACCAAATCTCATTACTCTCCTAGTAGACGAAACTTTCAGAAATACGTGATCCCCGACAGCAAACTATAGATCTCTCCTTCTTTGATCAGCATAGCTTTTCTGCCTACTCTGAGCTATAAGTAATCTTTTTCTAATCAACTCAACCTTTTCTACACAATCCTGTACAATCTGTGGCCCAATCAATCTCCGCTCACCAACCTCATCCCAACAAACAGGTGACCTACACGGTCTACCATATAATGCTTCATATGGTGCCATTCCTATGCTTGCATGATGGCTGTTGTTATATGCAAACTCAATTAACTGCAAATGTTCATCCCAACTGCCTTTCCAGTCTAAACTGCACGCCCTCAACATATCTTCTGGTGTTTGAATGGTTCTCTCTGATTGTCCATCTATTTGAGGGTGAAAAGCTGAGCTAAATTTCAATTGTGTACCCAATGCTATCTGTAAACTCCTCCAAAATTTTACTGTAAACCTGGCATCCCTATCTGAAATAATATACACAGGCACACCATGAAATCTCACAATCTCTCTAATATACAAATTGGTTAAATCCTCTAATGATTGTGTCTTTGTGATTGCCAGAAAATGGGCTGACTTAGTAAGCCTGTCAACAATTACCCAAATAGAATCATGTTTTCTCTTAGTCATTGGTAATCCCATCATAAAATCCATAGTGATATGCTCGCATTTCCACTGTGGAATTTTCATCAATTGTAATGGTCCCGCTGGCCTTTGATGCTCCGCCTTTACTTGTTGACAAGTAAGACACTTGCTGACAAATTCTGCTATATCCTTTTTCATACCAATCCATCAAAATTATCTTCTCATGTTTTTGTACATTTTTTACTGCCTGGGTGAATGGAATATTGTGATTTATGTGCCTCGATCAATAGATATTTCTTTATTTCTTCATTCCGAGGTACACATAATCTTCCATGAAATCTGATTGCCCCGTCTGCACTTTGAGTAAATCTCGGTGTGCCAATCCATTTTTGTAATTGCTGATCGTTCGGTTGTGCTTGCACAATTCGCTCAACCATTGTAGACTGAATAGTTAGTTGGGCCAGAAATGAGTTTATCCCTTTACATATCGGAGAATATTCCACTACATCAGATGTCATTCTCTAAGTTTGGCGCAACTGGATTGCCATTAGTCTCTTCCTGCTGAGTGCATCTGCTATCACATTTATTTTTCCTGGGTGATAATTCAAGGTGAAATCATAATCCTTCAAAAATTCAATCCACCGTCTTTGCCTTAAATTTAATTCTTTCTGAGAGAAAATATATTTTAAACTCTGATGGTCTGTAAATACTTCAAACTGCTCACCATACAAATAATGGCGCCAAATCTTTAGAACATGTACCACCGCCGCCAACTTCAAATCATGTGTTGGATAATTCATCTCATGATTCTCTAACTATCTGGATGCATAAGCTACTACTTTGCCATTCTGCATCAGGACACATCCTAGTCCTTTTCTAGAGGCATCTGTATATATCACAAATCCTCTTGACCCACAAGGTAAAGTAAACACTGGGGCTGTAGTTAACTTTGTTTTTAATTCCTGAAAACTCATTTCACATTTATCTGACCATTCAAAAGGAACCACTTTCCTAGTCAATTTTGTCATAGGAGCTGCAATAGAAGAAAAATCTTCAATAAACCTGCGATAGTAACCCGCAAGACCCAAAAAGCTCCTAATCTCACTGACATTCTTCGGTCTTTCCCAATGTAAAACTGCGTCAACTTTAGCTGGATCAACAGACACTCTATCACCAGAAATGATATGTCCTAGGAATTGGACCTTATCCAACTAGAATTCACATTTACTGAATTTCGCATAGAGTTGATGTTTCCTTAAAATTTTCAACACAATTCTCAAATGTTCTTGATGAGTTTCAATAGTAGGAGAGTAGATCAACACATCATCAATAAACACAACTACAGATGTATCCAGATATGGTTGGAAAACTCTATTCATCAAATCCATAAATACTGTTGGTGCATTAGTTAACCCAAATGGCATAACCAAAAATTCATAATGCCCATATCGTGTTCTGAAAGCAGTTTTTGAGAAATCTTCTTCTCTTATCTTTAGTTGGTGGTATCCAGATCTTAGATCAATCTTTGAAAATACCGTGGCAGTTCGTAGTTGATCAAATAAATCATCAATTCTTGGCAAAGGGTACTTATTCTTAATGGTCACTTGATTCAATTTCCTATAGTCAATACATAATCTAAGTGACCCATCTTTCTTTCTAACAAACAGAACAGGTGCACCCCAAGGTGATACACTTGGTCGAATAAACCCATTATCTAGCAATTCTTGCAATTGTTTCTTCAATTCTGCCAATTCGGCTGGTGCCATCTGTAGGGAGGAATGGAAATGGGTAAAGTACCCGGTGAGAGTTCAATAGTGAACTCCACCACTCGGTATGGTGGCAAACCCGGAAGTTCCTCGGGGAATACATCTGGAAATTCTCTGACCACATCGATATCCGAGGGGGTTTTCTGATTTTCATTAGAAGGAATAGCCATTACACTAGTCAAATAACATTGACATCCACTTCTAAGTAATTTCAAAGCTTTAAGTGCTGAAACTAGTGTTTTACTAGAACGGTGCCTTGGACATTGATAGTGAAATGTCTGCTTCCCAGATTTTTAAAAAATTACTTTCTTTCCATGACAATCTAGAAGGGTAAAATTTGTATCTAACCAATCCATTCCCAAGATGACATCAAAATCAGTCATTTTCAGCAGATACACACATACTGGCATAATCCTCCCCTGAATCACCACATCAATGGTAGGAATAATAGAAGTCGTTCTACCTATCTCCCCAGTTGGTGTGTTAATGGACATCTCATCAGTATTCACAATTTATTTATCTTTCAATGATTCAGCAAATCTCAGAGAAATAAATGAATGTGTAGCACCCGGATCAAATAAAACTTTTACATGCATATCATCGATAAGAAGAATACATTCAGCTACTGCATTGGCATCTCGGGTGTCTTCCCTTGTTAGTACATATACTCTAACTTGAACTCTCCGCTGCTGTTGTGGTTGTTGATCTTGTCTTGGCCTTGTGGGACAATCCCTTATCATATGCCCTGTCTGACCACATGAAAAATATTTACCTGTAGTCCGCCAACATTCATTACCTCTACGCTGCATCCCGCACTGTTGACAAGCTGGCATATTATCTCTTCTAACTGGTTGAACTCTCTCTGGAAAAGTCATTTTTGGCTTCTTATCTTTCCTCACAATTGAACCAAGATTACCCTTTTTTATAATATCCCTTTGTCTTTCTACTAAGAATTCCTCATATTCAATTTCTGCAATAAAAGTAGTCCTCAAAGCTGCTACCATAGTTTGAGGCTCAAGGATTGTAACTCTACTTCTAATGTTGCTTCTCAAACCTCTAACAAATTTCTTCACCCTTCTAAGCTCATCAGAATAAATATGAGGGACATACTTTTCTAATTCAGTAAATTTTACTTCATAATCGACAACTGACATACCTCCTTGAGTCAAATTTAAAAATTCAACTTCTTTCCTATCTTTCAAATGTTGAGGGAGAAATTTTGCATGGAAGATATCAAGAACTTCATTCCAATCAATCTCCGTCTCTCTATTTCTGAAAGTGGTTCTAAGTGCAGACCTCCACCACTCGTCCGCACGGTCCTTTAACATAAATGTAGCTAATATCACCTTATCCTGCTCTGCACATCTAATGACCGAAAAAATCTTCTCAATCTCTCTCACCCAGTTTTCCACAATCTCCGGGTGACTCTCCCCCTTAAAAGGAGGAGGACTCATATGTCTGAATTTCTCCATTAGGGTAGCGCCTGCTGTCCTATTCGGTTGTTCTTGCATACGGGTTTGTAACTGGGCTTGCATCATTGCATGAGTTTGGGCTTGTAACTGCATAGTCTGCACTAACCCTTGAAAAGCTTGTGTGAAGCCTCCTAAATCTGGCACACCCTGAATAGGTAACGCGCCTTGCCCACCGGGAGCAAGCTCGCCATGAATTGTTTCCCCGACAACTCCTTGTGATGTCCCATTTGAGGGCGCAGACTCCTCGGGAGAAATATTAACCTCAACCCTATCACTCCCAGCCATCTCCTGCGAGGGAGAACTAATCCGAATGAGTATGATTTTAGGTTTGATATGAAATTCTAAAATAAATTCCTACGATCTTATGGTATGGTATATAAATTCAGATGGCTGCACATAATTTCAAGGCTCACAACTTTGCTCTGATACCACTCTCTGTGGCGCCCCCTTCCCGCGATCCCGTATCGTGTCCGGGGACGTCACAGCGGATGTACGGAAGTGTTGTGAGCCGAATATTTACAAGGCGCTAAAGGCCAAACCATCACATTCTAAAAGAAATATAACAATACCATTTCCATAAGATAAAACATTCATAATTTACATCGTACACAGAGTACTACATATCTCTATCTAAAAGTCATATTTACATTCATTATTCAAAGGGAAACTAAATCTATTTATTCTGCGCGGCGAAATCCAAACTAAACCCGGGATCATCCTCCGACCTACCGTCCGTCGGAGTCAAGACGCACACTGGTCAATTTCCTGAAATGGTTAGGCAACAAAAGTGAGTCCAAAGACTCAGTAGACATTAAAACCAATCACATGCTTATCATATACTAAACTGTGTAAATCCATGATGTATATAAAGCTAATCACGATTTCACTGAATTATACATATACTATGAATGCGAAGGAAATATAAAGAGCAAAGTAATTTTCAGATTTATAAACAGATGCGTATAACAAATCTTATCTGACTTATATATATATATATGGCATAATATATATCTTAGCTAAATCAGAGCTTATACAGATAAACTTATTTTCAGATCATATCAAAGTCATATATCAAATCTGAACTTCATATTATTTGGCAGCATATATTGGACAGGCATCCCGTCACTATAAGCAGTAGCAAACACATACCTAGACATCCATACGTCGACATAAAGATAAAAGGTCTAAACGTTGGAGCCTGTCGGCCTTGATCAACCACGCAGGATCGGGAGTTAATACTCCACCATTCCCCAGATAATTTTCTTATTCTGGGTTCCGGATTTTTCAGAAGTCCGTTTGTCCTCAGAAATGGGCCTAATCCCGTAGCGCAAGCTAACTACGGTTTGTCGCCCCACACCTCCTTAAAGTGACACAGTGCATATGCTTAATCAAATTTTTATTCTTATTATAATACTTATTACATAGCCGTCTCAATACTTAAAACTTGCCATTAAATTTTACAAAATAACTGGATCGTATTTTAATATTATTAACTAAATATATATATATAACATTCGAAGAGATTAGAGTAGAGAGAGTAGAGAGAGAAAGTAGAGAGAGAAAGTAGAGGGAGAACGTAGAAAGAGATTAGAGAGAAATTAGAGAGAGATTTGAGAGAAAAATAATTTACAGAATGATAACTAAATAAATAACTGATTCTAAACATAGATCATTGGGTTAAATAAATCAATGACTTAAATTATATTTCAAACAAAATCAAATCAAATAAATGTAAATAACAAATAACATGCACTCGGTTTATCGTGCCTACCTTTAAAATAGACTTCCGAATTGACTTTAGTATCTCACTCGAGCTCCCGTAAAAGTCCTTGCGTAGGAAAAGATAATTGTTCAATCCTAGATGCGTATAGAAGGACGAAATTGGCCAAATAGATTTCACATCCTTCGTCCAAGTGTTTATTAATATTTATATTATTTTAATATTGTATTATCTTCTCCGTTTATTAATAAGAGAATGGTAGTGAGAGAGAAATTTAGAGAGAGAAAGTGGAGAGAGAAAGTAGAGAGGGAAAATAGAGAGAGAAAGTGGAGAGGGTAGAGAGAGAAAGTGGAGAGAGTAGAGAGAAGGTAGAGAGAAACTAGAGAGAAGATAGAGAGAGAAAGTAGAGAGAGAGAAATTAAAGAGAGTAGAGAAAGAAGTAGTGAGAGATATTTAAAGAGAAAAATTAAGGAGAGAAAATAGAGAGAGAATTTAGAGAGAGAAAGTAGAGAGAAAGTAATGAGTAGAGAGAATAGAGAGAGAAAGTAGATAGAAAGAGAGAAAATAAAAAATTAGAGAGAGAAAATAAAGAAGGTGTAGAGAGAGAAAGTAGAGCGAGAAAAGAGAGAGATAATAAAAAGAGTGTAGGGAGAGAAAATAGAGAGAGAAAGTAAAGAAAGAGTAGAGAGGTAAAGTAGAGAGAGAGTAGAGAGAGAATAAAAAAGAGAAAATAAAAATATTTAAGAGAGAGAGAGATGGGAGAGAGAGTGTGTGTGTGAGAGAGAGAGAGAGAGAGAGAGAGAGAGAGAGGGGTGTTGGAGTGGAAGGGAAAGAGGGGGAGAGGGGGGTATATATAGGGGGAGGGAAAGAGGAGATAAGAGGGAGAAGGAGGAGATAAGGAGGAGGGGAGGGGATAAGGATGAGGAGGGGGAGGGGGATAAGGTTGGAGGGGGGGTTACGTGAGGGAGAAAAAATGAGTTATTATTTTTTTTTTGAATTTGGATGGATTTTTATGTAAAAACCCACTAAATGTTTATCAATAACAAGAGTTTAAGGAACTAATTCACTCTATCATATATTTGACCTACCAAACGTCAAAATTTAAAAAAGTGTTCAACATGAAATTTGTAGATTTTTGAATTCTCTATCCAACGGACTTAATATTGATCATATTCTGATGTTTCTATGAAAAATTATACATTATTAAAGTGAGATAGCTATTTACTTTATTTAATAAGGTTCGTTAAACAATACCGTTCAAGGTATTAGACTTTAATTAAGGTAACATAAAATTCATATAGAATAACTATAAAATATTTAACTATCTTTCGGATGAATTCGGGTGTTACACATAGCATGCACTGAGTTGATAAAATCAGACGTGGGAAATGTATTGACTTACAAATATGCATGACACCATATTGACTTACAAATATGCATGACACCATATGTCTTACAAATCTTAGTGACCACCCATGCAGCTGATGTGCACGGACATGAATCCAAGAGGCACAAGAAGAAGATTATGCACCGAGTCAAAGAAAAAAAGAACCAAAGATATGTAATGACTCTAGAGATGTCTAGGGCGAACAGTGCACTGACTCTTAAAAAAAATGCGTAACACAGTAGATGCACCGAGTTAGATTTGCGGTCCAGACACGAGTTGCATCAAGATGATGGAGAAGAGTATACAGACAAAGGAAAATGCAAGATAGAACTTGCACCGAGATAGTGGAGAAGAAAGCACTGACACTAAATGACAAGACTAAACAGTGCGTGATGTGCAAGTATTGCACGGACCTAAAGACTTGCACCGATCTTGAAAGGTGAGATGCAAAGACAAGGAATGCACGAGCCTAAATGCGCATGCTGCATTGAAATACACTTACCCCTTATGTGTATGAGACAAGTAATGCACCGAGATGAAAATGGAACGACAGTGTTTGTGTGTGAACATAGACTTGCACCGAGGCAAGGTTTGCACCGAGGCAAGCACTTACACGTGAAATGCAGAACTAAGCTAGACTAGCACCGAGCTAGATCTCTAGCAGGACAACACATGCAATGACTATGATTTCTTTTATGAGATAACATGCAGCAAGTGAACCACACAAAATAAATAGAGTCGAAGAATTTTAAGCACTTTAATCTAAACATGATTCATAGAAAGTCATTATCAAAACTAGGGTTCCAACAGTCTCCCCCTTTTTGATTATGACAACTATGAGTCATGTATGATTAAACCATGACAATATTCAGAACTCAGCATTCAAACAACTGTGTAAATGAGCAAGATGCAAATATGCAACATGTAAGAGTAATGCTTCTGTGAGTATTAAGAAAATAAACATTAGTGTTTGAATTTACATCTCTTTTCACACAAAAAAATGTTAGAAGCAGCACATTTTCCTTCTTGACAGCTCATCATTCCACTTGACAATATCTTTGCGGAGTTTCTTGCAAAGTTTCTTTGCAGCATATCTCTAGCAGAATCCATGAGGTCTTCTTCATACATGAGATTCTCTTCTCCCCCTTTGTCATTATCAAAAACGGAGAATTTGGAGAGATTAGTGACCTCGGTAGCTCCCCCTGTCTCTTGCAGAATATGCTGTGTTCAATAAAGAAGTACGAAGATCTCTAATTGAGTCTGCCAGTCTATCAAGTTTCTGATGCACAGTGTTCCCCAGCCTTTCCACTAGAGAGGTAACTGACTCTCGTTTGTTGAGAGCTTGTTTAACTGTCTCTGACAATATTTCCAAATTAGACTCAATAGCTTCAAACTTTGTGATGATTTCTGGCTGAGTGGTTGCTATCTTGGTTAATGTGCTCTTTAATAGTTCAAACTCAATTTTCAGATCAAAGGTGTGGTCAAGAATTTTACCCATATTGGTGAATATGGAGACTTGGGTATCTTGAAGTTTACTGACCATGTCACCTATTCGTGTGCTGATACCCATAAGAGATTCTAAAATTTCTCTTACAGTTTCATCTGTCTTTCGCTTAGCAGTTAAAAATTCTATCCCTTGGCGTTTCACAACTTTTTCCAAATGTTTCATTCGGCTCTCTATTCTGTCTATTTGAACAGTCTGGAACAGGAACTGTTTGTTCATCAAGTCATTCTGATCTAGAACAATCTCTGTCAGCTTAGATAACATCTGAGCAAGATTGGGTTCAGTATTTGTTCCATGTGTACTAGAAGTAGAGGCACTGTAATCTGGCAGCTCAGTGAAGTATTCATGATGCTGTTCAGGGAGTGGAGGAGGTGGTATGCCAAGACTAATTAGTTCTCCAAGGTATGGACCATACTCAGGAGCCTGAGAGAAAGACATCTTAGGATACATCCTATGGTGAGGGGCAGGTCCCATGACATAGTCTTGTGATACTTCTTCAGTTGCCCCTGGAGCTAAATCAGTTGGTTGCTCATGTTGAGCTTCTTCAGCAGGTGGTTGAGCTCCGTATTGATCATTTTCTTGTTCATTGACTACAGAATCGGCAATTCCTTCATAAATTATTTCAGCAGCTTCTTTCATAACCTCGTCGACCAATTTAGCTATTTCCTCTTCCTCTACAATGATTTCCTCTTATCTGTCATTAGGTAGTTCTTCTGTTAGAGCCTCTTCCTGCGCCAGCTCTGCTTGATTAGTAACTAGTCTTTCCTGTGACTGCTGTCCAAAAGCATCAAATATCTCATGAATATTTTGGTCTAATTCCTGAATGATGTCCTCATCCTAAACATTCTGTTCAACTATTTCATGAATTTGAGGTGCCTCAGTTGCTGTAGCTGCAGTTGGGTCCAGTTGAAGTTCTTGCTCATCAGAACCTTCAGTTTCTTGAACTTGAGCTGGTGGTTGATCCTTCTCCTGTCGAATTGGTTCCATGGGTGACTGAGCTGATTGACTCTTACTTTGAATCGACTCAAGAATGAGAGTTTCTTTGAATGACGCTTGTGTGGGTTGTTCAGACACTGACTCATCCTGGGTTTCTGTATCCTTTTCCAATGGAGTATCCTTTGTAGAAGGAGTACTCGTTCGTTTAATTCCTTTCTTTTTCATGAATGTATTAATGAAATCCATGTTATAAATGTTTATCCTGAGGATTGTTGACACAACTTCACCATCCAGTGAGATATTTTCCTCTTTGAAAAATATAGTCAACTGAGCAGCATAAGGAAAATATCTTCTTGACTCTTTGCACTTTCCCATAATCTGAATCATTACGTGCGGCAAACAGATTCTAATTTTCTTTAGCAAGGAGTAGAGAATGAACCGCTGAGAATCTGTCAGTCTACCCCTTCCTCCTACTTGTGGAGTAATCATGGAGGTGAGAATGTGATGGAGTAGCATCTTGGGTGCAGAACGTTTGTTGGTGTTATAATAACCGAGCTTAGTCTGCCGCTTGTCATGAATATTTCTAGGCAGGTCAGTGATGAAGGAAAACACATCATATAGGTTAAAAGTAAACCCTCCTTCGACCTCTCCATCTATAGGGACTCTTAGAATCCTGTGAAGAGATTGCTCAGATAGCTCTATCACTTTTCCTTTGACCAGAGAGAAGATTACGAACTTAGCATTATCGTACCTCAAGTTGCTGTAGAATTCTGCTACCAGATTAGGGCAATACACCATATGCAAGCTTAAGAAATCTTTCCATTGCTGGAATACAAACAGCTCAAGTACCTCAGGGAACTCGGAAGCCATCTCTTGATCAGCAAAATCAATATACCGAGGGGGTATAATCTTCCCGGCTTCCAACACTAGTAGAGGTTTCTCTGTATATGTTGTAAACGTATCTCCCTTCCTCATGGTAGAAGTTGCTTTCTTTTGTATTTTCGTCCCTTGAAGTTGTCCTGCGGCCACCGTGGACATAGCATCTTCTGGGTGCGGCTGCTTCACTGACTTCCTCTTCCCTTTGCTCACAACTGACGAAGTAGACTTGGCGGCAGCAGGGATGGAGGAGAGACGAAACGTGGAGACAGAGAAAGTGCACTGGAAGGAGAGACGGGTTGGAGAAGCGAAGGGTTGCAGGTTGTTCACGCGCAAAGGAGACACGGAGCGGGAGGACGCTTCAGCTTCGAAAGAAAAGGTAAAATGGTAAAGTAGATAGGGTTTTGTATATAGAGGAATATTACCAACTTTACCAATCTTCAGTAGACAATACCCAAAATACCCTTTCCTTAAAAATAAGGTGCCTTTCTTCGTAGAGAAGCAATTTACGGAATATGAGATTATATCTCACAGAGTAATTCTTCACAAGACATCTTATGAATTGAAGTCAATGAAGGTAAAACAGCTTATTCAGGGAAACAACTCAGTCATTAAAGTCATTAATCTTACCGATCCTTTTCGTTAGCCAAAATCTGATTGAAGAACCCAGTTTTATATTTTTCTTAAGTCTGTAGAGATTAACTTAAATAACCCTTGGGTCAACCATATATATATATATCATTACTTCTTTTTCCCTCCGTTTTTTTTATTAGGAAAAACTTCTGATGAGTATTCCAGTATAACTGCACCTTTTTTACACAAGGACACATGTCTATCAAACACCAGAATCCCTAGTTACTCATTGCAATTTACTTTCGTACTTCATATGTTGAACAGAGTTAGCATTAATTATCATGACATAACCTCTGAATTTCTTTGAAACAGATGGTCAGTTTCTCAAATGTCATGCCATTGCTCTGCCAAAATTTCTTTCATCATTTTATATCATGGCGTATTCCCAGTTCTTTTATCAGAAAAATCTTTTTATCAAAACGTAACAAACATATAAACCTTAGGTTTCCAGCAGATTGACTGATTACTAAAGATTTTCAGATATCAGACCTTCTACAGAGAAGCTTCCAATTTGGACTGTTTCAAAATCATTGAGAAATCATTCACTGTTATTTGTGAGAACTGTTCGGATAAGATTTAATGTTCATACACTGTAAATTATATCTCAATTTAGATCAGCAAGATGTTTTTTAGTTCAGTGTGATTTGGGCATTTAATTATTGAAGAGGGTAAAGGTGACAGTATTGATCTATATACTACTCCCCCTGACTTAAACAACCAGAAACATTTAGAAGACAGAGAATGATAGGAGAGATAGACCAATGACAAGGTAAGGAGGATGAATGCCATACGTGAGCAGGGTAAGAGCATTTCCAAAGACCACAGCTTGAACGGCCATCAACCCACCAGCACTTCTCTCAGTAAATAAATCATCATCCAGCCTTCAGACAGTCTTCTCAAACAAACTTCAGCTTACACCAGTGATAGAACCGGCAATAGTATTTCCAAATTCATCATACACCACAAAATGACTCTTACTAGAGCAAAGCACAGCCTCTCAAGATTTTAAACATTCACACGGTAGCATCTAGCTCACTGAACCAATACCAGTGACACTCCATAAAAAGAGTTATCAGCTCACAGCAGACCAGATACTTAAAGCTCACCAGCAAAAGAGATACCAAATCTCATGTTCTCCTTTTCAGACGGGTATACCTCTAATGACCAGCTGCCTTAGATAGACTAAGCAACCCCTTTGAGTGAGCAGAGATTTCCATCAAACATTATTGTTTTTGTTTTTCTTATAGTTCACAGAAGTGTATCAACAAAATATGCATTCTGCAGGAAGTTTGCATGGATTTCATTCTCAATATGTAGTACTCATAAGAGAATGTCATCAATCATCAGAATTGTTTCAATTAATCATGCAGCATTCCACAGAGATTATTATGCAAACAAAAATTTAACAAGGAAACTAAAGGGTGGAATTTGACTGACCTTAGTCCTCTGAATTTATTTAGCTCCCTTTTTTTTTTATCTTCAGGAGCACACCTATAGCCAAAGAGTTATTTGAAAGTCCTTGGACTCCAAGGATTCTTGGGTCCAGCTGGATGAATAGCACCCCACATTGATGGTTTCCAGCTTTTCCAGGAACAATTAAAAGCAATATGACCTAATCTGCCACACTTATTGCAAATGGGAGATTTATGCATGAATACAGGATTCTGAATTCTCCTATATGTAACATGGTTCGTGTGAGCATGATATATTTTTCTGTCTCTTAAAAACCAGCATTCAGATTTAACATGCCCAAATCTTCCACAGTTAAGGCAACTAACACTCTGATTTTGAAATTTCTTCACGTTTCTTTGCATAACCACTTCTATAGTTTTGATCTTCCAGTTTCTTTAAATAACAATTATACATGTAATGACCCTTTTTACCACAGTAATAACATGCATCGGAGACAACTCTATCAGGCATTTTCACAGACTTATTTCGTACTGTGTGGGTATGCTTGCATGCATTTAACTCATCATTTTCCAATACAATGTAATCATCCATGACATGTCCTTTCTGTCCACAGTAGTGACATGAAAAGGGTTTTGTGTTTGTATGTGACTGAATGGGGAAGCTTTTTCTATCATGCACTTGTTCAGGATGATTTTCAGAAACAAGAGAAACTTTAACAGCATTAGATGAAATTTTGGTTCTATATTTGTTTTCACTCTTCTTCTGTTTTCTTCCGTTTTTTAAATTTTTACTTTGTTCTTCACTTCTCTTCGCCGTGAACTGAAATACAGATGAAGTGGAAGGTTTTCCTTATTCTGAACTTTTAACAAAGACAGTTTCAATTTATTTTCATCAACCTTCTTCATTATTGGACTGTAACACAGTCCCTCTCTCTGAAAATTCACATTAGCTTCAAGGAGCTTATTCAAATTGTCCTTTCCCTTAACAAACTTTGCCAGAGAATTCTTTAGATCTTGAATTTCAGTTTGCAAGGAAACAATGTAGTCTTCACAGGAAATGACTTGATTATGCAAACCATCATGTAGACTTTTCAGAGTCTCATTCTCCCGTGTTAATTTCAATTCTATATTCACTTCTTTTTCTTCCAAGATTGATTTTCCTCTTTCAAGAGCTAGACATTTTTCAGAAAGGACCGTATTCAGAACCATCAGCTTTTTATTTTGTTCCTTCAAATGGCTGTTTTCTTCAATCAATTTATCTTGAGATTCATCTGTTTCCTTTTTCTGTTTCACCAATGACTCATTTTCTTCTTTTAGGGATCTAATCAGATTCTTCTGCATATTGTCATCAGAATCTAAGTCTTCAATCAATTCCATTAAGAATGCACATTCATTGCACGAATCCTCATTTCGAATTGAATTATTTTTCAGGTTCTTATTCTCAGATTTTAATATATCCAGCTCTCTCTTCAACTTCCTTTTCTCAGATTTAATTCTATCATACTTGATCAAGAGATGTTCATTCAACTCTACCAAATCTTCAAATGTAAAGTTGACAATGTCAGAGTTTACCTGTGAGGAAGTTTCTTCAGTTTGAATCAGTGTGGACACCAAAAAAAGAGAAAAAAAGAGAGAGAGAGAGAGAAAGAAAAAAGAAAGAAAGAAGAAGAAAGAAAGAAAATAAGAATAAAAAAAAGGGAGAATAAAAAGGAAAAAAATAAAATAAAAGAAGATGAAAAAATAATAACAAAGAAAATAAAGAAAAAGAAGAAGAAAAGGAAAAAGAGAATAAACAGAAAAGAAAAGAAATAAAAATAATAATATATATAAATAATAAATAATAAATAATAATAAAATAAAATAGGTGGCCCTCTCTTTCTCTCTCATTCTTTCTCTCTCATTTTCTCCCTCACTCGGGTGGCCACCCAGCACACTCCCTGTCTCACCGGTACGCCACCTTCGCACCCGGCATGCACACCCCTGTGCCGGATGGCACCCACCGCGCCGGAGAACCACTCCCCCCTCTCCCCGGCACACCACTGTGCCGGATAGCCCACTCCGCTCCTCACCCGGTGCACCCACTACACCGGATAACCACCCCCCACTATACCGGATGCCCACTCCGCCACCCATGCCATTCTCCCCAGCGGCACACCCACCGCACCGGACCACCTTCAAAGCCTCGCCGCTGACCATACCCTCACCCTCCACCTTCCAGAATAGAATAAAAGGTCTATGGCCTAGAACAGTCGTTACTGAAAGGCTTGCAGTTATGAGTATTCTCCCACTTCTGTTGGCTGATATTTTTGGTTCTCCTACCAATGAACTAACTTGCAGAATATTTACGAAAGCTCCTCGTTCACAATATAATGAAAGAGGATTCTTGGTCCAATTACCACATTACATATTTGATTGACGTGGTTCAATTACACTGCATGTTCGAAGAGTATCACAGCATTATGTTAACATCTTATGGGAAATGCTTGTCAGCTCTAATACAAGGAATGGGGCCCGGTTCTCATGGACTTATGAACAGGATGTATCCAAACAACATAATGTATGGCCAGTATGGAAATGCATGCAGAACTGGTGTGGGGTTTTTCTCAAATGGTTTTGGTTCCATAAGTAACGTGAATGGTTGGTGTGCGGTTGACCAAAAGTACAAGCCCCGGGGCAGAGGTAATGGATATTTCGTTCATGGCAACGGGAACAGGGAGTTGGGTGAGCTGAACAGAGGACCAAGATCTGGTAACCTCAAAACCCAACAAGGGCTTGGACCCAATGTGACGATTGCAGTTCAAGGGACAAAGCCTCCCTTCAAATGTGTGAATAATGAAGACTCCAGTGTAGTTCCTGACAAAGACCTGTACAATAAAGCAGACTTTCCTAAAAAAAAAAAAAAACATTCCGAAGCAAAGTTTTTCGTCATTAAGTCATACAATGAGGATGATGTTCACAACAGCACCAAATATAGTGCCTGGGCCAGCACTGGCGGTGGAACCAGAAAGCTGTCCGATGCGTTCAAGAAAATCGGAGACGCCGTGAGATGCCCACCACGCCGGACCACACCAACCTCGCCCGGCACACTCCCTCCACCCGGCACACCACTATGCCGGATGGCATCCACCGTGATGGGACGCGATACTCTGTTCTTGTTGAAGGGAAGTGGTCATCCTTGGCACACAGTATGCCGGAGAGATGAAGAAGGGCCGGTTCAGCATAATGCACCATCTCATGCCCAAGAGAGGGATCATGTCCCTGCATTCTGGATGCAATATGGGGAAAGGTGGCGATGTTGCCCTATTCTTTGGACTATCAGGTACTAGGAAGACGACTCTGTCTACAGAGTGACAACGGTGTTTCTAACATCGAAGGGGGGGCTGCTATGCAAAGTGCATTGACCTGTCAAGGGAGAAGGAGCTAGATATTTGGAATGCGACAAGATTCGGAGCTGCACTTGAGAATGTGGTCTTTGACGAGCACACCCGAGAAGTGGATTATTCAAATAATTCTGTCGCAGAGAACACAAGGGCTTCTTACCCGATTGAGTACATTCCCAATGCCAAGATACCATGCATTGGGCCACATCCAAAGAATGCGATCCTGTTGGCCTGTGATGCATTTGATGTGCTTCCTCCTGTGAGCAAGCTGAGCTTGGCATAGACCATGTACCACTTCATAAGTGGCTACACAACACTGGTTGCCGGCACAGAGGACGGCATCAAGGAGCCACGGGTGACTTTCTGAGCCCGCTTTGGGGCCGCTTTTATAGTACCGCACCCCATAAAGTACGTGGCAATGCTGGCTGAGAAGATGCAGAGGTACGGGGCCACAGGATGGCTCGCGAACACTGGCTGGTCTGGGGGAAGGTATGGGGTTGGCGGCCGCATCAAGCTGGCCTACACTCGGAAGATCATTGATGCCATCCACTCGAGCAGCCTTCTAAAAGCGAGCTATACGAAGGCAGAGGTGTTTGGGCTTGAGATACCTACAGCGGTCGAAGGTGTGCCGCGGGAGATCCTGAACCCTGTCAAACACTTGGGCAGACAAGGATGCGTATTAGGAGACTCTGCTGAAGATGGCTGGCCTATTCAAGAGGGACTTCGAGGTGTTCGCAAACTACAAGATCAGCACGAATGCACAGTTGACCCAGGAGATCTTGGCAGCGGGTCCCGTTTTCTCCTGAGCGCGGGGTTTCTCCAGGCGACAGCCACACACGAGGCCAGCGAAGAGCAGCCTGTGGGCGACGTTGAAGACAAAGGTGGTCAGACAGGAGCGCTCACCCATCAGACTCCCACCTCAACTGGTACACTGCTGCCACCTCTTCCACGGCACACCTGAATGACCTCTTCCACGGCACACATGCTGCTGGCCTCCGTCGGCACACCCGCTGCCTCCTCCGCCGGCACACCCGGGAGCGTCCGTGTCTGCGTCCGGCACACCCGAGAGCATTCGTGTCCGGCGCACCCACGAGCTCCTACCCCGGCACACCCGCGAGCAACCCCTCCGCGGCACACTCCCACCCGTGGGTGTCTTCACCGGCACACCTGCTGAACCCTCCGCCGACATACCCGAGAGCGTCCGTGTCCGGCACACCTCCAACCACCCCACCGGCACGCCACCGCGCCGACTCCACGGCACACACCCACTGTGCCGAGTAACATCCCAAAAGCTGTGCCGGATGGCACACCTCCGCCACCGCCGAACGCCCACCTCCCATAAGGGGAAACTGCCGCAGGGATGTCTTGGAGGCTATTTCTTCAAACCTAACAGATGAACATGATGAAACAGATCAGTTGCACGATCTGGGTGATAACATTATGGCAGATGCATTCGAGGATGCGGGCATGCTTTGTAATCAGATTGCTGCAACTCCTAATGACTGATCACAGGATGGCCATGTTTCTACAACAAATCTCAGACCTACAGTTATAATTCAGAGCAGGGACATTCTCCATATGCCAATGACCTTTACATTGATACCCATTTGTCAGAAGATCATGTACATATAGCAGCACAAGAGGGTGGGCCAAGAACTCAAGATTTTGACATCACTGCCATTGCTTTACAAAAGTAACTTAATCATGCTTCCACTGTGGGTCCAAAACTAAAACAACTGCCATTTCAAGCTTACTCTCTCAATCCCGTGGAGCCATCTATGCATTTTCTTCTTAACTTGGATGCCATGGATACTTCAAACATAAAAGACCAGATGAGAGAACCGATTAAATCATTTCACATAATTGGTGATGTGTCAACTTCGGCAGAGAATCCTCCCAAAAGAAGATAACAATGTTCAGGAGCACGGAGACAAAAGTTTAGAGGAAGATTACCCAGCCTCTTTCATGGGGCGGCTGGCCTCATTTCAAAACCCACGGAGGTTCCTACAAATGTGAACATCATGGTGAGGACATCCTTGTCAAACTAGTCTTGGCCGGCTGTGGACGCACTTTTCGTTTAACAATCATTTTATGGCGTTTGTTGGTTTATTAAGTGCGTGGGCGTGCCAGTCACCGAGGTGACGATTTATTCGGGCTCCGAAGAGCCCATGGTGCGCTCGATCTGACTTCATCAGATGATTGTGTGGTTCGTGTCGGGACCGAATCCCGTCGCGCCATGAAGGTCACGACGTCATTTACATCCCTCATACGAGGGAATACCCTTGATTAATTGCCGAAATTAGAGGCCCCGCGGCCGAAAGGAGTAACACTAATAATGCGAGAGAAATAGGGATAGATCACACTGAAAGTTGTATTAAGGCCATAAACTGTCGGCCGTGTCGGCCACTCGTAGACCTTTTGTATTCGGACACAAGTCCGTGGCAGCGTCACAATGAGAAAACCGGGGTAGACCCCTTCAAGTGTCTGCCGAGCATGCGGCAATTTTTAATGAAGATTCGGAAGGTATCCGGAACGAGAAAACAAATCCGGTCCGATTAGGATGTCGGCCCGAGGTTAGATCAAAGCCCGGCCATATCGGGGGAATTCCCGAGACTCGGGCTCGACCTGAAAGGGCAGCGTTGTTGTTCCTTTTGCCCCGGGTCCCGGGGAGAGAGCGGGCTGCGGCGTGGGCATTAGCGTCTTTTATCTGGAGCCTTTTTTTTTAGTTATACCTTCTGGGACCTCTGATTTGATGTTTACCGTTTGTTCGTGCCTTTGATCGGGATGATTTCTCTTCTTTTATTCATGATTATTCTTATTATTATTATTTATTTATTATTACCCCTCCCACCTCTTTTATCGTGATTAATATTGGGCATTCGGAGTCCTTTAGTTAGCGTAATTTTTATTAATTTATTTGCTACTGTTAATGCCCTTATCAAGTTGTATATGTGCATAGATGTAGTGTGCCGGCGAAGGGAAGGTAAGAGTGTACCGCTGAGAGGCCCAGAGGGCGTGCCGCTGAAGGCCAAAAAAAGGGGGCGTACCGTTGGAGGCCAAAGGAGCGTACCGCTGGGGCTCAAGGGAGTGTACCGCTGAAGGTTCAAGGGACGTACCACTGAGGGTTGAAAGGGATGTATCGCTGAAGGCCAAGGGAGCGTGCCGCTGAAGGCCAATGAGGGCGTGCCGCTGAAGGCCAATGGGGCGTACCGCTGAAGGTTGAAAGGGGTGTATCGCTGAAGGCCAAGGGAGCGTGCCGCTGAAGGCCAATGAGGGCGTGCCGCTGAAGGCCAATGGGGCGTACCGCTGAAGGCCAATGGGGCGTGATGGTGGAGGCTCGATCAGTTTTCGATTATTTGTTTTAAGGCTTTTCTTTTCTTCTTATCTTGACTTTTGTGTAGTTTTATATAAAACTCCTCCCTTGTTTTGTTCTCTTTGCTCGGTTCGGTCTCTTGTCTTGCGGGTCGGACGTTCGGGCTGTCGGGTAGCTAATTAGTTCGGTTCAGTTCTCGTCGTGATGCCGGCAGTGGTTTGATGAGTTGGAAGGTTTCATTAATCACCCTGTTCGTTTGTTGCCTCCTTTTGCCTCTTTTAATGGTTTATTAGTTTCTCACAAAAATTTGGCAGCATCTCCCCTTAACCCGGGGCGTAAGGGAGATAAAGGGAACGCGCCCACATGGAGTGGCGGAACCCGACAACTGGAGGTGGGCCCCCGGGGGAGCAACACCTTTAAAGAACCTCAGAAAACACGAAGGGAAACAACGGGCTCGGGCTTGGCCAGCAGGTGTACCGCTGAAGGCAGCTGGGGAGTGTGCCGGCCAAGGAGCGTGCCGGCGAGGGTGAATACAGTATGGGTGTGCCGCTGAAGGCAGAAAGGGGTGTGCCGTTGAAGGTTGTTTGGGGAGCGTACCGGCCAAGGATAAATGAGGAGGTGTACCGCTGGACAGCCCCCATGGGCGTGCCGCTGAGGGACCAAACAGGTGTGCCGGCGAAGGGTCAGGAAGATGCATCGCTGGGGGATTCAACTGCTAAGTGTATGGGCTGGAAGATCTGCCGGCCATCCAGGAGCGTGGGAAAGGGATTCAAGGCCAGGGGAGAAGCCACTTAGCTGCTGTGTATTGGGAGAAAGGGTAAGGGTCTCCCTCCTTCCTAAACCGGTGGACATAGCAGAGGGTTACGGAAGGAATCGAAGGGCCTATAAGGCCGAGGATCATGGGAGGACGGTCATATGGACACGGAGGCCCCAAGAACACCAGAGAAATGGGGGGACGGAGGGAAGAACGGACGACCCGTTGGAAACCGCGAGGACTGGCATAAGCCAACGAAATCAAAGAGAAAACCCAAGAGGAACAACTTTCATTCATGGGAATCGAGAGGGCACTGCCCTGTATACATATCATAGCAAAAAAGAATGCCAAAGATGATGCCATGGCCAAGAAAGGGGAAAAGGCCCCACAAAAGAAAAGAAGACATAAAAGGAAGAGGAGGAACGGAGGGCAGGAGGGAGGCCAGCCGCCCCTAACTCTTTCCCCGTTACATCGAACCCTCTCTCCCTTACTCTTGCTCCCTTCCGGTGGTGGTGGTGGTCGTCGGAGGAAGCTCCCGGCAGGGAGGGAGCTTCTCCTTCTTCTTCTCTCTTCTTCTCTTTTCTTCTGCCTGTGTCCGTCTGTCTGCCTCTTCTCTTTTTTCCCCCCTTTTTCTGTCGAAAACGGGCGTCTTTTATACTCTGGGCAGCCGGTGACTTCAAGCACCACCGTCGAAGGTGGGAAGCCGGCTGTGATGATGGTGGCTCACCTGCTCCGTCCTGGCTGTCAGTGGGGTAGGCTTGCGTGGCCCAAGGATCGGCCGCCACCTCAGACTGCTCCACTGCGCGCCAAGGATGTATAGGGCATGGGCTTCACGTCGCATTGACGTTGAAAGAAAATTCACCGCTGTGCCGTTGGCGGGTTAAAAAGGCGTGCCGTGGGGGAGCCAAAAGGGCGCACCGCTGGGAGCCCAAATGGGCGTACCGCTGGAGGGCCACGGGGCCGTGCCGTTGAAGGCCCTTTGGGGCGTACCGCTGAAGGCCCTGCGGGGTGCACCGCTGAACAGCCCAGTGGGCGTGCCACTGAAGACCCCAAAGGGGTGTGCCGATGAAGCCACCCAGGGGGTGTACCGCTGAAGGCCCCCAGGGGAGGCGTGCCGTTGAAGCCCCCCTTGGGGGGGTGTGCCGGTGAACAGCCCAGTGGGCGTACCGCTGAAGGCCCCAGGGGAGGCGTGCCGTTGAAGCCCCCCCTTGGGGGGGTGTGCCGGTGAATCCCCCCGGGGGCGGTGTGCCGGTGAACACCCAGTAGGGGTGTGCCGGCGAGCGCCCAAAGGGGCCGTGCCGTACCGCTGAAGGCCCCCAGGGGAGGCGTGCCGTTTGAAGCCCCCCCTTGGGGGGGTGTGCGGTGAATCCCCCCGGGGGCGGTGTGCCGGTGAACACCCAGTAGGGGTGTGCGGCGAGCGCCCAAAGGGGCCGTACCGGTGAAGGCTGCGGCAGGGTGTGCCGCTGAAGGGAGCGTGCTGCTGGAGGGTTCTGCCAGGGCGTGCCGTTGAAGCCTCAACTGGGCGTGCCGCTGAAGGGCTAAATGGGCGATTTTGTGCCCATTGTGAGCATGAGTTGTGGCCCATTTGATTTTCTTCGAGGCCCACGGGCTGTGGGGCCCTTTTATGCTTGTTTTCTCCGGGGTTTCTTCACTCGGCGCCGTTGTCGATGCTGGGCCGAGCATGACATTTGGATGTGCGATTTTTGATGTCCACAAATGCCCCCCACCCACGGGTAGCGCAGGCGAAGGATGAGCCGGGCGGTTCCCGTGGGTGTCTTCGTCTCTTCTCTCTTTGTCGATGCCGACGAGGTGTCGAGAGCCGCCCTGGTTTGTTTGTTGGTCTCCTTGTTAGTACCGACGTAGCGTCGGGAACTGAAGTAGTATGTTGGTCTCTTAGTCTCTTCAGCAGTGCCGACAGGGTGCCGGGAACTGAAGTAGTCTGTTGTCTTTTTGTCTCTTCATCAGTGCCGACAGGGGTGTCGGGAACTGAAGTAGTTTGTTGGTCTCTTAGTCTCTTGGTCTCTTCGTCAGTGCCGACAGGACGCCGGGAACTGACATGCTTTGTTGATCTCTTAGTCTCTTCGCCAGTGCCGACAGGATGCCGGGAACTGACATGGCTTGTTGGTCTCTTGGTCTCTTCGCCAGTGCCGACAGGACGTCGGGGACTGACCTGGTTTGTTGATCTCTTAGTCCCTTGGTCTCTTCGCCAGTGCCGACAGGACGCCGGGAACTGACATGCTTTGTTGATCTCTTAGTCTCTTCGCCAGTGCCGACAGGATGCCGGGAACTGACATGCTTTGTTGATCTCTTAGTCTCTTCATCAGTGCCGACAGGGTGCCGGGGACTGAAGCAGTTTGTTGGTCTTTTAGTCTCTTGGTCTCTTCGTCAGTGCCGACAGGATGCCGGGAACTGACCTGGTTTGTTGATCTCTTAGTCTCTTGGTTTCTTCGTCAGCGCCGACAGGGTGCCGGGGACTGACATGCTTTGTTGATCTCTTAGTCTCTTCATCAGTGCCGACAGGATGCCGGGGACTGAAGCAGTTTGTTGTCTTTTTGTTTCTTTGCCAGTGCCGACAGGATGCCGGGAACTGACCCGGTCTCTTGGTCTCTTCTCTTTCTCTTCCTTTTTTGTGTACCACATTACCGATACAAGCGCCCTTTCGGGTTTTCGCCGGTACCGGCCCCCTCTTGCTTTTGCCCACGCGCCCTCTCGGGTTTTCACGTGGCGGGGTACCCAATTTTACCTGTGGCGCCCCTTCGGGTTTTCGCCATAGCCGGGTTGTTGCCATTTTTACCCTTTGCCCCTACGTAGGGGAAAGTCCGGCGGGGTATCTCTATTTTTAACCCCACTTTATTTTCTCTTTTTTTTTTGACGAGTGAGGGACGTGCACGTGTAGGCTAGGGCACGAGGCCTTGCGCCCGAAGATAAGGTGCACTCGTTGGCAAGAATAGAATGCCAACGCAACGGGAGAATTCGTGCCATTCGGACGTAAAGTCCGCAATGGCCATATTGTGCGGAGTGGGTGGCTAGGGCACGGGGCCTTGCGCCGGAATGGGACTTATTCGTTGGCAAGAAGGTAATGCCAGCGCAAGGGTAGAGATTCTGCCAATCCAGGCGTAAGGCCCGTGATGGCGATATTGTATGGCGTGGGTGGTAGCTGAGGCCCGAGGCGATGTACCAGAGACGGGCTTATTTTGGTGGTCGGGTAGTGACACTATGACAAGGATAGAGCCACAGAGGTAGAGTCGTCTTTGCTAGTGTGGACGTTCGTCTGACTGGGATCGTGGGGATGGAATGTCTTCCCCGGGGGCATTTATTATTGTGTGCTGTCGACTTACTCCTCCGCGTATGTGAGCGGATGGATATGTACACGTGTGTACATATATGGGTATATATGTATATATATATATGTATTTATTTAATATATATATTACATATATTTACTTTCTTTTTGTTTTCCCTCCCTTCATTTTCTTCTTTTATTTTCTCCTTCTATTTCCCTCCTTTCTCTTCCCTTTTTTTTTATTCCCTTTTGTCTCTCCTTCTATTTTCTCTTCCTTTTCTTCTCTCTTTTTTTGTATTTTCTCCCCCCTTTTATTTCTTTTATTTTCCCCCCTCTCTATTTTTTCTCTTCTTATTCCCCCTCTTTTTTTTCTTTTTTTTTCTTCTCTTTTTCTCTATCCTTTTTTTTTATAAATAGGGGGCGGGGTGCTTCGAACGGTCACTCCGTTCGAATTTTCCCCCCCTTTCTTCTCTCTTTCTCTCTCTTTGGCGACCAAGCGGACGAGACTCCCCCCCGTCTCTCTCCTCTTCTTCTCCTCCGAGCGCGACTGTCGCCGCTGCCGTCGTCGTCGTCTCTTTCGTTGCCGGGGTGAGAAGACGGCCACGGAGGGGTTCCCCCCCTTTCTCTATCTTTCTCTCTTCCTCCCCCTTTTCTTTCTTCACCGCGGACGGCGGCCGGGACCCTTGTCTCCTCCGTCTCCCTCTCCCTATCTCTTCCCTTCCTGTCTCCTTCTCTTCACTCCCCCCCCGTTCTCCTTCTTCTCTTTTCCCCTTCTCTTTTCCTGCTACCGCCGGTAGCACCGACGGAGGGGCTCGACCAGTGCCGCGGGGCGTTCGCGGAGTGTGCCGGAGAGAGGGCGTGTCGGGGAGGAGCCCTGAGGGCGTGTCGGGGAGGAGCCCTAAGGGCGTGCCGGGGAGGCGCTTCCGGAGTGTGCCGGAGAAGCCAGCTCCAGGGGTGTGCCAGGGAAGCCAGGCACCGAGCGTGCCGGGGATGGACTTGATGAGTGAGTGCCGGGGAGGACGCCATGGGGCGTACCGGGCAGCGCGGGGCTCGAGTGTGCCGGGGAGCGGTGAGCCCGAGCGTGCCGATGAAGCGGGCACCAAGTGTGCCGGGGAGGAAACCCGTCTAGGTGTGCCGGGGAACTGGCCGAGAGGTGTACCGGCGAAGCCCTCGGGGGCGTGCCGGCGAAGGTTGTGTGGGGTGTACCGGGGAGCACACGAAAGGGGGCTGTGCCGGTGAGGGCCGCTGCAGAGTGTGCCGGGGAAGGCACTGAGCAGCGTACCGGTGAAGAGGCTTTAAGCCAAGGGGAGAAGACTTTTGCTTGGCGGACTTCTGGTGTTGCCTCTCGGGGCCCACCATGCTTTGTTGGGGCCGTCACTCCTTGTGGACGCGCACCCGTGTTTTCCCCTTACGCGTCTGGCCTAGGGGAAACTCTGCCGAAATTTCGTCAGAAATTGGCAACATTTTGTTCATTTGACTTGTAGTAAAGCCCCTTTACAGTCTTCCACTCCCTTTTGCATGTGGCTTATTCTGATCTTCTATTTGTGTATCTTTGCAGATAAATGGCTACCCCAAGTGGTTCCTCGGCTCCTACTGCTGCTATTGGTGCTGATCTTATCCCACGGGGCCCGGTACCAGCAGTTACCTGGTTAAATGTAGAGGACTTGGATCGGGAGCATGCAGAAATAGCCGCTTTGGCAGAGTCATCTGAGTCTGACGGGGAGACCATGGACTTCCAGAGGCTTGCCAGAGTTGACAGCGGCTTCACATTTGACCGGGTCACCGAGGAGTACAGGAAGGACTTCCCGAAGGACAGACACCTGGTTCGATTTCTGAAGCATTTTCGCTCGCGGGAAGGACGAGACTTCTGGGTCGTGAAGAAGGCCGAGCAGGCTATATTACTGGCCCGGGATAGCTTATTGTACAGCGTTCCCCGGAGTATTCCGATGTACCTGGTGGGAGAAGCCCGGGAGTGGAAGCCAGTCTGGGGATCGAGGGGTGCTGCCGACCGAAGAAAAGCTGGTGCGGGCGCCTCAGTTTACTCCGGCAAGATGGGACTTGTCTGCCGGGAAGGTGCACAACGAGGCGCCTCGGTTCGGCCTATTCTTGGCTCCCCTGAAGTGGGGCTACAGAGAAGAGCCCTTCATCTTGGACTGTTTGGCCATCAGATTCAAGTATGATTTATCACTGGGCTGGTTCGGGGAGATGAAGCTTCAGGATGCCCACACCTTCCGGGAGAGGGCGGTGGAGTTCACGGAGCATGTGCTGTTCAACTATGCTCCTTTGCTGGTCCGGGTCGGCATTTATCACAGCGTGTACGCCTCCCGATATGGCTATCCCATTTCCAAGGGCCTCTGTTGCGGCATGATAGAGGTGTTTAGCGCAGCGACTAACACCTTCTACACGGCGGAGGGCGAGACTTCTCTGGATTTATGGAGTCTCAGCCAGTTGAGCGGCCTGCCCATCGACGGGGAGCCTTATGAGGAAGTATGCCTCCCCGACCTGATCAAGGACGAGACTAACGGGGATGGCTACTATTCTCTTGGGTACTCATACCGGTATCTGATGAAGGCGTACCGGGAACTATACCAGGCATCGCACAAGGGGAAGCAGCCCGCCCGCGGGGACAGGAAGAGGGTGCGCATGCCCCTGTGGCTGGAGTATTTTTTCGACGGGCCGAAGCGGTACGAGGAATTCCCCTGCGTCGGTACTGCCGTGGCTCCCAAGAAACGCGCGAAGCCGAAGCTCGACGTGAAGATCCCGTCCAGAGGGCGTCGGAGCGGGCCTAACCCGATGGGCTTGGATCCCCAGACCCACTGCGCCGCCTATCTCACGTACTGGCTATGCTCATTTGCCATGCCGTACGGTGACGAGACAGTTATCCGGCCGGATGCCATCTACCCGGCGTGCCAGATGGCGTGGGGGATCAAGCTTTCTCTGTGCCCGGCCACCCTCTGCTTAATTTACAAGGCCTTGGGGGATATTAGCACGCACCAGTTTCCGCGGCAGGCCCGGTATGTGTGCCCACTGCACTTCTTCAACGCGTGGGTTTGTTCGCTGTTCCCGGAGTTTGCCCCGCGAGTTCTCCAGGATTGGGGGCTGATACCGAGGATGCTGGAGTTCGCGAGTGCAGAGCCGGCTTCTACCTCCATGCGGATGTATGATATCCGGGGCCGGTTGACCACGGTTCCCCGGGATGCAGCCGGTACTATTCATTTCTGGACGCTGGCCGCACATTCAAGCCCCCTCGTGAATAATAAGAGGGAATGCAAGGATGACCAGGTGGAGAGGTATGTCCACTCTATCAGCCAGGAAAATGTAATTCGCCCGCTGCTGGAGCCGGAGCTGAGGGATTGGGCGTTGTCAATTCGCCCGAGTGTGCTGGTGTTCAGGAAAGGGGAGCACGTGTTGCTGGAGCCGTACTACCCCTTCCGGTTCGGTCGCAATTTCGGGTATGATCAGCATATCCCTGCTTATCACGCACAGTTCGGCCTGCCCTCGCGGAGCGTCCGGGGGGGCTCAGTTCCTGAGCACGCCAGGAGCTGGTGGGACTTCTTCCACCGAGCGGACTCCGCCTCTTTCAGAGTACCGGCCCCGGGTCGTGTTCCCCGAGTGACCCAAGATTACATAAAGTGGTGGAATGCCCGGACGGCTTTCTATCGGTTGCACAAGACCGATTGTTGGGATGGCGCCGAAAGGAGATTCCTTAGCCGGCAGCCAGTGCCAGTGCTTGATATTGAGCCGGATCATCTTCTTCGGCTCAAGAACAGGCAGGAGAAGGAGGTGGTAGCGTACATGGCAGCTCGTAAGCAAGCCCGGGACATGAGGCCGACGCCGAAGGTGGAGCTACCCCCGGTGGCTAAGGATGACTACGAGAAGACGCTGCGGGACTTGTGCCGGGTGGGGAGCGACCGTCTGGAGCTCATCAACTACCCATTCCCCATAGAGGAAGAGGGGACTCCTGCCAAGAGCTGGCGCCCGGAGAGGGACGTGGCCTGCCCGCATCGCACGTTTATGAGGCGGGAGGAGAGGCGGCCCGAGAACTATAAGGATACCACGTGGCTATATGTCCTTCTCCGGGTAAATGGGATGAAGATTGAAGATGTGACGGCCTCCATCCCGAGCAAGCGCCTGCACATCCCCTATTACTATGCTGATGGGTGGGGCATAGACCACTTCAATCTTTTCTGCCACCTCTCTTCCAAGAAGCACGCGGATCTGGCCAACCTCACGGACCGGTGTCAAACTATTGAGGACGTTTGCTGGCTAGTCCGGGAGGCGGCACGTCGGGACAAGGAGACGTCCCTGAGCTACTGGCCGATCACGCTGCGGCTGTACACTGGCCCTCATGGTACTCAGTTCCCTCTTGCTCTTCGGTTTTGTCCCTTAGCGCTGCGGCCTTCGCGGTGGGTTAGGTACTAATGGTATATGCATGTTCGTTCTTTCCCCTCTTTTCTTGGCAGACCATCCCGACAGCACGCAGATGGCCACGTACCGGAATCTCCTCCGGCTGGTGAAGAAGCCTGCATATTTTGAAGCAGCGCCGCTGGCCCCGACCACGGCTCCTTTGCCCAAGGCCGCGAAGAGGCCCCGGGCGAAATCCCCCGTGAAGAAAGCAATGGATGCCGCGAAGGCGGCCAAGCAGCGGGATACGAAGCGACGCAAGACGGAGGCGGCCAAAGCCTCGACCGCCGTTCCTTCGGTGCTTCGGGTCCCAACCTTCGAGGAATTTGAAATCGCTCGGCCCGAGCCCAGCCCGCCTGCCGGTCAGTGCCTTCGACCGTCGGCGCCTCTTTTAAGTTTTCTCTCTTCTTCTTTTTTTTTTATCATTTTTGAAGCAGGGCCTTGACGCTTGAATGTATTTTTTGTCTCAGCCCTTGTGGAAGAGCCCGTGTCCGCGCCCGTCCCTGATGTGGAGGGGTCGGCTCCTATGCCCGCGCCTGTCATGGGTGCGGCCGCGGTCGTAGCAAAGGCGGCCTCGGTGGCGGCTCCGGCTCCCTCACTGCAGGCCAGGGAAAGGTCTCGAGCGAAGTCGCCTGTCCAGAAGGCGTTGGCTGCTGCCAAGGTGGCCGGGGAACAGGCGGCCAAGCGGAGGCGGGCCAAGGAAGCCCTGGGTACGACAGTAGCCTCACCGGCGGCCGCTATCCCGTCCTTCGAGGCATTTGCGGCCATGCAGACCGGGCCGAGCCGTGATACTGGTGAGGCTCGGCGGTCGCCTACGTCGTCCATGGTGGATCTCCCTCCTGAGTTGGCCTTGCGTCCCCGCGCGGAGACGATGCGTTTCTTCTCTGAGGGCGGCGTGGAGGGAACGGCGTCCGTGCCGATCCCGGGTGAGGGCGAGGCTGCGGCTCCGGAGAAGGCTTTGTCTGCCGAGGTCGAAGGAGGTATTTGCCTTTGTCGGCCTATTTTACCTCTTTCATCCTTTGGGAGCCGATTGGGCCTGACATGACCCGCGTTTTTTTTTGACAGGTGCAGCTGGAGCAGTTACCGGGCTATTTGGCCTCCGAATGCACCCCCCGGTGACGCAGCTATATGTGCGGAAGAGGCCGAAGTCTGGGCTGCCAGCCTCACCCAGTCCGCGAGAGGAGGCGCCGGTTATCGAGCTCGAGGTGGAGGCCCCTTTGCCGGCACCGGCCGAGCCAGCGGCAGTCGAGTCTCCGACTGGGGAAGAGGTAGACTACGACTACTCTTCCGACGAAGCGGCTCCCGCTGAGGTAGCGTCTTGAGGCACCGGGCCGTCCGAGCTGGCCTTTAAGGCTTCTTCATTTGCTAAGTCGCTCGGCTCGATGGAGGCTGCTGCCGTAGGCGTGGCTTTATTGGCGCAGGGCCGCCTGTGTGGTCGCCTACTGACGCCGTTTTTTTTTGTCGATTCTTTGCAGGAATCAGTTAAGCCGGAGGCCGCAGGAGGGGCTGCTCCAACTGCGCCAGTTGACCGCCCGGCGGGGGTTGCTGTTGGCATGGGCAAACTGGCCCTTCTATTCGAGGCCCTTCAGGAGGACGCATCGCTGGGACCTTTGGCAGGCGAGCCTCTGGAGGAGGGGGAGATTGCGCCTGAAAGCGGCATGTCAGTGGCTGAGGTAAGCATGCGGGTTTCGAGATCTCTTTTCGCCTCCTGCCCTCGCATGATTTATTCTGGATGGCGAATGGCTGATTTCCCTCCACATGGTCAGGCGATGCCGGGACCGGAGAAGGCCTCTGGTCGTGTCCGAAAGGCCGTGGCCAAGCGGCGACCAAGCGTCGCCCCGATAGCGGTGGAGGGGCCGGCTCTCGTCTCCGACTTAGGGGCGGCGAGTCTTGCTGCACTAGTGGAAGCGGGGCGTCTACCCCGACTGATGGTTCCACTTCCGCCTTTCCCGAAGCTTCCGGCCCAGATGGAGGACCCGTTCCTGAGGCAAATATTTACGGGGCTTCGGGCACATCTGGAGGGATCCCAGACGCGAGAGAGAAGTTCGTGGATGGCGTTCTCGGGTCCGGCTCTACTCGAAGCTCCGCCTTCGGCCGGAGTAGAGACACCTGCCCCCTCGCCTGTCGAGCCAGTGGCTAAAGCAGACCGAGCCGGGGAAGAGGAGACGGGGGAGCAGCGGATGATGGAGACGCCAGATGCTTCGGCGCCGGTCTCGGCCATTTCCTTAGCGGTGGTTGGCCAAGAACCCTCTGTCGAGCCATGCCGGCCGGGCGACTTGACCCTCGTCCTTCCATCTTCTTCAGTCGCGGTGGATGCTGGTTTGTGGGCAGAGGTGGACAGCACCGTGGAGTTCACTCTCCCAGCCATGCCTTCGGTTAGTCACACCTCGTCAGAAGCGCCAGTCCGCCAGATGCTGGTGACGCTGCGGACGATGCTTTCTGCCGACCTGTCTTTATCATATCGAGAGGTGCATGCCATTGTGACGCAGTTGACTGGGGCGCTGCAAGTGTTAGGCTGTCCGCTGGGGGAATGGTCACGGCGGGTCTTGCTATTATTGAAGTATGTCAAACGCCGTGAATTCCTGGAGACTCAAGCTCCCGATGAGCGCGCCGCTCTAGATGCCCAGGCAGGCGAGTATCTACAGGCCTTAGAGGTCCGGCGCCGTAACAAGGAATGCCACGAGAAGGCCTTAAAGGAGGGCGAAGGCAGCGTTCGCTCCCTCGAGAGCCGGGTCGAGGAGTTGGAAGGCTACCTTGCCGCGGCCAAGCTTGACCTCGCCGAGGCGGAGAGGGCGGTGGCAGAGGAGAGGGAAGCTCTTGCCGTCGCCGACGTTGAAACGGTGTCCGTCGAAGCGGAGCTCGCTCGTCTTGAGGGATTGAGGGGCCGACTGCGCGACAGGATAAACTTCCCCTGCGTCGGGATCCTCCCTCTCGAGGATATCTTCAGGGACATCGACTAAGCGCTGCATCCCTTAATTTCTCTTTTTTTTTAATGTAACACAGGGGTATGCCCCGCAGCGCATGTCATTTGATCCTCTTTTGAATAGAGCAAAGCATTTATGATTTTACGCGTTCTTGGTGTATGCATTTGTCCCAGAGGGAACTTTCTCACCCTTTTTTCTCTTCCGTGCATATTGTTTTCTTCTTCCTCTTCCCTTGCTCTTGTATATTTTTTTTGTGTAGAGACCCATTGGCAGGGTACGAGTCTCTGCGGGGCTTCGCTTTGGGAGGACCAGGCAGGGACCCATGTCAGGGTACAGGAGAGTGCTCGCCTTCCCAAGGGGAGGACGAGGGGACCACTCCACCATACCGAACGGGCAACTCCCTGGTTTTGCCGCAATATTGGAAGCGCGTGCTGGTCTCGAGCGAGGGGTACTTGGCCAGAGACCCTTTTCGCCGTTCAGAGATGGCGGATAGAAGGATCTGTTTAGTCAGTGACTCAGACGGGAGGTCCGAGCCAGAGGGGTACTCACCGCCTGGGGAGGACGGAGAGAAGAGTTTGTTTAGTCAATGACCCGGACGGGAGGTCCGAACCAGAGGGGTACTCACCGCCTGGGGAGGACGGAGAGAAGAGTTTGTTTAGTCAATGACCCGGACGGGAGGTCCGAGCCAAAGGGGTACTCATCGCCCGGGGAGGACGGAGAGAAGAGTTTGTTCAGTCAATGACCCGGACGTGAGGTCCGAGCCAAAGGGGTACTCACCGCCTGGGAGGACGGAGAGAAGAGTCTGTTCAGTCAATGACCCGGACGTGAGGTCCGAGCCAAAGGGGTACTCACCGCCTGGGGAGGACGGAGAGAAGAGTTTGTTTAGTCAATGACCCGGACGGGAGGTCCGAGCCAAAGGGGTACTCACCGCTCGGGGAGGACGGAGAGAAGAGTCTGTTCTGTTAATGACCCGGACGTGAGGTCCGAGCCAAAGGGGTACCCACCGCCCGGGGAGGACGGAGAGAAGAGTTTGTTTAGCCCACTTCTAGTACCCCCGCTGATGCGGGGCGGCGACTGAAAAATGGGGGGCGTTCCCCTTTTCTGGTTCTTCTTTTCTCTCTTTTTTTTCCCTTTTTTTTCTTTTTTTTTATTATTTTTTTGCTTCTTCCTTCTTTCTCTTTCTATTTTTTTTCTCTCTTTTTTTTTTGCTTCTTCCTTTTTTTTTCTCTTTTTGCTTCTTCTTTTTTTTCTCTTTCTATATTTTTTTTTCTTCTTCTTCTTTTTTTCTCTTTTGTTTCTTCTCTTTTTTCTCTTTCTATTTTTCCTTTCCCTTTTTGGAAACCCGGCTGGTAGCCAAATCATTCGGACATTAATCACGCAAATCCGCCCCCAAAATGGGGCGAAGAGTAATATTATTACCTGAATGGGGGCGCCGGAGCGTGGTACAATCTCAAGTGCCTTCCATTAAGAGGCGGGAATTGAACCTCCCCGCGGTGGTTGACAATTACATAGGCCCCACCTTCGTAGACTTTTTGGACTACGTAGGGTCCGAGCCAGTTCTCGTTTAGCTTACCCTTGGGGTTGGCTGCCATGAGATCTCTTCTCTTGACCATAACAAGGTCGCCCTTCTTGAATTCGCGTTCCTTGACGAGCTTGTCAAAGGCGCGTGCAATCCGGGCCTGGTAGACCTGGATATTCTGTTGGGCTTGAAGCCGCTTTCCTTCCAGACTGGAGAGTTCGTCGAGCCTTCGCTCGGTGTTGGTCTGCCCTTCGGGGACAAGCCCCTGCTGAATGGCGACCCTGAGGGACGGTATCTCCAGTTCGACGGGGACGATTGCTTCCGAGCCGTATACGAGAGAGAAGGGCGAGCAGCCCGTTGGGGTCTTGTATACAGTTCGGTACGCCCAAAGCGCTTCATACATTTTTTCTTCCCAGTCCCTTTTATTAGAGCTAACGGTCTTGGCCAGGAGAGTGCAGAGTGTCTTATTGAAAGCTTCGGCCAGCCCATTGGCTTGTGGGTTGTAAGGAGTCGATGTCCTCCAGTCAATTCTGTATTTTTCTGCTAGCCGGTAAACCTTCTGGTTACGGAAGTGGCTGCCGTTGTCCGACACAATCCGGTCGGGCACGCCAAACCGGAATATGATGTTGCGGCGGGCAAACCTGACCACGATTTCTCCGGTGACCTCCCGCAAGGCTACAGCCTCTGCCCAACGGGAGAAGTAGTCGGTTGCCGCCAAAATGTACTTGCATCCTGTGGAAGACGCGGGTAAGGGACCAACAACGTCTGTTCCCCATTGGGCAAACGGCCAGCTGGGCGCCGTTGGGTGCAATTGCACGGGAGGCCTTCTGGGTATGGCGGCATGCTCCTGACATTTCTGACATGACTTAGCATATTTGCAGCAGTCGTCGAACATTGCAGGCCAATAGTAGCCAAGTCTCTTGATCTCAATTTTCATTTTTGGTCCCGCCTGGTGTGCACCCGCCGTCCCGGCATGGACCTCCTTCATGACCCTCCAAGCTTCTTCGGTGGACAAACATCGGAGGAGCAGCTTCCGCCTGGCATCTGCCACAATTCGGAATAATATTCCGCTTCGGAGCTCATAAGAGTCCTTGGTTCTGACTAGCTTGATCTTTTCTTCTCTTCGGCCAGGCAACCGCTGGTGTTTGAACCACTGCATCAAGGGGTCTCTCCAGTCGGGCAGGCTGACGGCTTCCACTGTAGTGACCTCTAGGTCTTCTTCTTCTGATTCCTCTTCTACCATGCTGGGCATCTGGCGTTGGTTTATGACTTGGATGCTGAGAGATCCATCTGGAGGCACTGCTAATGAGCTTGCCAATTTTGCCAAGGCGTCGGCCTGGGCGTTCTCCCCTCGGGCCACATGGCCTATTTCGAGGAGGTAGAATCGCTCCATGAGCCCCTTCGCCTTAGCGTGGTAAGGGAGCAGCTCGGGTTTCCGGACATCAAACTGTCCCTGGACCTGCTTGACGACTAGCAGCGAGTCGCCGAATACCTGGAGCATTTTGATCTCCATGTGGAGGGCCACCTGGAGGCCGATAATCAGAGCTTCATACTCCGCCTCATTATTTGTACAGGGCTTGCTGATGCAACAAGAAGTGTGTAGCACTTCTCCATCTGGAGACTTGAGGACGATGCCCGCTCCGGCCCGCACCTTAGTATGTCCGGACGGGGTCGCTTCTGTTCTTGAGGCTCCGTCAAAATACAGCTGCCAGATGGCTTGTTGTATATGGTATACCTCCAGTGTTTCATCCTCGGGCAGCTCTGTGGCCAACGGGGAGTCTTCGGGCACGGGGTGTGCTGCGAAGAAATCCGCGACGGCTTGTCCCTTAACGGCCTTCTGCGGCACGTAGGAAATATCAAACTCCATGAGTAGCACGGCCCATTTGCCAAGGCGCCCCTTCGGGACCGGCTGGGAGAGAATGTGCCTGATGGGGTCAGCTCTGGATATTAGACTGACTTCATGGGATAGCATGTAGTGCCTCATCTTCTTGACTGCGAAGACCAAAGCAAGGCAGACTTTTTCTATTGGAGTGTACTTGGCCTCCGCCCCTACCAGTCTCCGGCTAAGGTAGTAGAGAGCATGCTCTTTTCCTTCATCGTTGTTCTGGGCGAGCATTGCCCCCAGTGAATATTCAGTAGCTGCTATGTAGAGAATAAGCGGTCTACCTTTGACAGGTGCCCCCAGAACAGGCGGGGTCTTCAGATACTCCTTTAACTGGTCAAACGCGTGCTGGCATTCATGACCCCAGCTGAAAGGTGTATTCTTCATCATTAGTCTGTGGAATGGCTGGCAGCGCCCCGACAGGTTGGAAATGAACCTGCGGATGTAAGCTAGACGCCCCTGTAGGGATCTCAGCTCTCCCAGATTCTTCGGAGGGGGCAGCTCCTGGATAGCTTTTATCTTAAAGGGGTCGATCTCGATCCCTCTGTGTCGGACAATGAAGCCGAGGAACTTTCCACTGGACACGCCAAAGGCGCACTTCATGGGATTCATTTTCAGCCCGTACAGACGGAGCCTTTGGAAGACGACCCTGAGGTCATTCAGATGCTCATCCCTCTTTTTAGTCTTGACGACCAGGTCGTCGATGTAGCATTCGACCTTGCTGTATAGCAGCTCGTCGAAGATCTTGGTCATCGCCCGCTGATATGTGGCACCAGCATTCTTGAGGCCGAAGGGCATCCTCTTGTAGTGAAATATCCCTTTAGGTGACCTAAAGGCGGTGTGAATCCGGTCGTGGTCGGCTATCCAGATTTGGTTATAGCCGGACGACCCATCCATAAAGGACAAGGCCTCATGGCCAGTAGTTGCATCGATCATCACTTCGGTGATAGGCACCGGGAAGTCATCTTTTGGGCAGGCTTTATTCAGGTCGCGGAAATCCACGCAAATCCTGATCTGTCCATTCTTCTTCTTCACTGGTACAATGTTGGCCAACCATGTGGTATATTGGTTTTCCGCCACGAAGCCGACATCTATGAGTTTGTCGACCTCCTTGCAGATCTGGCTGGTTAATTCCGGCCTCATGCGCCGGGGTGATTGCTTCACTGGCTCCACTTTGGGATCAATGGACAGGATGTGCTGAGTCACTTCGGTGCTGAGCCCAGGCATTTCTTTGTAATTCCAGGCAAAGCAATCCCGGAACTCTTGCAGCAACTTTGCGTATTGCTCTCTCTCCTGCAGGGGCATGAGAGCGCTTAGGAAGGTCGGTCTGGGGTCCTCTTCTGTGCCAAGGTTGATCTCAATCAACTCGTCGACTGTGGCCTGGCCGCCTTTTTCAATTTCTGGCGGGGCCGATGACAAGTCAACGAAATCCTGGTCTTCATCGTCCTCGGGCTCGATGATGCCATCTCCCTCTTCTTGTTCATCATGGCTGGTCATGGAGGCTGCATTCACCTCGCACTCCTCCTGGGTTGTAGCTGCCGGGTAAGCGAGGTCCGCTGGCTCGGAGGGGCACAGGTCCATCCCGGGCTCTTCTGTGTATTCATCATAGACCGCTCCTGCGGGGGCCGGGGTAGCCGCATCTTCAAGCGCCTGGCATTGGACGGACACAGTGTAGGCTCCTGCCCTGGGGCTGTCCGCCACGTGGGGGCGTGGCGGGGCTACCACGTAGTCCCCCATTCTGAGCTCATCCCTGTCGATGAGGCTTTGAGCAATGTCTTTGAAGACATAGCAGTCTTCAATGGCGTGACCCAGCATCTGGTGGTAAGGGCAAAATAGTGGGTCCCCGCTTCTTCGGGTGTCTTGCGGCCTCTTGGACCGTGGAAGGGAGACTTTGCCGTAGTGGCAAGCCCAGTCGAAGATGCCCCGGGTCTTCTCTCTCGGAAAGGAATAAGGCTTCTGTAGCTTCTCTTGGAGTGTCAGCCCTTGCCTGGTTGGCCGCTCGGTCAGCGAGCTTGCCATGTCTCTCATTTCCCGCCTTGACAAAGCGGGGGTGCTGGGACTGGTGCCTCGGGGCCGAGGCATCCGGCCACCCCATGGGGGGAGGGAGCCCTGGATCAGGTCGGCGACTAGCGAGGTCAACTTCGCCAGTCGTGCTTTTAGCATCTCGATCTCCCGTTGCTGCCTGTGGTACAAGGCGTACATGACGGGGTCGTATCGAGGGGAATTCGGAGCATGGCCCGTGCTGCTGCTCCTCGCTTCGCCGGCCGGCCGGGGCGAAGGTGTCTCGCCGGTGTGCCCTTTCGAGGTCGACACTTCGGAGAAGGAGGGGGTCTTCCCCATGCCGCGGCGGCTGGGAGGCTTCCATAGGAATACTTCTTCGTCTTGTGCCTCTTCGGCCGGGGCCCCGGGACATGTGTCTTGGTGGGTTTCCCGCGAATTTGCAGCTTCCGCGGGGTCATCGCCGGGCCATGTTGAGACCGATATGACATCAGTCTCGTAGTAATCTTCTAGTGAAAAGCCCAAACCGGGGTGCTTAGTGATTTTCAGCAACCGTCGCTCCAGGTTTGGTGGGTTCCACATTCTTTCAAACATTTTCTTCCGGCTGGAGGGCTGGTAGGGAGGAATCTTCTGCTTTCTGACCATTCTGGCTGCCCGGTCAGTCATGTGGGGAAGTCCCGTAATGGGGACGTGCGGGTCATGCAACTCGTCAGGGAACCGGCAATCGTCGTCTTCCCTGACCGGCTTTTCCCCGGCCACATAGAAGATAGTGGGCGGCCCCTCGGGGTTAGGCACCTCGAAGGTTCTCAGTTGTTCAGCCGCTTGGCATTCAATTTCCGCTATCGGTTTGACGATCCCTGGCGGGACCCTGACATCTTCTAGCAGGTCTTCGAGGCAGGGTGCCCCCGGTGTGGGGTAGATAGGGAGAGGGGCTGCCCTAAATACCCCTTCCTCTTGTGCAATAAATGGTACATGTGGGGGAGCCACATAGCCTGGGGGCGGCGGAGGAAACCAGCCTCCCGATTCCATTTTCTTCTTTCCCTTGTCTTGGATGACTTGGGGAGCTTGCTTCGCCTTTTCTAAGTATAGATTAGCATCTGACAGGTGACACTCGAACACCTCGAACGGGTGGAGGTCGGCGAAGATTCTGACTTCCTTTCCCTCGCAGGGGTACTTGATGCATTGATGCAAGGTGGAGGGCACCACCCTATTTTGGTGTAGCCAAGGCCGGCCGAGCAATGCCTTGTAGGACGTGTTGGAGTTGATGACGTGGAACTGGACTTTGGAGGTGAAGTCGTCAAAGGTCAAGTTGAACTCTGCGACCCCCATGGGAACCTCACATTTCTGGTTAAAGCCGGCAATCTTGACATTTTTAACTTCGACCAGGTGTACGTCAAAGTAGTGCTTCTGGTATACCCGGTACGGGAGTATATTTACTGCTGCCCCTGGGTCGATCAAGACCCTGTTGATAGGCTGGCCGTTCAGCTGTCCTTTCATGTAGAGGGGCCTGTTATGGCTGCAAGTCGGTAGGAGCATGTCATCTTCTGTGAAAGCCACTGCTACTTCAGGTGGTGTTTCTGCCAAACAGGCTTCAAGGTGTGCTGGCGTCTGGAGTGCGGCGATGATGGCTTGCCGCGTTTCTTCGTTCAAGGACAGCATCTCCCACACCGTGAACCGGGTCGGGATTTTCTTGAGGTGTCTGACTATTCGCTCGGCCGCCCGCACCTTGAGCAATTTCATCTCTTCGGGCTTGCTGCGTCTGCCCTCATCCTGAGGCTGGAGTGCCAGCTCAAGGGATGCCTGCTTTGTGGGCTCTGCTGCGGCCTGTTGAGCTGGCGGGGCCTGCTGGGCTTCCTCTGTTTCTCGCATGAATTCGGCGAGGTCTGGGATGCCGTTGAATTCTCCTTCTGGCTGGGCAGGAGCTGTAGCTGGTAGAGCTTGAGGAATGCTTGCTTTACTGGTCGCAGCGGACCCCTGAGGGTGCGCCCGCCTTCCTGCTCGAGCTGACAGGAACTCGGCGAACGACGGGGCGCCTTGACTCTTGGTACCCCCGGGGTAGAGACCTGATGGGGGAGGGATCTCGGTGCCTCGGACCTCAGGGTCGGGAACCTGGTATGGTCGTTCCCCCCTGAGCATGATGTTGAGGCTGCCCTGAGGAGGGCGCCCCCACTTCCTCCCTGACCTGGTGGCGTGCTGGGAGGTGGACGCTTCAGCTTGGTTCACCTCTGCTGGCTCATGGGGTGGTTCTTCTTCTTTTTCTTCCAGGGAGAGAGCGGTGTCGAACAGCGCCGAGAGGGTGTTGCAGGCCATGACGACCTCCTTCTTCTTCTTGCCCCTGGGTCTTCTTTTCTTCTTCTTCTTGCCTGTCGCAGCGGATGGCTGCTCTCGAGGAAGTTCACCCCACAGGGGAGGCTCTTTATCTGCATCAGCTTCTGTTCCTGGAGCCAGCTCAAGTGACTCGAACTCCTCCCAGGGGACATATTGTTTTAATTCGACGGACTGGATTTTGGGCTGCTCATAATCTTCAAGCCCGTCAATAATAGCCTGGAGTCTTTCAACCGCCGGGCTAGTCTTCTTGTACATCCGCAATGGGGCCGAGCTCTTCTTGTTGTGAGTGGGCCGCCTCATGACCAGCCGAGGGGCCGTGTCGTGGCAAACCGGGTTTACCGGGGGCGGTGCAGGCAGGGGCGCTGCTACCCTCGAGTGAATTCCTGGGGTAGGTCGAGAGGCGCGGGCCTTTCTAGTTTTTCTGGGTATAGTCTGCCACCCTTCTTGGTCTTGAGCTGGGGCCATGATAAAGGTCTCATAAGTGGTACGGGCACAGGCTTCCGCCCATTCTTCTGGCAACTCCTGATATAGTGAGATCATATTGACGGAGGAGGTTATGCTGGGCAGTTCGTGTGGCTGCGGGGGGTCTACTTTATGCTCCCCATGTCCAGCTCCCCGTCCCTAATTAAGGACTCAATAACATCCTTGAAGACGTAGCAATCTTCAATAGTATGCCCGAGCACCCGGTGGTACATGCAGAAGCGCGGGTCATCCTTCTTCTTTGAGTCGCCAGGCCTTTTCGGCTCTGGCAATGTGATCTTATTGTAGCCGGTTGCCCACTCAAACAGGAGCTTGGACTTGTCCCGGGAGAAGGAATATAACTTGTTTCTCATCTTCTCCCTTAGCGAGGGGCCTTCCCGCCGCTCTGTGGTTCTAGGCGGCGGAGGGTTGGCCGCTCCCTTGGCTTTCTCCTTCTGCTTTTCAAAAGCCTGGAAGTCTAGTGCATGCACCTCCGGGGGAGCCGGCTTCTTTTCCGCCTGCCTGGCCCTCTGGCTTGACATGGCTGGGGTGGAGGAGTATCGGGCCAAGAATGCCTCGATCTCCGCTACCACATTGTTCAGACGGTCAAATGTCTTGACCTCAGTGCCGATCATCCTTTCTAGGATTTCTTTCTTTAAGTTTTGCTTGCAGATCTGAACTGCGTCCTCCTGATGCGGGGGGCGTTTGCACCTCATACTAAGGTTCCTCCATCTTTTGATGTAGTCGAGGGCCGACTCATCATTCTTTTGCTTTGTGGCATAGAGTTCAGCCATAGTGATTTCCCTTTCAGCGACGTAAAATCTCTCCTTGAACTTCTTCTGCATGTCAGGCCAGTCAGCAACGGACCCGGGTAGCAAGCTGGAGTACCACTCAAAAGCGAGTCCGGTAAGTGTTGAGCCGAAGAACTTCAGAAGATAGGCCTCATCAGCAGCTAAATCTCCCATGATGTTTACGTAGTAGGCAATATGTTCCCTGGGGGATCCTTGCCCGTTAAACTTTTCAAATTTCGGCGGCTTGGTGACGCCAGCCGGCAACTTCCTGGCAGCATAATGAGCCGGGTAGGGTACCCGGTAGACGTCGAAAGGCGTCTGCTCCCCATCGCCCCTCTCGGCCAGCTTCATCTCTATCATCTGTTCGAGCATCAACCGGCTGACTGCCGCCGGGTCGACTGGGCTCGGGTAAAAATGAGCGGGCTGCGCGCTCGGAGTGGCTATCACGGTCGCTCGGGGGGCCATGGGAGACCCTTGTGAAGGCGGAGCCTGTGGCCGGGCCGCTGCTGCGTAGTGTGTCTGCTGTGGGGGCGCGCCCCCGAGAGGATTGAGGGTTGCTGGAAGAGCTGCCTCTGAAGACTGCCCCCTGTCCCTGGGTACTTCGGGTATAACCTCGGTCTGCCAGGACATCGGGGGCGGTGCGTCCCGCTCACTTAGCTGCTTCTTGAGTGACTCGATTTCCTGCTGGAATCGTTGCATCATGAGCAGCATTGCTGGGTCAGCTGTGGGGAGACTGGGCATGCCCCCTGTTTCTTCGGCCGGGGCGTCCTCGGATGATGTCGAGGGTCCGCCACTCGTGTCGCCGGTAGTAACCACATTGGCCGTGAGGGCCGCAAGGGGCTCTTCGGGTAAGGTTCCTTCGGCGGCCGTGGGTGTCGTGCCGCCTGCCGCTCTCCTTCTTCTGGTAAGGGGTCCCGGCCTGGCGGCCATTCTAGCCAATTCTTCCGGGTCGGTGGGTAAGGCCCCGTACCGACCATGGACTCCTGCCATGTTGCAGGTGAATGTCTGCCATCTCTTACTCTTAGTTCTTCTTGACGCCCTCCGGGACGGTCCTCCTGGGAATGTCAGTCTGTTGAAGACCGATCGTCGGGGCGGCGCTTCCTCCCGTACAAGGGACTGGCGCGGCTCCTCCGGGCGGGTCCTCGACTCCATGCTAGGTGCAGGTTCCCCCCTTTCTTCCTGGAAGGCGGAAGCCATTGCCCCCAGTAGTCTCTGGCGGCCAGCGGGGGTGCTACCCGGGCCTCGGAGGTAGTTCCTCATGGCCTGCTCAATCCCTTCCCACTCCTGGTCAGGGAGAGCGGCCTGGGGTTGCGCGTCGATGACAGCGGCAGGAGGGGAGTAGGCCGTGCGAGCCGAGCGGGCGGCATTGTGCCGGCGCCCTCGGCGATGGCGGTGAACATTCTCGGACGGCACCGGAATGACAGGTGCCGGTCGGAGAGTGGGGGTCACTGCCTCGACTTTGTCATCGCGTCGGGCCCTCCTGGGGCGGAAGGTGCTGGGCCCTGCCTGGGCAGGTGCAGTGGGCTGGGTCTCCCTAGGTACCCAGACTTGCTTCAGTTTAGCCGGCCTGTGAACCGGCGTCCTCTTTGGCGTCACGGCTGGGGTCGCGGGCACTGCCCTCTCTTTCAGCTTCTCCAGTCCGTGGAAAGAGTTGCGGACTGGGATGGTAGGGACGATGCGGTCCGGTGTCACCTGGGACCTCTGCCCGTCTAGGCGGACTCGGAGGGCCCCAACTGTCATGGACTTCCCGGAGTTGGAGGCGCGACGCCCTGATCCGGCGCTGGTGTTGTTTCTCCGGAGCCTTCTCCGGTAGGATGTCGACCCCTGGTGGGATGGGCCGGTGGTGTGGTGCACGTGGTGCACGTTGCAGCTGAGCGTCGTTGTGGGGACGCTATTGTTGTCTTCGGCCACAGCTCGGCCGGCAGCAGCTCCCATGACCCCCGGGGCGGGGGCGTTGATCTGGGCGTTCTCGGGTGTTTCCACGTCGAGGATCTCGGCGAAGGCCACCCCCAAGAAGTTGGGGAAGCCCACAGTGGGAGGGAAGCTCCCGAAAGTGAGGGGCACCGCCAGGTAGCCGCCTCGCACATGATTCTCCACAACCTCAGGGCTGCAGACAACAGCCATTGTCGGCTCCATGATGCCTTTCTCTTCTTTCTGCATTTAAGAAAGTAGCACAATTAGTATTACAAGAAGGGGGCCACGGGGGCCCCTAATTTCGGCAAAGAGATGAAGGGTGGATTGGTCCCACCGGGCGTGCCAGAGTTGTGGACGCACTTTTCGTTTAACAATCATTTTATGGCGTTTGTTGGTTTATTAAGTGCGTGGGCGTGCCAGTCACCGAGGTGACGATTTATTCGGGCTCCGAAGAGCCCATGGTGCGCTCGATCTGACTTCGTCAGACGATTGTGTGGTTCGTGTCGGGACCGAATCCCGTCGCGCCATGAAGGTCACGACGTCATTTACATCCCTCATACGAGGGAATACCCTTGATTAATTGCCGAAATTAGAGGCCCCGCGGCCGAAAGGAGTAACACTAATAATGCGAGAGAAATAGGGATAGATCACACTGAAAGTTGTATTAAGGCCATAAACTGTCGGCCGTGTCGGCCACTCGTAGACCTTTTGTATTCGGACACAAGTCCGTGGCAGCGTCACAATGAGAAAACCGGGGTAGACCCCTTCAAGTGTCTGCCGAGCATGCGGCAATTTTTAATGAAGATTCGGAAGGTATCCGGAACGAGAAAACAAATCCGGTCCGATTAGGATGTCGGCCCGAGGTTAGATCAAAGCCCGGCCATATCGGGGGAATTCCCGAGACTCGGGCTCGACCTGAAAGGGCAGCGTTGTTGTTCCTTTTGCCCCGGGTCCCGGGGAGAGAGCGGGCTGCGGCGTGGGCATTAGCGTCTTTTATCTGGAGCCTTTTTTTTAGTTATACCTTCTGGGACCTCTGATTTGATGTTTACCGTTTGTTCGTGCCTTTGATCGGGATGATTTCTCTTCTTTATTCATGATTATTCTTATTATTATTATTTATTTATTATTACCCCTCCCACCTCTTTTATCGTGATTAATATTGGGCATTCGGAGTCCTTTAGTTAGCGTAATTTTTATTAATTTATTTGCTACTGTTAATGCCCTTATCAAGTTGTATATGTGCATAGATGTAGTGTGCCGGCGAAGGGAAGGTAAGAGTGTACCGCTGAGAGGCCCAGAGGGCGTGCCGCTGAAGGCCAAAAAAAAAGGGGGGGGGGCGTACCGCTGGAGGCCAAAGGAGCGTACCGCTGGGGCTCAAGGGAGTGTACCGCTGAAGGTTCAAGGGACGTACCGCTGAGGGTTGAAAGGGATGTATCGCTGAAGGCCAAGGGAGCGTGCCGCTGAAGGCCAATGAGGGCGTGCCGCTGAAGGCCAATGGGGCGTACCGCTGAAGGTTGAAAGGGGTGTATCGCTGAAGGCCAAGGGAGCGTGCCGCTGAAGGCCAATGAGGGCGTGCCGCTGAAGGCCAATGGGGCGTACCGCTGAAGGCCAATGGGGCGTGATGGTGGAGGCTCGATCAGTTTTCGATTATTTGTTTTAAGGCTTTTCTTTTCTTCTTATCTTGACTTTTGTGTAGTTTTATATAAAACTCCTCCCTTGTTTTGTTCTCTTTGCTCGGTTCGGTCTCTTGTCTTGCGGGTCGGACGTTCGGGCTGCCGGGTAGCTAATTAGTTCGGTTCAGTTCTCGTCGTGATGCCGGCAGTGGTTTGATGAGTTGGAAGGTTTCATTAATCACCCTGTTCGTTTGTTGCCTCCTTTTGCCTCTTTTAATGGTTTATTAGTTTCTCACAAAAATTTGGCAGCATCTCCCCTTAACCCGGGGCGTAAGGGAGATAAAGGGAACGCGCCCACATGGAGTGGCGGAACCCGACAACTGGAGGTGGGCCCCCGGGGGAGCAACACCTTTAAAGAACCTCGGAAAACACGAAGGGAAACAACGCGCTCGGGCTTGGCCAGCAGGTGTACCGCTGAAGGCAGCTGGGGAGTGTGCCGGCCAAGGAGCGTGTCGGCGAGGGTGAATACAGTATGGGTGTGCCGCTGAAGGCAGAAAGGGGTGTGCCGTTGAAGGTTGTTTGGGGAGCGTACCGACCAAGGATAAATGAGGAGGCGTACCGCTGGACAGCCCCCATGGGCGTGCCGCTGAGGGACCAAACAGGTGTGCCGGCGAAGGGTCAGGAAGATGCATCGCTGGGGGATTCAACTGCTAAGTGTATGGGCTGGAAGATCTGCCGGCCATCCAGGAGCGTGGGAAAGGGATTCAAGGCCGGGGGAGAAGCCACTTAGCTGCTATGTATTGGGAGAAAGGGTAAGGGTCTCCCTCCTTCCTAAACCGGTGGACATAGCAGAGGGTTACGGAAGGAATCGAAGGGCCTATAAGGCCGAGGATCATGGGAGGACGGTCATATGGACACGGAGGCCCCAAGAACACCAGAGAAATGGGGGGGCGGAGGGAAGAACGGACGACCCGTTGGAAACCGCGAGGACTGGCATAAGCCAACGAAATCAAAGAGAAAACCCAAGAGGAACAACTTTCATTCATGGGAATCGAGAGGGCACTGCCCTGTATACATATCATAGCAAAAAAGAATGCCAAAGATGATGCCATGGCCAAGAAAGGGGAAAAGGCCCCACAAAAGAAAAGAGGACATAAAAGGAAGAGGAGGAACGGAGGGCAGGAGGGAGGCCAGCCGCCCCTAACTCTTTCCCCGTTACATCGAACCCTCTCTCCTACTCTTGCTCCCTGTCGGTGGTGGTGGTGGTCGTCGGAGGAAGCTCCCGGCAGGGAGGGAGCTTCTCCTTCTTCTTCTCTCTTCTTCTCTTTTCTTCTGCCTGTGTCCGTCTGTCTGCCTCTTCTCTTTTTTCCCCCCTTTTTCTGTCGAAAACGGGCGTCTTTTATACTCTGGGCAGCCGGTGACTTCAAGCACCACCGTCGAAGGCGGGAAGCCGGCTGTGATGATGGTGGCTCACCTGCTCCGTCCTGGCTGTCAGTGGGGTAGGCTTGCGTGGCCCAAGGATCGGCCGCCACCTCAGACTGCTCCACTGCGCGCCAAGGATGTATAGGGCATGGGCTTCACGTCGCATTGACGTTGAAAGAGAATTCACCGCTATGCCGTTGGCGGGTTAAAAAGGTGTGCCGTGGGGGAGCCAAAAGGGCGCACCGCTGGGAGCCCAAATGGGCGTACCGCTGGAGGGCCACGGGGCCGTGCCGTTGAAGGCCCTTTGGGGCGTACCGCTGAAGGCCCTGCGGGGTGCACCGCTGAACAGCCTAGTGGGCGTGCCGCTGAAGACCCCAAAGGGGTATGCCGGTGAAGCCACCCTGGGGGTGTACCGCTGAAGGCCCCCAGGGGAGGCGTGCCGTTGAAGCCCTTTGGGGCGTACCGCTGAAGGCCCTGCGGGGTGCACCGCTGAACAGCCCAGTGGGCGTGCCGCTGAAGACCCCAAAGGGGTGTGCCGGTGAAGCCACCCAGGGGGTGTACCGCTGAAGGCCCCCAGGGGAGGCGTGCCGTTGAAGCCCCCCCTTGGGGGGTGTGCCGGTGAACACCCAGTAGGGATGTGCCGGCGAGCGCCCAAAGGGGCCGTACCGGTGAAGGCTGCGGCAGGGTGCACCGCTGAACAGCCCAGTGGGCGTGCCGCTGTAGACCCCAAAGGGGTGTGCCGGTGAAGCCACCCAGGGGGTGTACCACTGAAGGCCCCCAGGGGAGGCGTGCTGTTGAAGCCCCCCCTTGGGGGGTGTGCCGGTGAACACCCAGTAGGGGTGTGCCGGCGAGCGCCCAAAGGGGCCGTACCGGTGAAGGCTGCGGCAGGGTGTGCCGCTGAAGGGAGCGTGCCGCTGGAGGGTTCTGCCAGGGCGTGCCGTTGAAGCCTCAACTGGGCGTGCCGCTGAAGGGATAAATGGGCGATTTTGAGCCCATTGTGAGCATGAGTTGTGGCCCATTTGATTTTCTTCGAGGCCCACGGGCTGTGGGGCCCTTTTATGCTTGTTTTCTCTGGGGTTTCTTCACTCGGCGCCGTTGTCGATGCTGGGCCGAGCATGACATTTGGATGTGCGATTTTCGATGTCCACACCGGCACACCCCAAATGGCCTATGGCCGGCACACCCGCAAGAGCCTCCACCCGGCACACTTGCTGCTCACTTTGGCCGACACGCTCCAAACGGCCCTTGGTCGGCACACTCTCAGGGTGCACCATCCGATACGCCCTGAACGGGCCTTGCCCGGTGCACCTTCTGCCACTCCAAACACCTTCAAGTGCCCCAGCGGCACACCCTCTTTGGCCTTCCACGGCACACTATCTCGTGCCCTTCAACGGCACGCTTCTTCAGCCCCCAGCGGCACACTTTTCCAAGCCTTCAACGGCACGCCGTTTGTCCCCCTCCACGGTACGCTTGGGCAACCTCCAGCGGCAAGCCCTTTTGGCCCTCCTACGGCACACCTTTTGAGCCCGCCAGCGGTACAGCGTTAAGGCATGTCAATGGGCCGAATGACGTGGTGCCCATGCCCTATAGATCTTTGGCGCGCAGTGGCTGTCCGAGGTGTCGGCCAGGGGTTGGGCCACGCAGGCTACCATCTAGCCACCCAGGACGGGAAAGGTCAAACGCCATCATGATGAAGCTGCTTCCCGCCTACGACTGCCGTGCTCGAAGGCTCCCGCGGCTGGGAGTATAAATCCCCTCCCATTCCGGCAGAAGAGGGAGGAGGACACAGGGAGGTGGAGGGCATACCCACGGAGACGAACAGAGCCTGCCATGGAGAGAAGAGAGAAGAGGAAGAAGAAGCTGCTCCGACGTTGGAGGCTTCCTAGAGGCCAGAGAAAAGAGAGAGAGTAAGAGAAAGAGAGAGAGGGAGGGAGGGTCTATGTAGCAGGGGGAGTGGGGAAGAGCAGGGAGCCGTCGCCTCTGCTTGACCCCAGCTCCCCTCCTATTTCCTCCCCATATTCTTTCTTTTCTTCTTCTCCCCTCTTCTGTGGCTTCGGCCTTGATGTATACCGCAATGTGTATGGCCGGTCACGGTCATTTTTCTTTATGAATGAAAGTCTCCCCCACTACTTTTGGGTCTCTTCTGGCCTCCCTCGATCTACCCCACTGCATGTGGTGTGTTGTGCATTTCCTCTGTTGTTTTCTCGGTGTTCTTAGATTCTATGCGACGATGTTCTTCCCCTATGAGCGTCCGAAATCCACATTGAGTCTTTGGCCCAAATGGGAAGCTTGTTCCTTCCTCTCCTTGAGCCCCACGAGCCTAACATCTTTCCTTTGATCCCCTTGTCGCCCTCCTCCCTTGGTAGCTGAATCCCCCTTGGCTAGTCTTGGAGATATCTCCCATTCGTTGGTTCTTCCGGACTTTCCGAAGTTTTATCAAAGGTGTTGCCGCTCTCGGGCGCCCACCTCCAGCTGTCGGGTTCCGCCACTCCATGCGGGCGCGATCCCTTTATTCTCCTTCCATCCCGGGTCCGGGGGAGATGTGCCAAAATTTTGTCATGATTGCAACTAATAAAAGAAATAAAAACACAACATAATGTTAACATCTAAAACAATGGTAAATAAGAAATGCCTTGCATAAACGACTGGAAACCCGGCACGCTCTTTCAGTCTTTACCCGGCACGGTCTTTCAGTCTTTACCCGGCACACTCAACGGACCCTTAGCCGGCACACCTTTTGACCCTTTACCCGACACACCTTTTTTCCTTTTACCCGGTACACTCTTTCAAACCTTCCCCGGCACACCCTTTTAGCCCTTCCCCGGCACACTCTTTCAAACCTTCCCCGGCACACCCTTTTAGCTCTTCCCCGGCACACTCTTTCAAACCTTCCCCGGCACACCCTTAGCTTGCCTTCACCACCCTATCTCAGCGCTCGGGTGTAGGGGAGACACTGCCGCATTTTCACCAGGATTAATATAATAATAAAAAATAATAAAATAAATAATAAAATAATAGCAATAAAAATAATAAAAATAAAAATAAAATTATAATTATAAAATAAAATAAAAAATAAAAAAGATAAAAGGATATAATGCAAGCTTCCCTTGTGCAATTAACAAATAAAAAGAAAGCACCCCTCCTCCTCCATGCATGCATTAATCTGATCGCATCAAAACTTGCATAAATAGGGCCTTGTACATCGTGTGAAGACCCTCCCACGCACGCTCCAAATGCAACAAATAATAATAATAATAAGTAATAATAATAATAATAATAAAACTCATAAAAGGATAAAAAATATAAAATACATAAATACATAAATAACAAAAAAAATGAAAGAACGATAATAAAATAAATAAAGAAAAGAGAATATAACGCACCGGTAATAAAAGGAGAATCAATGAGCAATACAAGAAAAATAAATAGCTAAATAAATGAATAATGATTACAATAATTAGTAGAACGATGCGGCTCTCATCATCCCCGAACCCTACGCATAGGAATATCAATAAGGCCTTCATGGGTCACGCTTAGACCTCGGGTCCGTCCCGATTATGGTCATTGTCTGACCCATATCATCGGCCTATAGCCCACTCCCTTTGAACACGTCTTTGGTTTTGGGATCTGATCCCGGGACACTCCCCCGTTGCCTCTTGGCACCGGAAAGATTAATGACGCTCACGCAAGTCTTGTTTCGACCGCGGGGGGCCCACCGCAGTATGGTCACGGCTTGATCTTGCACTGAGCCGATAAACTTGTTGGTTTCTGACCGCTTTAACTGGGATTTAATTGAATATTTCTCGTTCCTCTGAACAATAAATTTGCCGTACCCCGGCATACATATGTTTGGGTTTTCCCATGACGATTGCACTTTTCTCGAGCCGGTCATTCGTCCGAACATTAAATGGTCAAACACATGACCGACATGAGCTCAAATACTTTCTTCATGCCCTCGTGTGAGGACGTCAGTGTTTCTTAATATATTTTTATGTAATTAATTTTCTGGCCATGCGGCCCTTTTTCTCGGCGATTGATCAAGGGTGTTCCCCTCTCTGAGGGGATGTAAATAACGTCGTGACCTTTATGGCACGGCGGGTTTTGGTCCCGACACGAACCACATAATTATCTGACTGAGTCAGATCGAGCGCACCACGGGCTTCCATGAAGCCCGAATAAATCGTCACTTCGTGACTGGCACGCTCACGCACTTAATAAACCAACAGACGAATAAGATAATGGTTAAATAAAAAGTGCGTCCACAATCAGATCTTCATCTGAAGCCATGAGACATTTCACTTCGTCCCGGCTCCTGCTGGATGCTAACATGTCGAGAACTTCAGAGGCACTGCAGCATTTGGCAATGCAAGAGAATTTATCAGTATTTATCGCCCCTTTTATTAGGTCCAAGGCTCTATGATTCTCAGAGGATTTCAGTCTGTCTGAAGCTTTCCATAAGGATCTATCCTTTGGAACTTCATAAGGGTTGTGTGCAATGATTATCCACAGATTTAGATTAAATCGCATCACATGTTCCCTCAATTGGTTTAGCCAGTTATAAAAATTCAGACCCTCATGTTTCGGGAGATCAACAAACGAAGACATCCTTAGATTAAATCACTGAACTAAATGCAGGATAAATCGAAGGCAAAGATAAGAGACACATATCAAACGAAAACGCACAGAAACCAAATCCGGGAACTGATCTGCAGGTCGTGGGACCCTTTGTGCAGACAACCGCTCTGATACCAATTGATGGGATCTAGCAATGGTGCGTGTAGGATTCAAAGGGGGGGTGAATGAATCCCTCTATCAATAAAAACTTTGACCAACTGAAAGTCAATTAATCTAAATGCAAAGGGCTGATTAAATCAGATCAAGACTCGAATAACTGATGTGCACCAGTAAATTTTGAAAGCCAAGCTAAATTACTCGAGCCTAGTCATGCATCTATCGATTCATAAAAGACAAGCAAGCCACACAGAGCACAAGGAGATTTTAGATGGTTCAGTCTGCTACCTGCAGACCTACGTCCATCCCTCACTCAAATCGGAGTGAGGGTTCCTGCTGCCTTACAGCTTGAAAACGCTGCGCAACACAGCTTGCGTCTGATGAGCCTCACAGCTTGCATACAAACGGCTGAGCAACATAGCTTGCTATCCAGAGGATCCTTCCTCTGACTGCTGAGGATTACAGCTTGACCTCTGCTGCCACATAGGTTGAACAGATGAGTAAGATAAATAAAAGAAAACGGTAGAAAATAGGTACTGAAGGCTGACAATGAAATCCGATGAAATGGCTCACGCAGGAGCAGACTGGTCTGGATTTGATCCAAGTACCAGTGGACAGACTCTCAGATATTCTTTTCACGATCTCCCTCTTTCTCTACCTCTTTTTCTTCTCCCACAAGTTCTCCCTTAATTTCTTCTTCTTTTATGGATTGGTCTCACTGCTAATCTTTTTACCTTCTCTCTGCAACCTCGTATTCTCTCAGTTCTCTCTCAATTGTTCATTCACACACCTTCTTCTTCTTTTTGGACTTCAGAAAGGATTTATATATATATATATATATATCTTCTGTCTCTGAATCCCGTGCTCATGCCCTGGGCGTGTGGAGGGTGAACTCCCACCCAAACGGCTTCCAGAAGGCTCTCAGCCACGTGTCACCATCTAAGCGTTGTAGCCTTCTATGTGGCACTCTTTCGGAGGTCGATCTACCTTGGATCACGTGCCCCTCCTCGGAGAGAAACTCTGTCAGAAAACGTAAGGCACTTAGTCAAGCACTTAGCACAGTTTGCACCGGGGTAATGAGAGAGTAAACATAGCATGCACTGAGTTGATAAAACCAGACGTGGGAAATGTATTGACTTACAAATATGCATGACACCATATTGACTTACAAATATGCATGACACCATATGACTTACAAATCTTAGTGACCACCCGTGCAGCTGATGTGCACGGACATGAATCCAAGAGGCACAAGAAGAAGATTATGCACCGAGTCAAAGAAAAAAAGAACCAAAGATATGCAATGACTCTAGAGATGTCTAGGGCAAACAGTGCACTGACTCTTAAAAAAAATGCGTAGCACAGTAGATGCACCGAGTTGGATTTGCGGTCCAGACACGAGTTGCACCAAGATGATGGAGAAGAGTATACGGACAAAGGAAAATGCAAGATAGAACTTGCACCGAGATAGTGGAGAAGAAAGCACTGACACTAAATGACAAGACTAAACAGTGCGTGCTGTGCAAGTATTGCACGGACCTAAAGACTTGCACCTACCTTGAAAGGTGAGATGCAAAGACAAGGAATGCACGAGCCTAAATGCGCATGCTGCATTGAAATACACTTACCCCTTATGTGTATGAGACAAGTAATGCACCGAGATGAAAATGGAACGACAGTGTTTGTGTGTGAACATAGACTTGCACCGAGGCAAGGTTTGCACCGAGGAAAGCACTTACACGTGAAATGCAGAACTAAGCTAGACTAGCACCGAGCTAGATCTCTAGCAGGACAACACATGCAATGACTATGATTTCTTTTATGAGATAACATGCAGCAAGTGAACCACACAAAACAAATAGAGTCGAAGAATTTTAAGCACTTTAATCTAAACATGATTCATAGAAAGTCATTATCAAAACTAGGGTTCCAACAGTCTCCCCCTTTTTGATTATGACAACTATGAGTCATGTATGATTAAACCATGACAATATTCAGAACTCAGCATTCAAACAACTGTGTAAATGAGCAAGATGCAAATATGCAACATGTAAGAGTAATGCTTCTGTGAGTATTAAGAAAACAAACATTAGTGTTTGAATTTACATCTCTTTTCACACAAAAAAATATTAGAAGCAGCACATTTTCCTTCTTGACAGCTCATCATTCCACTTGACAATATCTTTGCAGAGTTTCTTGCAAAGTTTCTTTGCAGCATATCTCCAGCAGAATCCATGAGGTCTTCTTCATACATGAGATTCTCTTCTCCCCCTTTGTCATTATCAAAAACGGGGAATTTGGAGAGATTAGTGACCTCGGTAGCTCCCCCTGTCTCTTGCAGAATATGCTGTGTTCAATAAAGAAGTACGAAGATCTCTAATTGAGTCTGCCAGTCTATCAAGTTTCTGATGCACAGTGTTCCCCAACCTTTCCACTAGAAAGGTAATTGACTCTCGTTTGTTGAGAGCTTGTTTAACTGTCTCTGATAATGTTTCCAAATTAGACTCAATGGCTTCCAACGTTGTGATGATTTCTGGCTGAGTGGTTGCTATCTTGGTTAATGTGCTCTTTAATAGTTCAAACTCAATTTTCAGATCAAAGGTGTGGTCAAGAATTTTACCCATATTGGTGAATATGGAGACTTGGGTATCTTGAAGTTTACTGACCATGTCACCTATTCGTGTGCTGATACCCATAAGAGATTCTAAAATTTCTCTTACAGTTTCATCTGTCTTTCGCTTAGCAGTTAAAAATTCTATCCCTTGGCGTTTCACAACTTTTTCCAAATGTTTCATTCGGCTCTCTATTCTGTCTATTTGAATAGTCTGGAACAGGAACTGTTTGTTCATCAAGTCATTCTGATCTAGAACAATCTCTGTCAGCTTAGATAACATCTGAGCAAGATTGGGTTCAGTATTTGTTCTATGTGTACTAGAAGTAGAGGCACTGGAATCTGGCAGCTCAGTGAAGTATTCATGATGTTGTTCATGGAGTGGAGGAGGTGGTATGCCAAGACTAATTAGTTCTCCAAGGTATGGACCATACTCAGGAGCCTGAGAGAAAACGGAACGACAAGTAATGCACCGAGATGAAAACGGAACGACAGTGTTTGTGTGTGAACATAGACTTGCATCGAGGCAAGGTTTGCACTAAGGCAAGCACTTACACGTGAAATGCAGAACTAAGCTAGACTAGCACCGAGCTAGATCTCTAGCAGGACAACACATGCAATGACTATGATTCATTTTATGAGATAACATGCAGCAAGTGAACCACACAAAACAAATAGAGTCGAAGAATTTTAAGCACTTTAATTTAAACATGATTCATAGAAAGTCATTATCAAAACTAGGATTCTAACATGGGGATCCATGGGGATTTGGGGAGCTTATGGGTTGGACATGCAAACACTCGGGACAAGACAAATTGACTCCCTAATGGACTAGACATGACCATAAAACAACAATGCAAAGTTAGAATGCAGACTCGACTACAAACCTAGACTCAACCAGTATGCGGTACGTGGCGGAGGTTTGATCCGAAGATCACACTCACGCAAATGTGCTACCTTCCCAATATGTGTAACCTATCGTTCCAGAGACACTTTTTGATATACCGGGTATCGGAATGAAATGCAACCTAAGATAAAACTACCCTAGACTTAACCCGCTCTGATACCAATTTGATGCGGGGCGGGATGCGACTCGACGCCAATTTGGACTCGAACATGAGACTTTAGGCGAGCTCGCGACTCGTCCCTAATGAGGGAACCGTGCGGATGTGCGCGGTTGAGAAACCGGCAATGAGTCAAGGGTGGTATGCTCACTCTCGTGCTCGGATCGAGGCACGGGACGGGTCTCGCTCTCTCTCGCAGCGGTGATAAAATTATAACGAGCTAATTATCCTATCACTTGCAGCGGCATACGAATATATACGAGGAAAGCAAATGTCAAAGTGGGGAGCGGACATGATACCTCCACGCTCCGGGCGTGGGGAAGACGACCCCGGCCAAGACCCGTACTCCCAGTGTATAGTAATTAAATAATTACAGCAGTGATTTTTATTGCCCACTCCACGCAAGGAGGTAAAGGGTTACACGTGAGACCTGGGAGTAGCGAACTCGGGTTGACGGGCAGCAAGCTGGAAGGGCTTTCGGGCCAGAGGCGGGTTGCTAGTCCGACTCGGTACTGTTCAAACTCGCTGGATAGCAAGTGAACTCGGCTGCTGGGACGGCGACTTCCGGGCATCTCCTTGCTGCGGCGGCTGGCTGGGATGCTTCTGGGGGGTTGCTGGTCGATCCCCGGGAGCAACGGTCGTTGGTTCGGAGCCGAGAATTTATGGGAGAATTAACCTTGGATTGCTCTTGCTGGCCTGTTCATGGAACAGATTTGCGTGCCTACACGAAAACGATCGCCACGCTCAGATCCGGTGTCGGATCGAGACGAGATCGGCACCGTTGGAAAGTAGACTCAAAGATCTACAACATATATGATTTTTACATCCATACAACGGTCTGATTTAAAATACAAAACTCTGTGCTCCACAAATTTTTCTGGCTCGGACTCCAGATCACCCAGGACATAATGAGATCTGCCTGAAAATTTTTTTTGACCAAAAGTAAAACGGTGGATCTAGACTCTGGGAGTTTTATGGGTGGAAGAGGGGGATGTGAGGGTGACACACAAATATTTTGAGATTTTTCTAACGTGGTTTAGGGGGTGGGAAAATTAAAAGAATATGGTACTATCTCGTTGATCTGCAAACTGGAAGATTGCTAGGGGTGCAAAGATTTGACTGGGAAGGGGGGGAAAATGGCTCTGATCGGGGGAAAAATTTAACTGGAGGAAGGGGGCGACGGGGGAAACAAACCCTCAAAATTTGAGGTCAATAAGACGGCTAGATTGGGAGAACCAACCTGAGCTTTAAGCTTCTGTCCTAGATCTCAAAATCCTGAATAGCAGGTTGAAGATTCAATTGTGGCTCAACGGCGGCACTAACGGAGGTGGCGGCGGCGGTGGCCGAGCTTCACACCCAGGGGAGGAGATCGATCTTGGAATCTACCAAGATTATGGCATCACACCATAGAAATCACAGCAATCCCGCTGCAAGGGGGAGAGAGGAGAGTGGGGCACCCTTGGGCTTCTCGTGAATAAATTCTGCTTTTTCTTCTCATTAATTCTCAAAATATGGAAATACAAGGATTATATAACACTAGTTAAAAGACCTAAACTAACCTCAGATCTAAGGTTAGGGAGGGGCAATTAGGGGATAAGAAATTCTAATTCTTCTCCCATGTGGTCAAAAGAACAAAACAAAAAAAAAGGGCAAAAGGGGTGCTTGGTCAATGTATGCAACATTTGACCACATGGATGGCCAACCATGGAGGGGAGGAGGGAGGCTACGTGTGTGTTTTCTCCATTGAAAGAAAAAAAAATACAAACAATATAAAAAGGGGAGAATGGGGGGTGCCCTCCTCTAGTGGAGAAAAGGTATTTTTCTACCTTGGTCACCTTGGTCCAAGTCCACCTTGGACCATGGACCAGCCCCTGTGAGCCCTAGAAGCTAGGTGGCCCAATGGGAGAGAGGGTGGTGGTCCTGCCGGGCCTACATGGCCTTTTTCAAAGAAACTCAATAAATCCTAATGACTAACCCATTGACTTATAATTACCTCATAATTACAAACCCTATTGACTCAAGGATATAAATACAAATAAAAAATGTTAGTGGCCTTGCTTTGATGTCCCCATCAGTGGTACAGTTGGTCCTTAAACATAAGTCACCAAAGATACCTTACATGAGGACTTCTGTGTTTTAATTACTAGCAAATGAACTTTAATCATAAGTTTTGGAAATGTCAGGTATTCGGACGCAGTGGAACACATGCGAAGATAATTGAATGACAACAATAGATCATTCAATCTCGGAAATAACATGAGAGAGAATACCCTATGAATGGTACTCGAGAAAAATTCCTGGCCAGGGTTACACAGTTCATTAGAAAATGAATTTTCTAATAGGACTTAGGTAGTGTTTGGTCCCCACCCCCTTAAAAGTATTTCCAAATGTCCCAATGTCCCATCAACTTTTATTTTATATGAATTTATTGATTTAGAGAGAGATAGGGAGAAAAAGAGGAAGAACTCAAAATCTCCAAAAGTTGTCTCAAGATAGCTTTCTCTCTCTCTCTCTAGAGATTTTGAAAAAAATCTCCACACCCAACATTAGTTCCAAATGCAGCCTAAGAGTATGAAGTTCATTAGGCTGTAAGTAAGAATGATTTGACAGTATGACCATACTTTTAATTATGAATAGGGACATTGTGTATGAATGAAGGACTATAATTATGTAGTAACTGTAGATGGAAAGATCCCAGAGTGATTTATAGGCCCCTTTGTCTTCTGTGGCCACGGAGTGTTGTTTAGTGCTTACGGTGACCTGAAAGCCCAATTGAGAAATAATCATGAAATAATTATTTATCATGAGATGATATATTAATTATTTATGTCATGAGATGATTAAATAATTAATTATATGTTAAGTGTTTACACAGATAAACTAATAAAGAGCTCTTAAACTTTGTGGGTCTAAAATCAAATTGACACTAGGCCTAGAGGGTCACACACATTAGAGTTATAGACGATGAGTGTATTTATATAAATATAAACTTATGAAGATTTTTGTAAAAGAAATGACAGAATCTATAAATAGTTACATGGAGAGAACCCTAGGCAAAGCATCGAGAGTTCCTCCAATCAGGGATGCCCCCTCCTCTCTCTCCTCCTTAGACCACCACCTTCCTTTCTTCTTCTCCCTCTTATCTCTAGCATAGAGTCTATGCCAGAGTGCTGCGGCGTGGAACATTACATGGAGAGAACTCTGTCGTCAGTCCCCGTATAGATATCACTAGAGACTGGATACTTGTGCTGTTCATTATCGACACGAGAGTCACTTTTCACTTCGATGTGATTCGCATATTGCAGAGATAAAATCGGATCTATTTTTGTAGATAGTTGACGGGATTCACATCGGAGCGATCAATACATGCCGATATAAATTTTAATTTCCTATTTCCATTGCGTTCGTCTTGATCTCGACTCAGATCCTTACACTTGACCTCGGAGTGGATGTTGGACGTCAGGGTCACAGAGAAGTCGAACAATATGTTGCTGACCTCCCCTTGCCCCCACCTACGATAGCTCCGCCAGACTACGGCCAAAGCCCACCTACATAGCCCGCCTGCCCGTTGAGGCTCGCCCAAGGTTCCTCTCTCTCTCTCTCTCTCCCCCTACCTCGTTCTCCATGATCTCTCTAAGTCTCTCTCTCTCTCCTCTATGTTACTCACACCTCAATTGGGTGGGATGTCGACGTCGGAGGGGAAGTCAACCTCCAAGGCCACCCCCTCTCTCTTTCTATGTCCATTATTTGTATCTCATCTCTCTTTTGATATGGGTGGAGAATTTGAGATTTGAGAGACACATTTTAGTAATTTAATTACGAAATAAAGAGAATATTTAAAGATTTATTAAATATTCATCTTTTTATTGATGAAATTTAATCACGATGATACTTTTATACTATTTCAATAAAAATAAGAGTATCTATGTTAATGTATTTACTGACATAATTTTTCCCGGTGATTTATTTAAAAAAATACTCAATAAAAATAACTCACGCACCCACGCCGGCTCTCACAGCCCACCGCACCGTCCCCATCTGGGGAACACGTGAGGCCCCACCTGCATGGATGATCGACACGTCTCTCTCTGTCTCTCTTCCACCGCGTCGGGCGCGGCTCGCGTCTCCTCTTCCCATGACGAGCCTCAAACCCGCCGGAGCCGCTGGCCGCGCCACCACGTGGGAACCGCTTCTCGGGTATCCCGGAAAGATCGAGACGCGATAACAACAAGTCCAGGCCCCCCCCCTTCCCCGGCAAACGTGTCCAGCTGTGCGCTATCCGATAAGATACGAGATGACAGCCGGCTCCGGCTCGTAAGCCGGCTTGTCAGCTTAGTCAGCACGACACCCCTTGCTGCACAAATCACGAGCCGCGCGCTTCAAATGCGCGCGCTCTCTCTCTCTAGACCGGATTCTAGGAAGATTTGGGCTGGGAGCAACGAACCCTACTGGTTAGGAGCAATGAACCCCATGGGACCTAGTAGATATAGATGGATCTACAAAAGATCTGCTTTGTAAAAAAATATATTAGTAGACTTATGAATGCCACCCGTGATCCCTGATCGTTGTTTATTAGAACTAACGTTTGGGCGTACTCAACGAGATAATTTGATGATTAAGATAATTATTAGCTTAGGCCATTCAATTTAGGCATCATTATCTTAAATTAATTTTGACACATTATTTAAAAGTTGTAGACTTTTATATAAAGTCTAATAAGTAAAAAAACTTCACTTTTTAATTTTAAATTTTATGAGTGTTATGATCTATTCATCTTAAAAGATAAGCATTCCAATCATTAAAATATATATTCTAATTATAAAGAACTAAATCCAATTTACTTTGGGAGATTTCACCCCTTCTTTCTTATTTTAAAGGTAAAACATGTAATATTGGTATTAACTAAGGACAACAGACTTTACAACCTGCTTGATACAAGAAGGGATTTCAGGAAAAGACCTGTTGGATTGAAGTCTAAGAGCTTCTTTTGCTAGAGAATGTGACATCACATTGACAGTTCTGGGGATATACTGCACCTGAGAGGTGTGGACTAGCAGGCTTATGCAATCTTGGATAATTGAGAGGGGGGAGGAGGAGCCATTGATATAGCTTACCACATTTGATGCATCGCCTTCAACAATTACTTGCTTGGGCAGGGAAGCCGCTAATTTCAGTGCTTGGAGAAATGCTAGGGCCTCGGCCGCTTCTGGGGAGAGAACATCTTGCAGAAATTGTTGCAGGCAGTGGATGGGGGTCGCTGTTGGGTTGGTGAGAACTGCGCCAATTGCTTCCTGACCTGAAATGAATGCTGCATCAACATTGATTTTGAGAAGTTGGCCCTCGGGGGGGCACCAAGGGACATATTGTAGAGGGGCTGATTTGCTGTTAGGAGCCTTGGCGCCTGCCCAACTATGGTGATTCTTCAGTGTCTTGTAGGTGGTAGAGCTCGGGTGTTCCTCGATATTTTTGAAGACTTTCTTGCATCTTGCTGCCCATATCTACCAAATTCGAGCGAAGCACATGGAGATGACAGTAGTGTCTTTTCTACCAATTGAAAAGGGGGGGCTGGACCAGTCCTGCATTCTTTCCTCAAGAAGCCTTGGATCCTCAGTTGAATGGTAGTTGAGTGGGGACATCTTCCAGGTGGCTCGGGCATGGTTGCAAGTGAACATCATGTGCTGAACAGTTTTCACTTCAGTGTAGCAAATGGGGCAGTTGGGGTCGACACTCTTGTTGCTCCGGAGAATTCTGGAGTTGACGGGAACAGCACCCAGTAAGCATTTCCATATGAAAACAGTGACTTTTGGAGGGATGCTATTGTAGATATTGCGATTCCATATAATCTTCCATATATTATGGTTTGTGGATGAAGATGGGGGGAGAGATTTCTCAGCTATCATTCTATATGCCGATTTGATGGAGAAGTTCCCATTTCTGGTGAGGCTCCAGATGTTGATGTCCCCCTTGGTGTAGGTCTGTTGTGGCAGCTTAATTCTCAGAATGTCCTTAACTGTTTCTTCTTGGAAAATAGACCTAATAAATGGTTGTTTCCATTGATGATTGGAGATCAGCTGGGAGACAAGGATTGGGGGGTGCTGTGTGAGGGCTCTGAGGGGAGTGGGAGGGCTAATTCTATCGAGAATCCACGTGTCTTCCCATATGCTAGTGCTCCTGCCGTCTTGGATGAGTTTGAGAAGCCCTTCTTTAATTTTTGTTCTAACTGATTGGATAGCCGACCAGATGTGGGAGCTCCTAGCAGGTTTCTTGGCAGTCCAGAAGTCTTTGCCTTTGAGGTATTTGGCTCTCAGGATTGAGGCCCATACAACATGTTGGTCATTGAGGAATCTCCAGGCAATCTTCATGATGGCAGCCGTATTATAGGTTCAGGGATCTCTGAAACCCAAACTCTCGGCCTGCTTGTGAAGTTTGATTTTCTCCCACTTGCAGAAGTGGATCCTGTGCTGGTTGGAGTCGGCCTCCCACCAGAATTGGCATTGGAGTTGGTTCAGCTTCTGGATTGTGCCTTTGGAGAGGATGGATATGGCCATGATGTGGGAAGGGATGGAGGAGAGGGTAGTGTGGATGAGGGTGGCTCTCCCAGTTGGGGATAAAGTCTTGCATTTCCATTTACTGAGATGATTCCAGATACAGTTTTCCAGAAATTTAAATTGTTGGATCCTGCTTCTCTCTGGCCATAAGGGCACTCCTAAGTACATTTTTTTTTGTGGAAGACAATTTATGTGAGTGTTCTGACAAATCAAACTTTGCAGAGAAGGAGAAATGTTGGGGCTGAAAATAAAGTCGGACTTCTGTTTGTTGGGGAATTGGCCTGACCAGGAGGTGAATGTTTGAAGGGTTTCCATGTATTCTTTGATCTCTATTTCTTTAGCCTTGCCAAAAAGGAATATATCATCAGCGTACATAACATGTGTGATGTTGGAAGCTCTGGTGTTGACCTTGAGACCTTTGATCTTTCCTTCTTCCACTTTGTCTCTGATCAGATTGGAAAACACCTCAGTGCATATAATATATAAGTAGGGAGAGAGAGGGCATCCTTGTCTGATACCTCTGGTCGGAGTGATGAAACCAGTGGGTTCCCCATTAATATTGATAGAATAAGTGGCAGTGCTGATACATTATAGGACCAGCTCCCTGGATTGAGTAGAGAATCCCAGTGAGTCCATGGCAGCATCGACGAAGGGCCATTCTAGACTGTCATATGCTTTGCTAATGTCGAGCTTGAGGCCGAAGAGACCTGTCTTTCCTTGCTTTGTTCGGATGGAGTGCATCAGTTCCTGCACTGTGATAATGCAATCAGAAGTAAACCTGCCAAGGAGAAAAGCATTTTGGTTAGAAGAAATCACTTTGTGGAGGAGGGTCTTGATTCTGTTGGCCAGGATCTTTGTAATGAGTTTATAGAGGACATTGCAGAGGCTAATGGGTCTATAGTCAGAGGGGGTGCAGGCAGGTTGTTTTTTGGGGATGAGGGTGATGTGTGTATGGTTGAGGTTAGGGGAGAGGGAGTGGCTATGGAAGAAAGAGTTGATAAGGTCAATGCACTGGGTTTTGAGGGTAGGCCAATACTTTTGGTAGAATAGGGGAGGGAAACCGTCAGGCCTTGGGGATTTCTTAGGGTTCATGGAAAGGAGGGCTTCATCAATTTCTTTGGTGTATGGGGGGGAGTGGAAATTTTTATCTTCAGATTGGGATATGGTAATGGTGGGGGTGGGAAGGTGCCACAGGGAAGGGGTGGGAATAGATGAAGAGTATAAGGTTTTGAAATGGTTGACAAATGTGTCTTTGATGGTTTGGATTTCCCCTGACCAACTATTATCCGCGAGCTTGACCCAGGTGAGCCGGTTGGAGGTTCTTCTGTTGAGGACCTTTGTGTGAAAATATTTGGTGCATTTGTCGCCCTCCTTAAATCAGTGGGCTTTTGGTCTTTGTCTCCAGAATTCCTCTTGTATCTTCACTTGGTCTTCTAGTTGGGTTTCCAATATGGCTTCTCTCTTGATATTCTCTTCTGTGAGGGGAAGGGACCGGATCTGATGCATTTCTCTTTTGATTTCAGCCATTTGGTGAAGGGGGTCTTTGAAGATTTTCCTCCTCCAGGTTCTGATGATATCGTGGAGTTGTTGAGTCTTTTTGTGGTAACTGGATGTTAGAGGGGTCGTGTTAATCCAACTGCTGTGAATTATATACTCGAGGTCTTTCCTCAATGCCCACATGGATTCGAATTTCAAGGTTTGTCTTCTCTTGCTTATGCTTCTTTGCAGATTTGTGTATATGGGGTTGTGATCACTGGCAATGCGGGGTAGGTGATGGACGGTTGCCTGCGGGTATAGCATCCTCCATTCAACATTGGCCATGGATCTGTCTAGCCTTTCTCTGATGTGCCATTTAGCCATTCGACGATTGGTCTAGGTGTATGCCGGACCATCATAACCCAAATCCAACATTCCGATCGCTAGTGAGAACTTCTGAAAATCTTTTACCAGCTGGGAATTGACGGAGGAGCCACCAGCTTTTTCACTTTGCCTCAAGATGGCATTCATGTCTCCGGTGATCAAAATAGGGCCTTTACTATTGTTGATGAATGTTGCTAGTTTTTTCCAGAAAGCCTTCCTGCGGGATCTTCTGGCTGGAGCATAAACACAGATGAGTCGTCAGAGAGTCTGGGGAGGGTCTTCAATTTCCAGGGTGATCCAATTAGCCGTAGTTTGGATGACCTGAGCTTTGATGCTGGAGTTCCACCACACCCATAGGCCTCTTGATCTACCGTCGGGATCAATAACATGGTACGATCCCGTGCCTTTGGTAGCAAAAAAGAAGGTACTGGTGGAGGGAGAGGCTTTGGTTTCAGACAAGAAAATGATATCGGGTTTGATGGAGTGGGTTATTTGGTTTAGGTATGGAATTGTGGAGGGCCCACCTACACCTCTACAATTCCAGGATAGGACCTTCATTTTACCTCCGGCGACTTGTCAAGCTCAGCCGCGGTAACCTTGTTGTTGGAGTGGTCAGTAGAAACAGTGGGATTCTTAGAGATTGTGTGTTTGACCCGGGCAACTTGTTTGGGGTTCTTGGTTCTGATTTTTGGTAGGGGGTCAGTAGAGGTTGTTCCAGGATGGAAGGGTAGGGGGGAGGGAGTGGGGGGTTCGACTTTGACTTCTTTTGGTATTCTTTCCTGTGGAGTTTCAGGGTCAGGGTTACCTTTTAGTTTTCCTTATTTGAGGGTCAGGGCCACCCCTTCTTTCTGATATGTGCCTATCTCTCTTTTCCTGTTAAATTCTGAGGGAGGTTCTGTTAGGAATAAATTGTTGAAAATAACAAAGACTAACAATACATTAATTAGATCTAAAACGTAAATTAAGAGGTTTAAGAACGCGTAGCCTTTTGGTCGAAGCGCGGTGTCGCTGAACTAAGAGAACTTATTGCCGGCCGACGTGCGGTCCTCGTGACAACGGTCTCCTAGAGATACGATGACCCCGGGTAGGCGACACCCTCTCTCTCGTCGGCACGTCCTCGAAGAGAGCATTGACGAATCTCAACCTGACTTTCAAGAACTCAGCATAAAGAAAATAACAAGTGTGGAGGAAACAAAAGGGGAAGAAATGTGGGAGAGCTTTCAAGTTGTTGCTCTTGTAGTTGTATGTTATTTGGGTTGGCCAATGGGTCTATTTATAGGCCTCAAGAGAGACCCTCAACATTTCATTATTGATGGCCCATTTTAACATTATATTGTGTGTCACATGCAATGCTTCCATAATTGAATCATTGTTGTTGTAACGTTCACTTTTGTGAACGTTACTCAATAATGTTTGTAACGTTCACAAAAGTGAACGTTACACACACTGTTTTTTTTTATAATCAGACATTTCTAATAATCCCCCACATGATAAAAAAAATAATAATAAAAATAAATAAATAAAAGGTTGTTGAGTCCTTTATACTATGTATTGGGTGAAAATACCTTTTGGTTTGAATTTTCACTTAGTGATATTTGAGATTACCTGTGGGAACGCTTGGTGGACTATGCCTTGAACCATGTCCCATGGTTCAGACTTTTCCAAATTCACACATAGTATAGCTAAATCGAGATTCTATGCGGGTTGCGCTATTAATGGCCTTGCGCAGGTATCTCATATGTGTTTTAGAAAATAGCCCACATTTTTACAGTCGCGGCCTCACGACTCCACATATGTCGGTGAATCCTACAAAGGGTGGAAGCAAGGTAACCATCCTGCCACTTAGGTCTCGGATTCATTAAGAGTATAGCACTCACCCTTACCTCTTACTTTTAAATGAACACTAGCGCCATAGGGATGAGAACATAATTTATTAGTGCTCTTCCAAGTTACCTATCAAGTTTGTTTCTACCCATTGAACCTCCGTGAGGTTGGGTTACTGCCGTAGTAACTTTTTTTTCTTTTATGGGCTCAATCCCATCCCCCTCGACGCCTCTAGAATCACGATTCTAGATAAGCCTTTTGTAAAGACATCTGTCAAGTTTCTTTATGATTTCATAAATTTTAAAATAATCAATTGTTACTTTATTTTATCTCTTATTGATTTATGTCTCACTTTTAAGTGTCTGTTCATCTTTACATCTACATTAGCTTGCATACACTTATCAATGGCAGATTTACAATCACATAGTATAGATATGGGAGGTAGTGAATTAATTATTAAGGGAATATCAGCTAGAAGGTCTCTCAACCATTCTGCCTCCGTGCAGGTGGTGTCTAGTGCAATCATTTCAGATTCCATAGTGCTCCTAGCTAACACTGTTTGTTTAGTTGATTTCTAAGATACTGCACCTCCTCCCAGGAGAAAAATAAATCCTGATGTAGATTTTACATCTAAAGAATCACTAATCCAATTTGCATCACTATATCCTTCTAAGACAGAAGGATAACCAGTGTAATGTAATCCATAGGTTACAGTCCCTTTTAAATATCTAAGTACTCTTTCTAACGCTTTCCAATGACTCTCGTCAGGGTTTGTTGTGTATCTACTAAGCCTGTTGACTGCATATGCAATATCCGGTCTGGTGTAATTTGTTAAGAATCCAAGTGACCCTATAATTTGTGCATATTCACTTTGTAGTGTTGGATGTCATAAATTTTTCTTTAAGTGGATACTAGGGTCATAGGGAGTAGATACAGGTTGTTAATCTAAGTAGTAGAACTTTTTAAGAATTTTTTCTATGTAGTGAGATTGTGATAAAGTTATCCCGGATGAATCTTTTATGATTTTCGTGTTAAGAATTAAATTTGCTTCACCTGAATCTTTTATGTCAAAACTTTTTGAAAGAAATTCTTTGACTTCTTTTACTACATTCATATTAGACCCAAAGATTAAAATGTCATCCACATATAAACATAATATAGCAATGTAACTCCCAAATTGTTTATGATATACGCATGTATCAGTTTGGTTGATTTTAAATCCATAGGATATTATAGTCTCATCAAATTTTAGATGCCATTATTTGGGTGCTTGTTTTAAGCCATATAAGGACCTGATTAATTTACAAACTTTCTTTTCTTGTCCTGAGACTATAAAGCCCTCAGGTTGATCCATATAGATTTCTTCTTCTAATTCACCATTTAAGAACGCAGTTTTTACGTCCATTTAGTGAATGACTAATTTATGTACCGAGGCTAAGGCTATTAGGATCCTAATAGTAGTGATCCTAGCCACAGGAGAATATACATCAAAGTAATCTATATTTTCCTTTTGGGTAAACCCTTTGGCTACTAATCGGGTCTTAAACTTATCTATGGTTCCATCTGGTTTAAGTTTCTTTCTAAACACCCATTTGCATCCAATTGCTTTACATCCAGGAGGTAAATCAGTTAAGACCCATGTGTTGTTTTGAATTATAGAGTTCATTTCATTATCTATGGCTTCCTTCCAAAAAGGTGAATCTATAGATTTCATAGCATCAGCATAAGTGGATGGAGAATCTTCAACTAGAAGAGCATAAAAATCATCAAAGACTTTTTCCGTTCTTGCTCTTTTACTTCTTCTTGATTCTATTGGAGTTTCTTCTTCTCTAAGTCTAGTAATGCTAGGGCTAGCTCGATTATTTTGTATGTTAGTTTCAATCCTAATTTTAAAAGGAAATATATTTTCATAATATACTGCATCTCTTGCCTCAATTATTGTGTTGTTTGATGTATCATTAATTTCAGATTTAATTACTAAGAATCGGTTAGTATTGCTAGTAAACTTATCTGCATTGTTATTTATTGTATAACCTATAAAGATAGTATCTATAGTTTTAGGTCTAATTTTTTTTCTTTTATTTTCTGGTATTTTTACTTTGGCTAAACACTCACACACTTTGAGATAATTTAAATTAGGTCTTCTCTTCTTCCATATTTCATAGGGTGTAGTATCATTTTGTTTGAATGGTATTCTGTTTAAGACATAACAGGCCGTTAAGAGTGCCTCCACATTATTCCCCATCATCACAGCTCCTGTACCTGAGTCCTAATAAGTGGAAAACCAGGAGCGAATAGCACAAACGTGAATATTAGCTCCAGTATCGATCCACCAGTCAATAGGCAAATTGGTCGAGTTTACTTCGGGGTTTGAGAGAACTGACCTAAATGCCATCTCTGATGCACCTGTGCCATCAGTCACCATGTTGACTTGAGGACCGGTTGGAGGAGGACCATTTCCCTTCGCCTTTCGAGTAGCTTTCTTTCGAAAGTAGTATTGGTAGGCGAGATGGTTGGTCCGACCGCATACATAACAGCAACGCTCCCCAGCATTCTCATTTGGCCTTTTCATTTGTTTGTTCGAATTATGTGATTTGTTCATTCATAGGTTTATTATCCATAAATTTAAATTTGTTAAAGTCGGATACTTTGAACCGCTTAATACCGGCATCATCTAGATCATATTTGGCTTCTAAGGTGTCCCAAGGTTCGCTAGCACTTTTTGAGTTATAATATAGATCATATAGATTATCAGAAAGAGCTCCTAGATATCGGTGGGGACAGTGATAGTCAATCTCTTCCTGTGTGACTGTGGAGGAGGAGGATTCGGGTTCAGTTTGGGTTCGGGTTGACCGCGTTTGAATTCGACGGGTGTTTTGAGTTTGAGAGGAACTCGACCCCCGATTTTCAGTTGTGCCATCACTAATGGCTGATATCAACCCTAGTGTGGCCAGCCAGAATCTCATTTGATTTTGTCACCTTTTAAAGTTTTTTTTCCATCAAATTTATCTGGCTTGGCACTAAGTGTTTATTTTGTAATTAAACTAGCCATTGAGAAAATGTTTGAGAGTTGACAAAATCTTTTGGTGTGATAAGTTGTGATTTTGTCAAAACACTTAAATATATAAAGTCAACAAATGATCAATTTAAATTTAAACTATCACATAGTAACTAACAGAAGCGTAAATTAAAGCAAGAAATAATGGAGATATATTTTTCCAGCAACTAGAAACTATTTTCAATAATTAAGATTAATTAATTCATGCAAACTAATCAAAAATATTAATTTTCAGAAATTTATTTTTTGAAAATAGAAATAAGTATATATATATTTTTACACAGAAATCATTTTCAGAATCTAATTATCTGAAAAAAAGGATTTATTTATTAAGCATAAATAATTTTAACTATTTTCTGATTTTCTGAAAATTCATGTTCTTATTTTCAGAAAAATCAGAAATACTTTATATATATATATTTTTGTAAACAGAAATTATTTTAAGAAAAATCAGAAATGATTTTCTGTAAATAAAAATTATGTAATACATAATTATATTTTCTAAAAAACAAAATTGTATTTTCTTTTCTGCAAAATAGAAATTACATAAACTATTTTCTGCAAAATAGAAGGTTTTCAGAAAAAAGAAAACAGAAACTTTTTATTTATTATGAAATACAATTTCAAAAATATAATAATAGGGGAATTTATATTTCAGAAATATAATATCATAATTTCTAATTTCTGAAATTTTAAAAACTTAATTCTGATTTCAAATTTTTCACTAAATCTGAATTTCAGAAATAACAAAACAATACGTTATCTTGTTATAACAATACTATATCTGAAATAGTATAACGTTATTATTCTGTTATAACAAAACAATACGTTATTAGATTATAACATAACAGTACGTTATTTTGTTGGGTTATTATTGATACGAGACAACGTCTTGATTTTTTTTTCAGCAATATAGTATAACAATAAAAATAAGTTCTCTTAGATTGTTAGGAATAAATTGTTGAAAATAACAAAGACTAACATTACATTAATTAGATCTAAAACATAAATTAAGAGGTTTAAGAACGCGTAGCCTTTTAGTCGAAGCGCGGTGTCGCTGAACTAAGAAAATTTATTGCCGGCCGACGTGCGGTCCTCGTGACAACGGTCTCCTAGAGATACGACGACCCCGGATAGGCAACACCCTCTCTCTCGTCGGCACGTCCTCGAAGAGAGCATTGACGAATCTCAACCCGACTTTCAAGAACTCAACATAAAGAAAATAACAAGTGTGGAGGAAACAAAAGGGGAAGAAATGTGGGAGAGCTTTCAAGTTGTTGCTCTTGTAGTTGTATGTTATTTGGGTTGGCCAATGGGTCTATTTATAGGTCTCAAGAGAGATCCTCAACATTCCATTATTGATGACCCATTTTAACATTATATTGTATGTCACATGTAATGCTTCCATAATGGAATCATTGTTGTTGTAACATTCACTTTTGTGAACGTTACTCAATAATGTTTGTAACGTTCACAAAAGTGAACGTTACACGCACTATTTTTTTTTATAATCAGACATTTCTAATAGGTTCACAAACATAAGTAGAGCCATTCAAGAATTAGAGCGAGAAGTCTACCATTGTTTCCAAATATGTCTTAATTTTGTTGATTTAATAAGTAGAGACCAAAGTAAATCATCTAGATTTGTGTGTCATGCACGATGTCTCCCGTGAAGAATGGAGAGTACGGAAGATTTTGAGTAGGGACATGATCCTCAGTTGCACATTTTTTAATCAACTGATTGAAACACGTCAAGTAGCGACCTCAATGATCATGCGGCTGTGCCTATAAATTGCAGGGAGGTCTCATATTCGATTCGAGCGGTTCTTATTAGTGCACGTTTAGGTTCGGGCACTTTGTGTAAAGAATTCAAAGATTTCTTTATGTATAGAATTTATGCAAGTATGTTGAAGATTTTTAAGATCAAAAATCTCAAAGTCTCTCCCGCACTCCAACCCTCACTTTGGACACGATGATAAGTAATAAATATATATGTTATTAATAAAAGTGTTGGTGAGGTTAAAATATTGGTGGAGTTTTTATAAGATGGTTAAGTAATCAGTTTGGGATTTACATAGATTAGTTAAATGGCTTAGAGATTTAAAATGAGTATTTAATTGTTAAATGATCTCGAAATCGACCTATATTTTGAGATTCTCGAAATTTTGAGATTAAATGATTATTACTCTCACGAGATTGTTGAGATTTTGAGTATCTCTCTCCTAATAAAAAAAATTGTGAAATACGAGAGTTACAGTGCCAATGTAACATTTGATTGGAATTAAAATTTTAATCATTAGAATCTATTTTTTATCCCAACTAAATTGCCTCTTTGACCGGAGAGTGCAGGTCTCTCGGATTAAGAGAAATGGGGCGCACTCTTCTACACCAATCGATGCATGTAATGTTCATTTGCGACTAATAAGCATATATATTTATCCAGTCTAATGTTAGGCCGCGTTTGGAATCGCTCAAAATTCACATTCTAACATAATGTACGGCATGTTAAAGATTTTTTTAAAACTTTTAAAATCTCATTTGGACCGAGATGAGGCGGTTCTAACCTTCTGGGTGAAATTAGATTTTTTTGAGTGTAAAAATTTTAATTACTTATTTACCTTATCATTTAACTGTTTTATATAATAAACAGTACCTTAAGAATGATTCAGTAACCACTGTAGCAAATTTCGTACCACTGTAGCACCACTGTTCATCTTATTCGGGAGCTTCTACAACAGAGGACTCGGGAGAGGGGCAACGACGAGGGTGGAGGGGGGACGCGGATAGGCTTCCACTGCGGTCTATGGCTCCGACGAACATAGAGGGTTGGGGAGAGAGGCAACGGTGAGGGTGGAGGGGGGGACCTATCGAGCTGCGGGTGACGTCCGGTGCGAGTGGAGGGTGAGGACATTTTTAAAAATACATTGTCAAAAGCTGTGCTGCCGCCTGTGAAGTTCCCTCTTTGGAGCTTCCGTCGATTTCAAATTTTTGAGTTTAATATGTGTACACTCTCTCACCTATGAGAATTCGTCGAATGCATAAATCAAAAATTTATTATCTTGTTTAAAAATATTGGTAGAATTGTCAGAAATTTTAATAATTAGAATTCTTTTTCATCGCATTATCGAAGTCTTAGGCTGCGTTTGGTTAAGCTTTTGACAAGAGATTTTTAAATTTTAATGATTAAAATCTCTGACATTTATATAAGCTAAACCAAATGCAGGTGAGTTATTCAATTTTTGTGCCCTAATAAATTCACCCGCGACCCAACTTTTAGATAGATTTTTAAATTTATTACGTCTAACCTCATCCTAATGACTAATCAAATGATATAAAGTATTGTTTAAATCTACTTTAAACTCTACGAACTAATAAATTATATTTTATGCCCCTGTCATTCTCACTTTTGAAAATATAACGGTGACAACCTTTCAAATGTAATTTTAAACACTGTCAAAATTTTTGACACTGGCATGACATGTACTAACACGTACGAATGCGTGAATTTTCATAATATTATAGGTGACACGAGCGTCTCCAAACCCGCCCTTAGATAGATAAAATCGAGTGAGGTGACGTATTGAATGACGACCACGTAAAAACTTGCATAATTATGCACTATAAAAATAGTGCAAAACATATTTTAGATATTATTTGCCATGTTTTCCACACCGTCCGTCTATTTTACAGTATTTTGTTTCAGTCATCTGTCAGTCTGATCTGATCTCCCCTCCCCCCGCCCCCCCCAACCCACCTTTGTCATGCATCAACTTTCAATACAAAACTACCGAGAATTACAGACCAAAGAATATATCAGATGAAACACGGTAGCCGGCACGGGGGTGTGGTTTTCGCGGCACCATCGTGCTGCGATCGTGGCACGCAGCACGCGACCTCTGCGCCCATTTGATTGGACGGTACACCTCATCACCAACCCCTCTACGAATTGAATGACGCTCTAATGAAGGCACGAAACGTAACGAGAGGGAGTTCTGATTCTCTTTTTAATTTTCTTTTCCTGAAGCGATAGGTTCGATCGAGTGGCGGACGGTCAGATCACATCAACTACCATTCCTGCACACAGTGAGATAACTTTAAATCGGGTGCATAAACAAAGTAACTGAGAATAGAAGTGAATTACGTTAAATTGTTTAATTTAACATTAATTAATTTTAATTTTGAAACAAAGCGAGGCCAAGGCATCTAATGGCACTCTTGTCAGATGGCATTGCATCGTGTAAGATAACTCCACTCTGGCACGGGAAGAGACAACTATATATCCACTATATATATATATATATATATATATATATATCACTTCTACTAGAATACAGCGTGGTCTTAGTATACGATAATGATGTATCTCCTCCTAGACCCTTGGATGTTCATCTAATGGTCAACATGCACTCTTATCCATCACTAACCATGGGTCTACACTTGGTGAGGTGCGACTTGCATCACACTTTTTCCGCCTGACGGAACGAAATGGAACACCCTTGAAGGTGGGCTTGATTGGGCAGCAACCCCCCCCCCCCCCCCCCCCCATCACGCCCATAAACATCACGCACCCAGCGGATGGACAACACACGGATTCTTGAAAGGGCAATTCGATATTCCACTACCTCAGTCTGGTGTAATCGAACTAAATAAACGGTTTACTAATCTTCTCTCTTTTTTGTTCATTATTTTCCGAACCTATTTTCTCGATCCTTTTATTCGTACGAGATTCTTTGAAAGAGGATTTTGCAAAAGTCGACCCCTTCGTTAGCTTGTTGGGAAATTAATTACGAGGAGATCCATCAGCCGTGTTAAATTATAAGAACAAATCAAGAGGCATCTTCTAATTAATACGGACGACGCAGGCATGCCTTGCTTGTCTAACCAGGGAAGCTTCGACATGACTCGTGAGTTTGGATGGTAGTTGGGGGGATTGGACGATGGCAGAGAGCCACAAGAAAGAAAGGGATCCACAAGATATACGAGTGAAGTTACCTCAAGGTTGAGTCAAAACATAGCATGCCTAACGCGTGAGGAGATGTCTAGATGAAGCCTTGGAAAGCTTCCCAAGTTTTTATTGGAAAAGAAAGGTCCCCCCTTGAGTTGCTATCCTCCCTTGGCATGATGCATTTGTTGACGTTTCACCTTTGTGTTTTCCCAGAGGAACAATTCAAAGGTCACAGTTTTTGAATTTCACATCATAAACAGTTTGGTCGCCTTGCGGATTTGGAGCTGTCCCCTTCGGTTCCGCTGCCCTAGCGAGGAACTGGATTAGTATTCAGTATTCAGTATTCATCTGTGATGTGAAAAAAAAACTCACCTGTTGAGCCTTCCGGATGAAATTAATTGAGGGGATGTTTGATTGTTGTATCAGACATTTGTATCAATATTAATTTTGATACTGATATCCGTCGAAGCTATTTGGTCAAGTTCTATGAATTTTAATACCATCAATACTCTATTATGCCGAGAGAATGTAATAACATATCAAATTTAACACAGCTCCGAATCTATACTAAAATTGACACAACCTTGATTTAAAAAGTCCAAATTAACTATCTCCTCTCCTTTTCTTAAATTTTATTTTCTTGTTCTTCTTCAATTATTATCATTGATACTCCTTCTATATCAATATTAATATTATTATTTTATATTTTAAAACTATTAACATTAAAATTAATACTATATCAAAATTAACAATACAACTAAACTGGCATAATGGCAAAACATGTACAGAAAAGATGCCGGCATAGGGAGTGTACAGTACGGAGTTAAATAGAATGACCAGCATGTCAACGGAGATGTTCCTTGTTTTAAATTACCGTTTACCTTGTTTATAACAAGATGAGAAATGATTAGTGTAATAAGTGCACTAATTATATTCACTAGTGTAATTAATTTAACATTTTTTTGAATTTTTTTGAGTGATCACCTCATAATAATTGGGCATGAGTGTTATGTCACCCGATGACGTGGTGTGAAAGACAGATAAAAATAAAAATCTGAGTCATATGAATAATAAAAAGTTATTTTTTACTTTTCACGGAGATATTTTTATTTTTATTTGACTCTCATGTCACATCATTTGATGATGTGACACTTATATTTAGATAATTTGAAATGAGATTTCATAGTTACACATGATGCCTTGGAGAAAGACAACAAAATAAGATAAAAGTTGATAATTTGAGAATACACAAAGAGACTTACTAAAAATTATGAGGTAACATTAGTAATGAAAATATTTGAGATTGGCTTTAAGTTGTTACGAAGAAAACTTAAGAGAGCTAGTTGAGATGGGTTGGTCTCGTTCGGCATAAACTAGCTAATATTAAAACTAAAATTGGCAAATCACTAATTGTTGAACTTATAACTAGTAGATGCCACATCATGAAAACTTTGTTGGAAGTCATTAGGTATAAGTTTAATGTCTGTTGTCAATGCATTGCAACAAAGAATTAAAATGTTGGATTCTAATTAAGATTATTGGGAGATTAGTCAATATGGATATCTTAGTATTTGTTTACTTGGGTCATATTAGTTTTACCGTTAGTTGAGCTTGTTTTTCTTTTCTATTTTACTCTTTCTATGCTGTTTCCTTTTCTTGTTCTCATATATACGTACTTCTAATTTTTATTTTATGTCTACTATTTAACATCTCAATAAGCATTGCCCCTGACACCTAAGACAACTCCTTTAGGGCCGGTTTGACAACCGGTTGGTCGAGGCGTTGTCGGCGGGTTACGGTAGCAAAGGAGAGAGAAGACCCTCACACATCCCAACTAATCGACGTGGGGTAAGTTAATCGACCATGTTGGGTCGATTAACTCACCCCACTTGATTATCAAAAGGGCCCTTAAGGTATATTATTGTCCAGGTGTTACACATATCTCCAACATATTTCATAAATTCAAAATGTTAGGTGCAGAGACAAAATTTTAATATCTTGAACCTCGTATCATATTTTTATGATTTATTTGTCAAAAAATAGATCAGTTGTCATGTGAAAACTTGCAACCAATGAATGACTTATCAGAAGGAGCATTGAGTGTGATCTCAAGGGATAATCCTCTGATACTTAAGTCAGTAGAGTATTCGGAAGAGGAGAGCAAGTGCTCGTAAGAAGGTAGGGAGAGCTAAAAGTATAAGGCATAGCGTCTAGTGGTGAAGGTGAGTGTTTGGATAAGAGTTGGAGAGTCAGGAGAGATGAGAATAATTTGAGTGGTCTACGTGGGTAAGTCATGTGTCTAGTGTACCGTGTATTGTGTATTGTGTCCCAGAAGGTCAGCCCAAGGCCTTATAAGATTCTAATAAAACCCGTCTGTTTCGCATGCCCCCTCACTCAGTGGAAAGTAGAGTTAGTGGGTTGCCTGATCTTGGGTGATAACCCTCTGCCTAATCGTTGCATGGGATAACATCCACCACTATTGCGATAATGGCAATTCGCTAGGAATATGGGACACGACTGTGCACAGGACATGTGCATGTGAGTTGGGTTAGTCCTAAGTGGGTCTCGGTTGGCGATGTTCTTGAATTGTGAGTCGATTGATAATAGGCCGTGGTGAACTTAGAGAATTTCTCTCTGCTCGCAATGGCTCACCTGGATTAGATGGAACCCAAATTTATTCTTCTTAATTAGCCAATGATCTTGTTTTCCTTGGCTAATGGACCTAGTAAACTTGAGTTTGAGTCACTTTGCTTCCCACGGGAGAATCGTTTCCTTTTTACTGCTTAAGTAGGTGGGATCTTTTGTAAGACGTGTAAAATGTCATTGCCTGTAGCGGTGGTTTAATTAAACAATGCACAAGTGATTACAGTGACCCCTTTGGATGACAGTTTTGAAAGTGATGTCCCAAGTTTGAAGTTTGTACTCAAAATGGGTTGGATGTTAGCTCGGACGGGTCAAGTCCCACTTCACCCAACAAACCAGGCATGCAGTTAAGTTGCACCTGACATTCTGAGACGCGAGACAGACAGAGTTGGGGGTTGTGCATATACGTTCATATCTCATCTTCCTCCGTTAGGCGATGACCAACCTGACCCTACTAGCTACCTAGCAGACCACTAATTAATTTGTAATATATTGCATATTCCCATGGCATCGTGTAATAATAATGCAATCGTATAGACTATAAAATGTCAAGCATTGCTCTTTTTTTTGGTCTCTTTCATTATCGTACGATCAACCCAATTCAAAATTGATGTATAAGCCTGGGTCAAGTCAATCCAAAGATCTAAAAAACCTCGGGTCAAATCATGGTTCAGACCTCTCTCATCGGTTTGCACCAAATTAGGCTCTTACTTACATCAAAGTGGTCAATTTAACTAACCTCGAGTTTCACTCTTAAGATTAACTTTTCACCTAAATTTTAAGCTCCGCTTTGATACGGGATTAAATATATTCCGGTTAAATTTAAGTGGTTTTATTACTTCCTCACTTATACCTTTTTACTTTGGTATGAGATTGGGTTAAATTATCCCACCTGTGGAGGTGGGATAGTTTAACATGACTTAAGTCAATTTAACAAAATTCTAAATAGATTATCTAAAAAAGCTCCCACCAAATCAAAGAGGGATAAGTTATATCAAAAAGTAACTTATTCCTATGTTAAACCTCAAACAAAGCGATGTTAAGGCTCGTTTGTTAACCGGGTGAGATTAGGTGCTAATTAACCTCGATTAACACTCTCATGTGTGAGAGAGCGGTGAGACCCCCACCACTCTCTCACATCAGTTGCACTATCTTAACCTCCAAACAAATCCGCCCTAAGTCCCGCTTTGTTTGGGGTTTAACCTAAAAATAAGTTACTTTTTGATGAAACTTATTCTTTTTTTACTTTGGTTGAAACAGTTTTAGATGATCCGCTTAAAAATGGTTTAAACTGTGTTAAGTCATGTTAACTTATCCCACCTCCACAAGGGAGTATTTTAACCCAAGATCCTACCAAAGTAAAAAGGTATAATCCAAGAACATATAAACCCACTTACCTTTAACCGGGACAACTTTAATCCCGCACCAAAGTGGAGCTAAGAGTGTATTGATTTTAGTTAGGATCTCTCTAGGGTGTGAGGAACGGTGTCGAATTTTTTATCACTTTTTCTCACACTTCTTAGAAAAAAAAGATAAAAGGTTAAATTTAGTATTTTTCAATGTCACGCCGAGCTTATGTTATTTATCTTCGTCATCCAGTCTTATAATTGAACCATTGAGATGAGAGTAACCATAAGGATGTTACAAATCATGGCACGGTAACATATATTTGCTCTTCCGAGAAAGATGACTTCCTTGGCAAAGTGTGACGTTGCTTCAACCTCAGTTCACATGAACCAAATCCAATTAACTCATCTCCGCAAATAATCATCTAACAATGTGATCTAATCATCACTCATCCCTCTCTTTTTTAATTAAATTTCAACACAATTGATCTATATGATTGAGACTGAACAATTACATGAACAATTACACGTTGAATTCAAGATTTAGTAGGAGCATGTATAAGCATATATTGTTCTACAACAAACGTCGAATGTATACGACTAACAACTAAAAATCATATATCAAATAAGTTTTCACATATCTCATGTTCAGATTCGAACACCTTTCTCATGGAGGCAAGTAGCCGAGTCTGTCGTCAACTCGATAGAATCAAACATCAACCACTTTATGATTCTAACCATAAGGGCACGAGTTAGCCGACCCATCTTGACATTGATCAAGACCTAAACCACCGGTCAGGCGGTGGCACCACGAGGTAGAGAGAGATCTACCCACCCTTTTGATCCCAAACCTCCCCAAACCTCGTGCCGCCCAACCCATCTGACCCCAAAAAAACTCGCACTCCCATTACTAATAAAATAGGGGTCCACTTCAAATTTCGATCGCCGGTTCCTCTTTATGGCGCGCATCCGGCCGGCCGGGCCGCTGCGTCAGATTTCGGACAGCCTAACCGCCCGTCATTTATTCCCACGGCCACCCTCCCCACCCAAGCCCGCGGGGCCCACGCGACTGGTGCCAGACAGCCTAACCTCCCCGTCGCAGCGGTGGGGCGTTTTTAATTCTCCCGTGCCGAGGACGTGGCCACGTGGGCGTCTTTTTTACGAAAAGGACCTCCCCTTTTTAAAATTCCATGCCTGACCCGCAAGGCGGGTTCGAATGTGACCGAGGAAAGGGCGCGATTGGGAATAAGGAGAGGTTTTGATTCTTTTTTTAGTTTTTGAAAAGTGATATTTCTAAATTTTGTACTTTTTAAAATTAAAAAATTATTTTTAAAAAAATCTATGTGATATTAAATTATTTATTTTCACTTTTTAAGGTGAAATATTAGAGACTAAAAATCATCCCCAAACTTACCTAATGCGACCTTATTAATTATTATATATATATATATATATATATATATATCCCCCGCACCACGCAAAGGATATGATCCTCCCGTCCCGGCGCGCGCGCCTTTCTTCTTTATTCTTTGCGTCAAGCCCCCCGAAACATTTTATTTGACTGTCTTCAGTTTGGAATTTGCCAGTTTAAAGTAGAATATTTGAAATATTATTCAAAATAGTGAGATTTTATTTGTATCTGTTTTTTAATTCACGTTGAGGTGACGTTTGTACTTCTACAAAGTCGGTGTGTCGTTCGCTAACGGCGAGCCGAATTAAGTGAACCGTTTTGGAGTGGTAAGAGGGCTCGTTTAAGTTTTAACTTAGTGGTGTCCCTAGCCAAATAGGCAAAACTTCAAGATTATAAATAAAAAAATCGGAGCACATTGAACATCTAATATATTTAATCGTCGAGTCGTTTGTTTAGACGTAAAACATTGTAAAATGTCGGTCGTATACACGTATTTACGTGACACATAAAATATACTATTCTATGATATTTCACACATTCCAAATCTTTTTATTTTTAATTCTATTTATATTTCAGTTATACCTTTAAATTCGTCGTAAATATACCGACCTATACGAAAAATGCGAGGCATCTTTGCGGCACATGCACATATTTTAAACCGAAAGAATCCACAATCAAGACTGGACCGGAGGAGGTGGAGGGAAATGCCACTCACTCCCTTTAGAAATGTCTAACGGAGGGAGCCAGCCAAATCCCACCCAGGGCCACAATTACCCCCACCGTGGGCCCACCAGTCAGGCGAGCCGCGCGGGTATGCCGCCGAATCCGCGAGCCGAAGAAGGGGGCCGCGCCAACTCGCCTCTTCCCCAAGCCGCTGACGTGGTCTGTGGACGGACTCCAAACCCCGGATTCCAAACTGCGTTAATACCCGGGGAACCGGGACAGAAAAGAAAAGGTTGGGGTGACAGAGATAGCCTCGATAGGGACTAGAGAGAGAAATAAGAGACGGAGAGAGAGAGATAGAGAGAGATAGAGAGAGAGACGACGGGTGGAAGGGGGAGGTGGGAAGCCCGTGATCCTCGAAACGAGGAAGTCCCGACCTACACGCGCCTGCCTCTTCCCACGTCTCTTACCTTTTTCTTTCTCTCTGCTCCGTTTTGTTTCCTCCCCAAAAAAAATAAAACTAATTTTTTATATAAATTTCTCTTTCAAGAAGGCTCCACTTAACACCCCCTCCCTATATAAACCCCCCAGATCCCCCACTCTGTCTGCCCAAAACACCCCTCTATTTCTTTCTCTGTGTCACTACTGCCATCTCTTCTCCGAGTCAGAAATCCATAGCGCCGAGTTCAACTCGCCCCCACCCGCCCTCCGACACCTTCCGTGCCTGGTCACTTCCCCCCTCTCCCACTCTCTCTCTCTCTCTTGGAGTGGAGTGCGCCATGGACGGCGAAACCACTTGCGCCGGTCACAACAGCGCCAAGCGAGTCCGCGACGACTCGGGCGAGCCCGACGGGTCGCCCCAGCCCCCCCGCGCGAAGCGGCTCCAGGCTGCCGACCGCATACTCCTCGACATCCTCGAGGACGTCGACTCCGGCGACCGCGGCGTCACCGTAGACCCCGCCGCCGCCGGCGACCTCGCCACCGTCATGAAGAGCTTCGAGGAGGAGATCGCCGCGCTGTCGTCTCCCAGTCCCACGGCGGGGGACGGGGCGGCGCAGATCTCCGACGACCCAAATCTGGGGTTTCTTTTGGAGGCCTCCGACGATGACCTTGGCCTCCCGCCGACGCTGCCGCCCTCCTGGGACGAAGGGGAGGTGGTCGACGGCGAACCAGTTGAGGGCCGGGACCAGGGGCTCGAGGGGCTGGGGAACCTGTGGGCGTTCGACGACGAGGACCGGAGCTGCTACGAGGCGCTGGGATTCGGCGGGTTCGCACAGGACGACGGCATCGCGGGAGGCGACGACGGGGTTGTCGTCGACGGGGATCTGTTTGGTTATGGCGACGTGGCGCCGTCTGGGCCGTCCGAGTTCTCGGATATGTCCTGGCGCCCGGAGTCCCTGCCTGCCGTCTGACGGACGGGCCCGGCAGCCGGGCAGATGGTCTCTCCAACACCCTTCTCCTTCGTACCCATACCCTACCTTTTTTTTTATTTTCCTTTTGTCCCTTGTTATTTTAGAGAGGACAGATGAGGAAGGACCTCTTTGTAAATCTGACACCCGTCGAAAGAGGAAGTGGCTCCGCTTTCCGGGAAAGTAAAAAAGAAAAAAAAAAGATGACGGGAAAGAAGCAAGTTGCCCCGAATAGCGTTTTCTGCGTTTCTTCCGTTTAATGTTCTTCTGTTGTCAGCCGTCCGATCCCATCTGGCAGTCGGAGTGCCCCGTGACGTCACGGAGAACGAGGCAGGGCGTTGGAAGTGGACGCCGTCGTCGGCATTGGATATTAGGAGGCGGGCATCTCATGATGCCACGTGTCCCTCGATAATTGTCCACAGATTTAGATTTTTAAAAAAAATTGGAGGAAGCGATGCCAGCAGCGTAATATCTGCCCCGTGACGGGAATAACGAAAACGACGTCGACATGGACGGTGGCTGATTAAACCTGGTGGACCTGCTAGCCATACCGGATCGGCGGATGGTATTCGCCCGATGGAACGATGATGTCGCAGGCCGACGTGGGTCGGGCCTGGGCCGAGTAAACCGACCCAGCGCCAATCTGACTCAACTGCTGATTCTCGTGCCGGTGAGGGTGGTTGTTGGGTAGAGAGTTCGGTCACCGGGCCCGATAAAGAGGGCAGCCGCAAGCCTCCAAACCTTTGTGGGCCGCAGGTCCCCTCCTCTGTCAGAGTTATTACTGACATTTATCCATGGATCACTAAAAATTGACATCAAAAACGTAAGCACCCAGGGGGGAAACGGAAAAATAAGGTAGCGAATTTAAATCTTCGTAGGAAGGTGAAGAAAAGGTTTAAATTGAATGTATATTCGTAACATAATTATAAGAAGGATGCGATATTTTTGGTAGGTGTATAAAAAATTGTCTTATGAATGGGATGTGGTTCAATTTTAAGGGGTTTTGAGGTGAGATCTTTACATAAATGATTTTAATAAGATTTTATCGACGTAGGTCATTATAAAAGAAAATTAATGACTATCTTAAGGAAGGAAATTCAATATCCATTTTTAAATATGGCCATTTGTGCAATAATTTTTTTTCCAAAACAGACAATGCTTTTGAACGTTTTTTTTTAATTTTCAAGATACTCAGGGCTAGGGCTCCTCCCAGTGAGTTTTAACCGGAAAGGAAAATTCTCAAGCACGGCCCAACTGAAAAGTTAGGCTCAACTTCTTCTGCTTGGATTTTGAGTAAAAGCAAGGTCTCGATTCACGTGGGATCAATGTGACGTGAGATAAAAGAAAAAAAATGTATATCTGCATCAAAGGACATGATAGAAGGCTCGCAAAAAAATCAGCAAAGACTCTTTGGTAACGGGTTAAGCTAGGTTAGGGTGGGTTAACTGGGGTCGGGTGGGTTACTCCTTGTTTGATAGTTTTTTTCTTAATCCGGGTCGGATAGAGTTAAAGTAGATTAACTCATTTCTAGGAAATAGGTGGAATGAGTTAATCCACCCGGGTTAGAGTTAGGGGTGGGGTGGGCTAACCCGGGTAAGCCACCTGCCCCTAACCTAACCTGTTACCAAAGTGGCCCTAATTTGCTGCTACTCTTTGCTTTTTCTCAAAAACACCGGGCCAGCCAAAGCTAAGTTGGTGGCCTGGCCGACCAATTAAAACATCCGGGGTGCCAACTCTTACATGTTTAAGGCTGCGTTTGGAAAACGTAGTGGGGGATTTCAATTATTGGAATTTTCACCTTCCTTAATCCCTCCCAAATGCAACTATACGATCCATATCTCATCAGATTTTGATAAAGAGAGATTTTGATGGGTAGAAAGAGGGAGAAAAAAGTTAGGGTTTCAAAATTTTCAAAAATTACTCAAAATGTGCTCCTCTCTCCAAGGAATTTTGGCAAAGGCCAACCCTCACAATCCATTCTAAATGTGCCTCAAGAAACAATCTATACTAGGTTAAATTTTTTTTACTTTTTCTATAGGTGCCTTTTTTATTGAAACTGGGAGTAAATAACTAGATTTGAACCAAAAATCTCCCCAAAATAGAAGAGGGTGGAGAGCCAACTGCACAGTGCAGTGACTTATTTGCGAGGGTAAGTTGGGCCACTACCAGTTGAAAGTATGATGGGGTTTTTACCTTTTCAAGCAGTTTAAATTTGACACCAATCTTAAAAGGTTATGTGTTGGTCCATTCCTTAGGCCCCGTTTGATAACCGAATACGTCAGTCACTCGCCGGTTCCACCGGTTACATGTTCATTCCACTTTGATAAAATTCAGAACAACTCATCCTAGCCGCCTTTCATAATATGGAATTCGGGTTTTCCCTAGCCGTCTTTCATAAGAGGAAATTCGGGTTTTCCCATTCGACCCCATGCGATCGAATAAGCCAACCCAGGGATACGTCGCCCCAGTCTTAACCCATTCGGTTATCAAACATGAATTATTCTAGTCACGAGAACCGATTAATCTTTAACCGACAACTTTGAAAGCTTCTTTCTTTCTAAAGGGAAGACTTTTTTTATCAAAATAATTTCTTGGTTGACATGGAAGTCAAAAATGTGGGGACATTATTTATTTGTGGATAGAAATTATCTATGCAATCTATGGACTTCCAATTAAAACTCTCAATTTCAATTTCTTATGTTGGACGTAGAACAGGAATATAAAGAAAGGACCAGGTAGTGTGACTGCCCAAAATTAGATTGATCCATTATTTTTTGTTGTACAAGTCAAAATAGTGGCTTCGATGGTGAAAGAGAGGGAGCAAGGGATTAGATCTGTTGAATTCGTGGGGGTCCGTGAGACAATGGGAATTAGGTGTCACTTTGATAACGGGGTGAGTTAGGAGCGGGTAAGTCATCTCGGGTGGTCCTCTCTTAACCCACCTCAAGTGATTTATTCCACCATTTAGTTAGAGTAAAAAAATTTAAGTTTATCTCCAACCGACCCCGATTAAAAAAAAAGGAGTCAAACAAGTTTAAGAGTAATTCACCCTAATCCGACTTAACCCATTATTAAAGTGGCCCTAGAAGTATGGGCCGGGTACGTGGGTGTAGTAGGGGGCAGTGCATCATAGCAGCTGCAGCAGGACGAAGTGGAGAAAAAAAAATTAATGACTGATAATATTTGGCTGCACAACACAGTTGGGTGGCCCTCATTTTAGATGAAGTGTTCCAAACAGGGGATGACTTAAACTTGACCCAACTTTGACGTCCCTTAATATAAAATCTAGTTATGCAAATTAAACATGCAAGTTGATCAAATTGATCTAATCTCGCTCGATATATATTATACTCGATACCGGATTTTTTTTTCTGTGGAAAACGTGACCACCCTTTGATGCAATCTAAAGGTGATGCTCCAAGGCCCAAGACTCTTGCCAGGAGAATAGTTTCATAGATTAGTTTTGAATGATATTGCCATTTGAAACTTCCCATCTCAACATGTTCGTCTCCTGATCTGTGAGCTGATACGAGTGCAGATTGTAGTGGAGGTTGAAGCCCCCCATGACCAGAGCTGATACGAGTTCGATAGATCTGACTCCATCTCGGTCACTCTGTGATACTCCCAATGAAAACTTGAAGTTAAAATATATAGGGTTTTTTGTATGAAAATTATCGTTGAACGAGAATTTATAAAAAATATTCTTTAAAATATATTAATAGACATATCACTGTGAATCGGAATTGCGTAAAAATATCATTTTTATTTGTAGACATGTCACTTCTTTTTATTAAAAAATTATAAAAAAATTATGTTTAAATGATATTTATACCCTATCTGAATTAACACAGTGATATATTTTTAAGAATAATTTTTTTATAAATTCACATCTAATAATAATTTTTATGTAAAAATCTTAAACATATATATATATATATATATATATATATATATATATATTGAAGCCTGCCAAGTCGTCCTCGCAATTGTCGAAATATTCGTTACATAGGGAACATCTCAATGTGAACTTTTTTTATGCAGGAATCAGCGAGGCCAAAGCCTAAGAAGTTCAAAGAAGTGAAACATCTTTACGTGAGGTTTTACGCATTCATTATTTGACGTGAATTGGTAGTGGAAAAGCCAAAGAGCACAGACCAAAGCGGCGCCATTTGTTATGGTACTGTTTAGGCACGTAACGTAACATCTTAACACAGTGGCTGTAATAATTAATTTTCCTCGATGAAAGGCGATTAAATATGCTCAAAACCCACGCTCAAGGCCCCTGTACCGTACCACAACTAGAGAAGCATCATCTTACCACCTTTTTGGTTGGGGGACAGGGATAACTCGAGTTCAGGTGTTAACTCTTTCGAGGGTTTAACTTTGTCCCTATTTTTGAGGGGTTTTAAAAAAAGTCGGTTAAAGCGGGTTATCCATGGGGTTGTTCTAGATCAGTTAACTCTCTCTACTAAATTACTTAATTTTTGTGCTAACCCAGAGATATCCCTGAGACAATCCAAGATATCCTTCTTCCAAAGTGATGCTTAAGTCCCATTTGATTTGAGGATAAGACGGGGATATTCCCGTCTCAATCTCATTCTTAATTTGATAATATTAAAATCTACGGGAATAAAAGGGTTAAAGAGAATAAGACTATCCCCAAAAATAGGATTAATATCAAGGATAAGTCATTCCACCATTTACTCTCACCTTCTTCTTATTGGTGAGGACACCGGACCCATTACTCGGAGCGGACGCCGCACCGCCCCGACCGCACCGAGCTCGTGGCTCGGAGACTCCCTTGAAGACTCGGCGTCCTGAGTACGTATTTATGCGTATGTGTGTATGTATTGTGTGTATTTTACTATGGTGGTATTGGTATTATTAAACAACCAAAGTATTTTATTTTATTTGGTCAAAATAGTTTATTTTATTGGGTCAAAATCAAATGTTAGTAGTTGGGTTTTATTTTATTAGGCTAAGGGCATAAAAATAATTAGGTGAATGTTAAAGGTACGGTTGTTATAGCCTTCCCTATATAAAGGAGCCTAAGGGTGTGTTGATTTCATATGAAAGAATCAAGAGATTTGTAATCACGTAGGTGCCTTAGCCCCTTTGTGCTTCCCCTTCCCTCTTTGCTCCATTGTGAGAATAGAGTGTCGCCCGGTGAGAGACCGTCCGGTGTGAGACCGAGCTGCGCGAGACGGTGGTTATCTCGTCTCGTCCGCGTCCCCGGAATGCCGTCGATCCTTTTCCACGTCGCCGCCGCATCACTTATCCTCAGTTTTCTCCCTCCATCATTAGTGATAATTAATTTTATTAATATTAATTATTATTATTAGTATAATTTTATTATATTAATCAATATTATTAATATTAATTATTAAATATATTATTTAAATATCATTAAATAATGAATTATAATGGTACAACTTGAGTAGGAGAATATTTGCTAGGCCCAGTACGACTCAATATCGCCATGCCCGTAACGGCCCAATTCAGTTGAGCCTATAACAACCTATCCCACCGGCCTCCGGCCCGTTCATTGCAGCCCAGTAGATGCCTAAGAAAGCTCCCCCCACAAGCAAATTCACTGCGCTCGTCTCGGATGCCGTAGAACTCGCCAAGATGCGAACGTTGTCACCGCCATCACAAAGTTATCCCCGGCATGGATCGTGTGACGTCCACACCGCTGAGATCACCGCCACGAGGTCTCCCTTCCAGTAACAAACAAGGGAGTAACGGACATCTCCCCACGATCAAGGAGACACTCCCCCATGATCTTCGCTATTGCCCGGTAGGGGAATGGTCAGTATCACCGCGGCCTGTATAAATAGGGCATCACTTGGGACGGGATGAGAGAGGACACACACATTCACATACATACGGCTAGAGACTCCCTCGAGACGCTCTTACACAGAGTCACTCACAGAGAGAAGAGCTCCCCGCATAGCAGCCGAATGAATCTCCACCCGGGAAGTAATATTAGAGAGGTCCCATTGTGGTTCTTATTTCTCTGGCTCTCCGAGTATCCTCCAGGCCCATTGAACACTCTCTATGGTTCCACTCCTTTGATCAGGCTCTCCTTCCCCTCACTCAGTGTAATAACTCAGACCCTTCGGATCCTTCTTCTTGGGTCTCAGATTTACTTGATCTGAGACTTTGTTCTCATTTTGCCCGAGGTTATCTTTCGGACATCTTTTGGGTTCGGATCCGTGCGTTTCGGATAAGTTTCGGAGGACCCGGAACGTGTTCCACGGTTTCCCGTGTTTTTCCCTGACAGGACCTACGGAACCCCGTAGCGGGTAAACTGAGTCGTTCACCTACTCAGGGATGGTACCACAGTGATCAATGCGTTCAAACGATCGCGGCGGTATATTTTTCTATTTTTTACGTATTTTTTAGAAAATCCAAATTTTCTATAAATACCCCTCCTTTTTCTTTTTCTTTTCTTCTTCTTCTTTCTTCCTCCTTCTTCCTCCCGTGAGCGACCGCACCCCTTTCCATCTCTCTTCCTCCGACGTGACCACGGAGGCGCTCCCCTCCAGCTGCAAACGGCGGTGAGGTGACGACGTGGCTGCGACAGCGGCGGCGAGGCGATCGCGGCGGCGTGCGGCTCGTGGGATTTCATGAAGGTTCGAGGGTTCTAAAAGCTTATTCTTTGCATTCGGTGGCGTTTCGGCGGAGCTCTAGCTCCATTGAGGTAGGGAGATGAATCCCCATGCTCATCCCGTCGTCCCCCGCGATTTGTAGGGCGAGGAGAGGTCGAGAGGGGCATTTTTGAGCCGGGTAGGGCAAAATCCATGTTTTGGGGGTTGTGTGCCGATCTACCGTTTCGTCGCGTTTCGGACCGATTCGAGGGCGTAGATGTATGCTGGGGGTTATAGGGGAGCTTCCCCCTTGTTTTCCTCCTCATCCGTGGATGATCGGGGCGTGGAACGAGTTTTTGGATTTCTTCCCGCTGGCCCGTTCTCAGGTTGGTTTGGCGGTCCTTCCAGAGACCGCCAGAGTCTTTGGCGGCCCAGGATAGGTGTGTAATATCCCGGACCTTTCGGATCCTTCTTCGTGGGTCCCGGATTTGATTTTCGGAGCGTCTGGCTCTGTTGTGTCCGAAATTTCGTTTCGGACATCTTTCGTGTTCGGATCGGCGCGATCCGGAGTCGTTTTGGAGGCCCGGAGGCGTTCCGTGGCTTTTCCGCGTGTGTTTTCCGATTTCCGGTGTGTGTTTCGGCTTTTTCTTCGGAAGCTCGCTGCGGGCGAACCGGGCGGTTCACCCGGGCACGAGTGGTACCGTTGCGATCGGTGCGTTCCGAGGATTCCGGAAATATATTTTTCTATTTTTCGGTATTTTTCTGAAAAATCAGATTTTCTATTTAACCCTATTTCTTTTCTTTTTCTTTTCCACCTTCTCTTTCTTCTTCTTCTTCTTCCTCCTTCCTTCCCCAACCGTGGCCGCCCTCCTCCCCCTCTCTCTCTCCCATTCGGATGCGGTGAGCCCCTCCCCGACTGTTGACGGCGGCAGGGCGACGGCGCGGACGCGTGGGTGGCGGTGAGGAGAGCTCATGGGCGTGTGGCAAGCGTGGGAAGCGTGGGGAGTTCGTGAAGCTTAAAGCGTTCTTCACGATTCGTGGGTGATTCGGCGGAGCATTCGCTCCATTGAGGTAGGGTGACGTTCCTTAGTCTCTTGCCGTTCATTCCCGTGATTTGTAGGCCGCGGGGAGGCCGAGACGGGCTTGTTTGAGCATTTTGGGGTTTTTCCATGATTTGGGGAGAGCTCGCCCGATCTATGGATTTGATGCATGATTTCGTGTTTTGATGGCCTAGAATCATGCTAGGGGTCCCCAGGGGTCTTCCCCTTTGATTTCCCCCTCTCCTGTGGAGGCATGGGGGCGTGGTTGGATTTTTTTTGAGTTTCTACCGTTTTTCGCCGTGGACTGAGAACGCTCTATACTCCAGTAGCGCGTTCTTGTTCGTCGCGCTGCCCCGATGGGGCGCGTTCATCGGAGAAGATGAACAGTTTGGCGGTTCCTGTCGCGCTATAGGGCCCCAGCACGTTCAGGGTTGTCGCGCTATAGGATCATAGCGCGACCTGGTCTGGTCGCGCTATGGACCTGTAGCGCGTTCTTGTTGAACGCGCTAGGTATGTATAGCGTGTTCTGACTGAACGCGCTATGCTCGTGTAGCGCGTTCTTGGAGGTGACCAGCCGGGCTGCCCGGGGCGGGCGGTCTGCGGCTGATCGTGCTCCCCTTGGGCCGTGTGTGTCTCGAACACCCCGTGGAGTTCCGTGACCGTGTCTTTGGGTGTCTGGAGGTACCGTGTTACCTCGATAAGCGTGCCCGTGGGCTTGGTGGGTCCGGGTGACTCCAGGTGTTTCGGACTTTCGTGTTCTTGCTAGATCTAGTCACCGTGTATCGGTGTGTGTGCGGTGGGATCTCCCCAGCATATTGTGAGTTTCTTTGGAAGGTGATTTCCGTGTGGGCCACGTGTTTGGCCTTGGACTGCGAGTCCAGTTGTCCGGCCTGGGGTTGGATGTTTCCCGCTTGCTTCGAGATGGGAAATCGACATGGCGACTTGTGTGCTGCCCTGGGAATCGTGCCTCTGTGTTTTTCCGTGTGGCTGTGGTCCCTTGCGTTCCCTTCCTGAGGGAACAGTCTTGGTGGCTTGTGAGCTGTCTCGGTATTCGTGATATCGTGGTTTTGGACCTAGAGCTTGGGCTAGATCGACGGCCTTGTGCTGTTGCGTGCAACGGTCTTGACCCCGAGTCTTGTGACTCAAGGACCGTTGACTGTAGTGTGTCTAGAGGACTGTCCAGAGTCCAGTGGCTTAAGTGCCACTCGAGTTTTCTCGACTCTCGCGCACGGTGCGTGCGTGGCCGTGGACTGCGAGTCCTGTTACTTCTCCGACTGTGGTCACCGTGCGACGGGGCCGGTACGCGGGGTTGTCCCCGTACGTCGTCGGATTCGGACGTTGCTTTCCGTTGAGTTGAGAGTCTACTCCTTCAGTGACCCTCCACTAGTCGTAGCCCACCAGTACGAGGTGCTGGTCTCACCTGGGAGTGGTGTACGGGCATTCACCTTTGAGACGGTTTATGGACCGGTTACCGTAGGCCCCTCGTCGGTAGCCAGAGTCCGGCTACGGGGGAAAATCGGTCAGAGGGCCAGACCTTGTGACGCGTGGTCTGTGTGTGCACACGTGGTTGGGGGCGGTTGGACCCACGTCGACGGGCGTGACCCCAGCTAGTCACTTGTTTGTGGTTACTTGTACGGTGTTTGCGCCTTTGGTAGGAGCTACCACGTCAGGCGGTTCACCTGCGGCGCGGTGTAAGACGTCAGGGGACGCTACCGACTGTGCTTCTAGTGGGTGGTACTCCTGTCGAGTTGGGAGTGACAGACTGTCAGTTTCCGTAACTTTGACCTTCGGGTTTTCAGTCGTGTCGACCGTTGAGTTTTCGGTTGTTTCACCGTGGCGCGTGTGTTGGTTTTCGCCCCGTGAGACTAGTGCTAGTGGCTTTACCGAGGTTGCGTCTTGTTGTGCGGTACCTACAATCGGATGGTCGGGGTTGCACCTTGGATAGTGTGTCCAGGTCGGCTGTGTCCGGGGGACAGGCCTCTACGGCATGGTTGCCGTGGGTTTTTACTTCGGTAGGTGGTGCTAGCGTGGTTCGGTAGCTTCGACTGCGTGATCGAGGTGTGCCTTATGGTACAGTAGGAGTAGCTGTAGTGCTGAGTTTTGACCGGCCACCGGTTTGCTGTTCCTGCTGTAGTTGTGGCTTCCTTTCCGCTACCGCCGTTGTTTCCGGTTGGGGTTCCGCGGGATCCCTGCTGAGTCTCTGTTTAGGAGACTCATTCCCTGCTTTTCAGGTGTGGCGGTTCTTCCTCGAGGTTCGAGGGTGCGGACCGGAGGTTCTCAGTTGCCAACTTGCCGGGCCGAGAGTTCACTTGGCATGTGGTATGCTTTACTACTTTAGACTGTACTTTCTGTTGGACTGGACTCTGTTGTAGTTGTTTATTTATTTCCTTTAATTGTTGAGTTGTCCTGCTTTATTTCCTATTTCTTTGTGCCTCCACACTCCTTTTAGCCCTTCCGAGCCCTCCCGGCTCGTGGGCGGCGGTGCGAGTCTCGGGTTATTGGCCCTTCCCGGTAATCAGATTCTCGGGTCGTTACAAGGTGCGCCAAAGCCTGTGGCGGCCCAAGGTGGGAGCGCCACAGGGGCACTGTTTTGTCGGCAGGTCCCTATGTTGTCTGGCAGTTGCACGATAAATAGCCAGACGGTGTGGCGGCCAAAGGTCAGACCGCCAGAGGGCGAGTTGACAGTTGATTTTTGACTGTTGGTTTTCGACCGTTGGGGATTTTTTGGGTGTGGCGACCGAGGGTACGCCCGCCTCATCACTGTGGCGGACCTAGGTAGGACCGCTAGTCCTTTCGCAACCCAGAGTGTGGCGGTCTAATGCTGGACCGCTACAGTCCATGTGGCGGCCCAATCATGGACCGCCAGCCTTTGTGGTGGCCCAATGTTGGACCACCAGCGGTTTATGTCCAACCGTAATTATGCTTTGCCGGTTCGAGTCCCGGGTGAGTGGATCTCTATCCTCGTGCTGACCCGTGGTCTGACTGATGCTGGGCATAATGTGAGGGCCACATGTAGGGCACCGTGGGATCCCGGGAGGTGGTGTTTTTGGCTTATGTCACCGTGAGTCAATGTCGGTACGAGGAGCGACCCTTGTACATTGTCTGGTTTAGACGTTGTTTTCCGATGACTAGAGAGTCTACTCCTTCAGTGACCCTCCACTAGTCGTAGCCACGCGAGTGGTCACACCAGGGAGTGGTAGCGAGGCTACCCTGAGAGACGATTTTGGACTTGTTTCTGTCAGGCCCCACGTCTACCAGCCAGAGTCCGGCTGAGGGGAAAACCAATCAGAGGGCCAGACCAGGGACGCACGATCTTTGTGTGCACGCGTAGTTGGGGGCGGTTGGACCCGCGCTGACGAGCGCGACCCCAACTAGTCACTTGTTCTGTGGTTACTAGTACGGTGTCCCCGTCCCACCAGGGGTCAAGGGGGGACACCCGAGGCGCGGTTCAAGTCGTCAGTGGACGCATCCGGCCTTGCTTCTAGTGGGTTGGTACTCCTATCTTTGTGTGGTAGCGACTCTCAGGTTTTGACGAGTTGTCGCGGTCTTCGTGTCGTGCGTTCGGTACTGGCCGTTGTAGTAGCTTGTAGTTACTTTCCGTGCAATTTCTCGGTTTGCGAGGTGCGGACCGGATGATCACTACTGAGCCTTGTGTTTTGAGGCTCATTCCCTGCGTATTTTCCGTGTTTCAGGTGAGACGTGACTTCATGGGAGCGCTTCAGAGGCTCCACGTGGTTCTGGTGCCCAGGGTTAGTTGTGGTGCGGACACCAGAGCACACGAGAGGCACGAGCCGGCGAGCCACCAGTACCGTACGCGGAGCACCACTCGAGCCACTTCGGCATCCATATGGCTCGGAGACGGTCTAGAGACTCCCCCTTGAGTCTCGGTATTTTTCGTATTTTGCTTGTATGTTGTGTGTATTTTATTTAGATTGTAATTTGGATTGTAATAGGGGTTTATTTGTAATTTGGGACCACCCGGGTCCCACGGGCCCCCCATCCCACCTCCCATTGATCCACCTCATCACTGGGGCCCATGTGGGGTCAGTCAAACCTTCCATTGTGGGCTTCTAGAAGGTGGGACCAAAGGAGGGGACAAAGGGGGGAGCATCTCCTAGATCTCTCCTTAATTTAAGGGAGTGTCCCCCTCCTTTTGTATTAGTTTAATAGGTTTTGAATCTTATTTTATTTGTTCCAAACCACATGGGAGAAATACTTTTGTTGACTCCCAAGTATGCCCCTCCCAAATCTAGATCTAGGGGTATTTTATGTCATTTTGCAATTCATACAAATACCATGTAATTCTCATTTTAGTTGAATTAATGCCATAAGAATTGTGAAATTTGTTGGAGTATGGCCTAGGCCGCCCCCTTCTCCTCTCCCTCTTCCCCTTGAAGCTGTGAAGGCTTCCTTCAGGTGGTGAGACTCCACCCTATCAGTTCCGGTCGCCACCGCCGCCGCCACGAGCCGCCACCGCACCGCCATCGCCATCAACGGAGTTCTACCCGCGCAGTACCACCGTAGCTTGTTCGAAATTCACAGGTCTTCCCCAAGCTCATTTGGCTACCAAATTTTGGGGACTTGTTCCTGGGATGTTCCTCTCCACCCACAAAAATCAGGCCAGCATTCAGATCACGTTTGCTAATTTTTGATTTTCGTCCACTCTTTCATTTTGGTTCTGCCAGAATTCTGTCCAGGTTCACCTCCGTCCTGAGTTTTATGTCTTAGAGCCACTTTTTGATTTTTGTTAGTTCGCACAATTTTACTGGGGGTTCCAACTACCCACCCCTTCATCCACAAATTTTATCAATTTTTGATTCACTCATATCATATTTTCTAAAATTCGTTCTCAGACCCATCTACAGTTCTGTCCACCTGTTCTCAGATCTGACCACCAGTCACCCCAAAAATCAAAACAAATCGCAGCCACCTCCAAATCCAATTCTAAAAATAGTCCCAATTCCTTAGTTGGATTCCCTATAACTCCTAAGATGAGCTCAAGAGCTGAATCGGAGGGTTACAAGGTGGTCATTTGTGGTTCTCAGACAAGTGCCCTGCAGATCTGAGATTTCGGTTACTGTACAACAGGGACTTATAAATTTAATAAAGTTCTGATCCGACCAGATCCAGCAGATCTCTTTGGATCTAGATTGAAGGATTTTAAATCCTCTTTCCAACGGCGCTAATTTCGTTGCATTCCAACGACGGAGCTGATCGCAGCGGCCGTTTTCGCCGGAGCGCGCGCCTGAAAACAGTAACTAAAAATCCGTGGGCAGCAACTTCACAACGTGGGAATCGGAGCCGATCGGCCACCGATCGGTGTTTCCGGCCGACCGCCGTCGTGGAGGCGCGCCACCAGGGGTCCCCATCATAGTGGGTCCCACTCCTGCAGATCTGGAGGCCAGCGCCACCCGTGGGCCCCACGGGCCCGCAGAACCCGCCTTTCGGAAAGCACGAAAACGCGGAGTTCGGCACCGCCGGGCGACATCAAGATGCTGCCCGTCAACCCGATTTGCGTGATTCCCGGACCTTACATGTGACCTTTTACCTCCCTGCGTGGAGTGGGTCAAATCATTATACTGTTGTAAAATTGTTTAACCGGGGATCCGTAATTCGGACGGGGTTGTCTTCGCCACGCCGGGTGCGTGGAGGTAAAGGTCCTAACCTCTTGGCGTTCATTTGCTTAGCTAGTATATGGTCTTTTGCCGCTGCCGAGAGTGTAGGTACTAGCCCGTGTGTCCATGTCACCGCTGTGAGAGTGAGAGTGACCCGTCCCGCGACTCGATCCGAGTCCGGAAGTTGAGTCGGACTACCCTTGACCTCCGCCGGTTCCTTAACCGCGCACGGTCCGCGCTTTCCCTCGCTTGGGACGACGAGTGAGCTTCCACTTCTGTTAGCGACGTTTCGCCACTAGGAGCTCGTAGTGTCAGGCTTAGTGTCTCCCTGGTGTGTGTTGCTGGTCGTGTCTTCATCTAGAGTCCGAGGGTGGCACCATATAGTGTTGTCTCCCGTGTCCGTCCCGCATCAGTTTGGTATCAGAGCGAGTTGAGTCTAGGGTAGTCATTGCATAAGTCTTGCATGCATCATGGTCTAAGTCGAGTCTAGGACCATCATTACTTTCAAAATAAAAAAAAAGTGCTTCAAATTTACATTTCATCCCAATAACCCGGTATATAAAAAGGTGTTGTCCGAACGTTAGGCTACGCCTATCGGGAAGGCCGCACACTTGCGCGAGTGATCTTCGGATCGATTAACTCTGCCCCGTACTGAGTCTTGGTGTCTTGTCCTTAGTGTGCATGCATCCCAACCTTGCATAGTCGGTCTCGTGTCATGTTCAAATGGCCTTGCATGTCCATTCCTAGGGATCCGTTCCCATCCTTTGGCAACTATGGCCAACCCATGCCAACCCGTCCAAGGCGACAAGTCCGTGTCCGAGTACATTAGGGACTTCGAAGTGTACCGGTTTGGAAATGAGAGCACCACGACTGCCTCCCAGTTCCGGAGAGGTTTGCGGCTTCATTTCCGGTATGAATGTCTTATCCGTGACGCGTTCTCTCTGGCGCAGTGTTATCAGGTCGCTCTCGAGGTCGAGCCTTTCGAGGCCCGATTTGATGCCGCCATTCGGCGAGCAGATGCCGCCCTTTGGCAAGCCTCTACCTCTCAGTCGATTTTCGAGCCGGTCGGACAGCCTACCCCATGGTCTTCCCCACCCACGAGAGCTCCCATGCTACCACCCTCTACTTCCGAACTCTATTCGGAACCATCTCATTTGGAGCCACCCAAGCCCGAGCCACCCGTATTTCTAACGGGTACACTTTACATAGCCGAGCCACTACTTAGTTGGCTCAAGGATAGCTTGGTCCCACTTCCCTTCCAATCTATGGACCCTATCCTACCTCTGGTGCCAATCAACTCATTCCATACCACTTTCCGGTCTAGTCACCATGTGGATACATTGGATGACCTTCTTAACGGATTAGACCGGCAATTGACATTTACGCACTTGTTGGCTCCAGGCTTCGACCGACCCACAGGTCGTAGTTTCACTCATCCCGCTTTAGGGTCCATCACCTCCGTGTACACCGTGGGTCATGTTACCACGGAGGTTCTTCTACTCCTCCCTATGCCGGCCGAGTCCGACTTCATTCCCCTTTGCCCAAGGGAGGAATCTTACTTTCTACCTATGACTGTCGTCCCATCTCTCACAATGAATGAAGGTGATCATTTACACCTCCAAGATTTCCAAATGTGGGACAGTGATTTGTGGAAGCCTAGTCCGAGGGGTCATACCTTCTTTGATCCCTTCGACCCATTCTCTTGTGGACCCCGTGACCCACCATATTTACTCCACCTTTTCGAGAGAGTCCACCATCATACCCCCACCGTCTCATCTCCCTTCATGGATGAAGGAGATCAACAACACCTTCTAGACTTCCACACATGGGATCTTGAGATGAGGGAATCCATATCGAGGGGTCACACATTCTTTGATCCCTTCGATCCCTTTCTTAGTGGGCCCCTTGGTCCACAATCTCCATTCCACTTCTTTAGGGGAGGTCACCATTATACCCCTCCCCCATGGACCGGGCCATCGGCACCCACCGAGTCCGTTCACGGGCGAGAGACACCCGACCCTCCTGTTCCACCCAAACCTCCCAAATCCAAAGGACCGTCTTATGGTTGTACCGACATTCAGTCACACTTAGGGTATGCATGGCACACCTTCGGATGTCCTGGACCACCTTGCATATGATTGGGTCGAACTAACATTAGGTTTGTTTAGGGTTGTGTGTGCATCCGTGTGTTTTTTTTTTCTTTTGCTAAGCATGTTAGGAGTCTGCATGACGACGTCCGTCGTCACATTGAGTCCAGCAATGCACGTTACAAAGAGCTAGCCGATGCTCACCGACACCACCGAGAGTTCCAAGAGGGCGAATATGTCATGATCAGGGTAAGACCTGAACGGTTTCCCTCTGGAACCGTTAAGAAGTTGCAAGCTCGCGGAGCCGGTCCATTTAGAGTGTTGAAACGTGTTTGATCCAATGCGTATGTTGTGGACCTGCCCGAGGAATATGGTATAAGCTCAACTTTCAATGTGTCGGATCTAGTTGCATATAGGGACCCAGCGGTGATCCCCAGTGAGTCTTTCGAGCCATCCCCTCCCATTGAGAGTGATCCCACACCTGAGTGTCCACCTTCAGCCCCTTTTCCACGGCAGCGAGAGCATATAGATCATATACTGGATGAGCAGGTGACAGTTACCAGGAGTGGATCTTACCCACGCTACCTAGTGCGATGGAGAGGACGGCCCGCCACCGAGGATACTTGGATCACCCATGGAGAGTTGCAGCAAATCGATCCGGACCTTCTGGAGTGCTACCAGAGCGATATAGACCCTTACTCGACAGGGTCGAGTTTCTCCCACCCGGGGAGAATTGGTGCGGACACCAGAGCACGCGAGAGGCACGAGCCGGCGAGCCACCGGTACCGTACGCGGAGCACCACTCGAGCCACTTCGGCATCCATATGGCTCGGAGACGGTCTAGAGACTCCCCCTTGAGTCTCGGTATTTTTCGTATTTTGTTTGTATGTTGTGTGTATTTTATTTAGATTGTAATTTGGATTGTAATAGGGGTTTATTTATAATTTGGGACCACCCGGGTCCCACGGGCCCCCCCATCCCACCTCCCATTGATCCACCTCATCACTGGGGCCCATGTGGGGTCAGTCAAACCTTCCATTGTGGGCTTCTAGAAGGTGGGACCAAAGGAGGGGACAAAGGGGGGAGCATCTCCTAGATCTCTCCTTAATTTAAGGGAGTGTCCCCCTCCTTTTGTATTAGTTTAATAGGTTTTGAATCTTATTTTATTTGTTCCAAACCACATGGGAGAAATACTTTTGTTGACTCCCAAGTATGCCCCTCCCAAATCTAGATCTAGGGGTATTTTATGTCATTTTGCAATTCATATAAATACCATGTAATTCTCATTTTAGTTGAATTAATGCCATAAGAATTGTGAAATTTGTTGGAGTATGGCCTAGACCGCCCCCTTCTCCTCTCCCTCTTCCCCTTGAAGCTGTGAAGGCTTCCTTCAGGTGGTGAGACTCCACCCTATCAGTTCCGGTCGCCACCGCCGCCGCCACGAGCCGCCACCGCACCGCCATCGCCATCAACGGAGTTCTGCCCGCGCAGTACCACAACAGATTGTTTGAAATTCACAGGTCTTCCCCGAGCTTATTTGGCTACCAAATTTGGAGGTCTTGTTCCTGGGATGTTCCTCTCCACCCACAAAAATCAGGCCAGCATTCAGATCACGTTTGCTAATTTTTGATTTTCGTCCACTCTTCCATTTCGGTTCTGCCAGAATTCTATCTAGGTTCACCTCCGTCCTGAGTTTCATGTCGTAGAGCCACTTTTTGATTTCTGTTAGTTCGCCCAATTTTACTGGGGGTTCCATCCATCCACCCCTTCATCCACAATTTTTCTCAATTTTTGATTCACCCATCTCATATTTTCTAAAATTCGTTCTCAGACCCATCTACAGTTCTGTCCACCTGTTCTCAGATCCGACCACCAGTCACCCCAAAAATCAAAACAAATCACAGCTACCTCCAAATCCAATTCTAAAAATAGTCCCAGTTCCGTGGTTGGATTCCCTATAACTCCTAAGAAGAGCTCAAGAGCTGAATCGGAGGTTTACTAGGCGGTCAATGGTGGTTCTCAGACAAGTGCCATGTAGATCTAAGATTTCGGTTACTATACAACATGGACTTGTAAATTCAATAAAGTTCTGATCCGACCAGATCCAGCAGATCTCTCTGGGTCTATATTGAAGAATTTGAAGAGAGCTTTCGAACGATAGCTCATGCGTCCCGATCCGACGTCGGGATTGATCGCAGCGGCCGTTTTCGCTGGAGCGCCCGCCAGAAAATAGAAATCAAAATCCGTGGGCAGCTAGTTCAACAATTGGGAATCGGGGCCGATCGACCCCCGATCGGTGTTCCCGGCCGACCGCCGTCTGTGGAGGCGCGCCACCAGGGTCCCCATCACAATGGGTCCCACCCCCGCAGATCCGGAGGACAGCGCCGTCCGTGGGCCCCGCGGGCCCGTAGAAGCCGCCGTTCGGAAAGCACGAAAACGCGGAGTTCGGCACCACCGGGCGACATCAAGATGCTGCCCGTCAACCCGAGTTACGTGATTCCCGGACCCCACATGTGACCTTTTACCTCCCTGCGTGGAATGGGTCGACTTAGTGTATTGCTGTAATAATTGTTAACCGGGAGTTCGTAATTCGGTCGGGGTTGTCTTCGTCACGCCGGGTGCGTGGAGGTAATGGTCCGAACCTCTTGGCGTTCATTTGCTTAGCTAGTATATGGTCTGTTGCCGCTGCCGAGAGTGTAGGTACTAGCCCGTGTGTCCATGTCACCGCTGTGAGAGTGAGAGTGACCCGTCCCGCGACTCGATCCGAGTCCGGAAGTTGAGTCGGACTACCCTTGACCTCCGCCGGTTCCTTAACCGCGCACGGTCCGCGCTTTCCCTCGCTTGGGACGACGAGTGAGCTTCCACTTCTGTTAGCGACGTTTCGCCACTAGGAGCTCGTAGTGTCGGGCTTAGTGTCTCCCTGGTGTGTGTTGCTGGTCGTGTCTTCATCTAGAGTCCGAGGGTGGCACCATATAGTGTTGTCTCCCGTGTCCGTCCCGCATCAAGTTGCCAGTTGCCGGGGCGGGGTATGTCCCGTGTAATTGTACTTTTCTCTTTGGACTGTACTAGTTGTAGACTACTTTCATATTTTAGACTGCTGTTATTTTTATGGACCATGCAATTTAATTAATGTTATTAATTGCTTCCTGCTTAATCCATTTAATCTGCGTAGCTCTGCCATTATTTTAGATTCTCGTGTATCTCCACACCATCCTTTTAACCCTTCCGAGTCTTCGGGCTCGTGGGTGGTGGTTCGAGATTCGTGTTATAGGGCCTCCCCGGTGTTCGGATCTCGGGTCGTTACAGCTGGTATCAGAGCACGGTTGTGGATGTATATGAGAATTGTAAATAGTTGCAGTGGTCCACTAGTCCACAATGATGATGTACAGTTGGCACTGGCTTAGGGCATCGCGTGTTTTATTGATTCCATTATTTTCCGTGTATTCTGTCTGTTTGCAGTAGGCGAGTATGGCGCCGAGGCGGAGGACTCGCTCTCAACAGGGACAGTCGACAGAGGAGCAGGAGGAGCTGAGCAGAGTGCCACCAGTTACCACCCAGGCAGGGGATGCAGTGAGAGTTCTGAGGGCCGAGGATTTCTTTCGGAGCATGTTTCAGGCCATGGCTCAGTAGTTTGGCGGTGATGCTGGCGAGGGCTCGTCGGCTAAGGGTGGACCGAGTCGTGTTGTGAGGAACTTCTTACAATTTCACTCACCCTATTATGAGGGCCAGCCAGATCCCGATGTGACCAGGAGATGGCTTGATAAGATGGAGTGAGTGTTCAGTTCCATGCGCTGTGCTGAGGAGGACATGGTGATGTTGGCCTGTAACTAGTTGTTGGGTATGGCTCGAGATTGGTGGTTTTCAGAGTGGAAGACGTCCTTTCAGTCTCGTCCACTTCAGGAGATCGCGTGGAAGGACTTTGTTACGGTCTTCGACATACTTACTGTCGCTCCTATGTTGGTACACAGAAGATGCGTCAGTTTTTAGAGCTGGTTCAGGGTGACATGTCAGTGTTGCAGTACAGGGCTCAGTTTATGGAGTTAGGCCGCTATACTCCCCATATCATGGATCATGAGGGAGTGAAGACCGAGCAGTTCATTCAGGGTTTGAGGCAGGAGCTGAGGCACCTTTTGATGGCGAACGCTGCTACTGATTTGGAGACAGCATCTCGTGTGGCGGCATCTTTGGAGCAGGATATGCAGAAGGTCCGAGGATAGGGAGGCCAGGGGCAGTCCCAGTCAGGCCGTAGTCGGCATTCGGCTACCCAGCAGTAGAGTACTTTCCAGCACGCTATGGGTAGTTCGGGATTGTCGGCTCCAGCGATGTCTGCGGCAGGATCTACGTCTTTTGGCTCCAAGGTCAAGAAGTTTCTCAAGAAGAGTTTCTGTAAGAAGCAAGAGGATCAGAGGCAGGCATCTTCGGGCAGTGTATAGCAACCGATTCCTTTTCAGCGTCAGGGATCAGTCGGTGGATCGCGGGAGTTATGTCCCTGATGTGGCGAGTCGCATCCAGGTAGGCAGTGCACGGCGCCAGTGATCTGTTTCAGGTGTGACCAGCCAGAGCACATGGCGCGTGACTGTCCACAGAGGCCGCAGCAGCAGCAGTACCATCAACAGCAGCACCCCCAGCAGTAGAGACAGTAGCAGGAGGGGCAGTATCCGCCATTACCCAGGTTAGCGAGTGTGTGAGGCAAGCAGAGATCTCGAGGCCAGATTACAGACATGACCAAGGCAGAGGGAGTGCCGTCACAGCTCGTGGAAGGTACCGTTCAGATTTTGGGTCGTGCGGCTCGAGTTTTGTTTGATTCTGGGGCGTCTCATTCGTTTATTTCGGAGGATTTCGCGCTGAGTATCGAGGAGCCGGTGACCCAGTTGTCCTGTGATTTGACAGTGGAGTTACCTTCTGGTGATTTTATGATCACTCCTTATTGTTTCGATGAGGTTCTTGTGTGGGTTGAAGGGCGGAGTTTGCCGGCCAGGCTTTATGCGTTACCACTTCAGGATTTTGAGGTGATTTTGGGCATTGATTGGCTCGAGGCACATCATGCTTTGGTGAATTGTGGCTCAAAGAGGGTTTATTTCCGGCGGCTTCATGGACCCACCTTCTATTTCCAAGGTATTAGGTCTTCCTCTTCCCGCTTTCTTATTTCGGCTATTAAGGCTTGTCGTTTGCTTGATGCAGGTTGTCAGGGTTTTCTCGCTTCTGTGGTCATGGTAGACCGGATGGAGCCGGATGTCGAGGATATTCCGGTGGTGTGCGAGTTTCTCGATGTTTTTCCCAATGACCTACCTTGATTATCTCCCCAGCAGGAGATTGATTTTGTGATCGAGGTTATGCCTGGTACGGGACCTTTGTCGAAGGCTTCTTACCGTATGGCTCCTGCTGAGTTGAGGGAGTTGAGTGCGCAGTTGCAGGAGTTGCTGGCCAAGGGGTACATTTGTCCTAACTTTTACCATTGGGGTGCGCCAGTGTTGTTCGTGAAGAAGGAGGACGGTAGTCTGAGGTTGTGCATTGACTACCGGCAGCTGAACGAGGTGACCGTTAAGAACAAGTATCCGTTGCCGCGGATTGATGACTTGTTCGACCAGCTTCAGTCTGCTCGAGTGTTCTCGCGGATTGATTTGCGGTGCAGTTATAATCAGTTGCGGATTCGAGAGTCTGACATGGAGAAGACTGCGTTCAGCTCGAGATATGGGCATTATGAGTTTTTGGTGACGCCGTTTGGGCTCACCAATGCCCCCGCAGCATTTATGGATTTGATGCAGAGGGTGTTCTGTCCTTACCTGGACCAGTTCGTGGCCGTGTTTGTGGACGACATCCTTATTTATTCGCAGGCTACAGATGAGCATACTTATCATTTGAGGGTTGTGTTACAGACTTTGCGAGATCACCAGTTGTATGCTAAGCTCAGTAAGTGTGAGTTTTAGCTTCGCGAGGTGCACTTTTTGGGGCACGTGATTTCTAGTGATGGTATTTTCGTGGATCCAGTCAAGGTTGAGGCAGTGATGCAGTGGCCGAGACCAAGGTCCGTGACGGAGATTCGGAGTTTCTTGGGACTTGCAGGTTATTACAGGAGATTCATTCAAGATTTTTCTTGTGTTGCAGCCCCGATGACCAGGCTTACGCGGAAGGATGTGCCGTTTGTCTGGACTAGTGAGTGTGAGCAAAGCTTTGTGGAGCTTAGGAGGTTGCTCACCTCGGCACCCGTGTTAGTGTTACCTTCTGGATCAGGAGGTTTTGTGGTGTGTACAGATGCTTCCGGGGTCGGGTAGGGTGCTGTGCTGATGCAGCACGGTAGAGTGGTGGCTTATGAATCTCGGCAGCTAAAGTCCCATGAGGAGAACTACCATACCCATGATCTTGAGTTAGCGACTGTGATCTTTGCATTGAAGATTTGGAGGCATTATCTGTATGGTGAGAAGTTCGAGGTGTTCATAGACTATCAGAGTTTGAGATATGTGTTCACTCAGAAGGACCTCAACCTCAGGCAGAGGCGATGGATGGAGTATTGACGCGGACGGCGTCGGGGGAAGGATCAACGGCAGCTCCGAGGGGACGAAGAGGATGAGATAACTTGCTGTCTCGCACAGCTCGGCCTCACACCGGACGGTCTCACACCGAGTGACACTCGGATCTCACAAAAATGAGAAAGAAGGGAAGGGGGATGAACAAAGGGGCAAGGCTCCTTCAACTCAATTCTTTCATTTATACAACATATCATACGTAACACCCTTAGCCCTCAATTTATAGGGAAAGTCATAACATACATACCCTCACACTTTCACTAATTGTGTTTATACCTTGGCCCAATAAGATTAAACCCAACAACCAACTATTGACTTTGTGGATTTAATAAAATAAAATACAACAACTTTTGACTATAACTAGCCTACTAAAATAAAAGTAAATATACATGTAGTAATACATATATTTTACTTACATACACACACAAATACATAAATACGTAAATATGTAAAAGTAAAATACTCGGGATGCCGAGTCTTCGAGTGAGTCTCCGAGCCACAAGCTCGGTGTCAGGGCAGTGCGGCGTCGACTCCGAGTATGGGGCCTGGTAGTGGGCCCGGTGTCCCCACCAACTCTCTCGGGGCGGCTAGAACTCGACTCCGTCGAGTAAAGGTGGACACTGCTGTGGTAGTGCTCCAGCAGATCTGGATCGAGACACTGGAGATCTTCCCGGCTGATCCAGGAATCATCAGACGGTGGACGGTCCCCCCAGCGGACAAGGTAGCGCTGGTACACCTTACTCCGTGTAGTTGTCACCTGCTCATCCAGTATCCTATCAATTTACTCATGCGGTGCTCTCGAGGCTGTGGGACGCACAGGGGTGGGCTCACTCTCAATGGGAGGGGAAGGCTCGAAAGGGTCACTAGGAATCGTTGTGGGTTCCTTGTAGGCCACTAGGTCTGTCACATTAAAGGTTGAGCTAATCCCATATTCGGGAGGTAAGTCCACAACATACGGATTGGAGCCAATCTTCCGTAGGATTGGGAAGGGACCATCACTACGGGCTTGCAACTTTTTAACTGCTCCCGAGGGGAGTCGTTCGGGTCGAACCCGTACCATAACCATGTCACCTTCTTGGAAGTCATGGTGACGCCTATGCGAATCAGTCAGTAATTTGTAAGTCTTATTACTGAGGTTGTTTTGCTTGGTAATTTACTCATGGAGATTCTTGACGTGCTGTGCATACTCCTCAGCGGACTTGGATGTTCAAGACTCGAGGGGAAGGGGAATGAGATCCACGGGTTTCCTAGGTTTGTATCCATGCATGACCTCAAAGAGACTCATGCCTATGGACCTATTGACAGAGCTATTATATGCAAATTCGGCCCTGGGCAAAAGGTCCCAAGTACCAAGATGATCCCCTACGAGACACCTTAAGAGATTCCCTAAACTCCTATTGACGACCTTTGTTTGCCCATCGGTTTGTGGGTGATAGACAGTGGAGAATTTGAGTTTGGTGCCAACTAGGTGCCAAAGTGTCTTCTACAAGTAACTAGTGAACCGGACATCTCGGTCAGACACTATGGTTTGGGGAAGACCATGCAGACGCGCGACTTCATCAAAGAACAGGTGGCTACTCTAGATGCATTAGATGTTTTGGAACATGCAATGAAGTGGGCAATCTTAGAGAACCTATCAAGTACCACGAAGATGGAGTCATGTTTGTGAGCAGTGCGTGGTAATCCAAGGATGAAATCCATGCTCACATCAACCCATGGTCTATTAGGAATGGGGAGAGGAGTGTAGAGGCCAGTGTTCTGTTTGACCTGTTTGACCATTGTGCATGTCCGACACTGGGCTACAATTTTGGCCACATCTTCCTTCAGGCCAGGCTAATAAAAATTTTTCTCCATAGAATGGATGGTCTTGTTGCGGCCAAAGTGACCAGCAAGAACTCCAGCATATATTTCTCAAATCAGAAAATCCCGAACAGAAGTCCTCGGGACACAGAGTTACTGCCCTCGAAATATAAAATCATCCTGGAGTAGATAGTCAGCAAAGGCTGTCGAGGATCCATCAGACAAAGCAGAGTAGGTAGGGCCAAAGTTGGGACACTCTCCATAGAGTTCCTTCATGTGGTCAAATCCGATGACCTCTACCCGAACTGTGGAAAGAATGGAGACCCTTCGACTCAAGGCGTTGGCTACCTTATTCTCTTTTCTAGTCTTATGTCTTAGGATAAAGGTGAAGGACTGGAGGAATTCTACCCACCGACCATGCCTTGAGTTTAAGCCCATCTGAGAGCTAACGAATTTCAAAGCCTCGTGGTCCGAATATAAGATAAACTCTTGAGGTAAGAGATAGTGTCTCCCGTGTTTGAGGGCTTGGACCACGGCATAGAACTCCTTGTCATAGGTGGAGTAGTGAAGCTTTGCATCAGAAAGCTTCTCACTAAAGTAAGACACAGGGTGGCTTGCCTGGCTAAGCACTTGTAACGACCCGAGAATCTGATTACCGGGAGAGACCCGATAACCCGAGACTCGAACCGTCGCCCACGAGCCGGGAGGGCTCGAAAGGGCTAAAAGGAGTGTGGAGGAACAAAGAAATAGGAAATATAGTAGGACAATTCAACAATTGAAAGAAATAAATAAATAACTACAGCTACAATAGAGTCCAGTCCAACAGAAAGTACAGTCTAAAATAGTAAAACGTACCACATGCCAAGTGAACACTCGGCCCGGCGAGCTGGCAACTTAGAACCTCCGAACAGCACCCTCGAACCTCGAGGAAGAACCGTCACACCTGAAAAGCAAGGAATGAATCTCTAAAATAGAGACTCAGCAGGGATCCCGCGGAACCCCAACCGGAAACAACGGCGGTAGTGGAAAGGAAGGCTACAACGACAGCAGGAACAGTGAACAGGTGACCGGTCAAAACTCGGCACTACAGCTACTCCTACTGTACCAGAAACATACCCCGATCTCATGGTCGGGGGCTACCAATCTACACTTGCATCACTTTCAGAAGTAAAAACCCACGGTAAAATAACCAGAACTCGACGGTTAACACGACGAAAACCCGAAGGTCGAAGTCACAAAGACTGACGGACAGTCTGTCACTCCTGACTCGACAGGAGTACCTCCCACTAGAAGCACAGTCGGTAGCGTCCCCTGACGTCTTACACCGTACCGCAGGTGTCCGCCTGGCACGATAGCCCCTGGCAGAGGCAAGGACACCGTAAAAGTAACCACAAAACACGTGACTAGCTGGGGTCACGCTCGTCAGCGTGGGTCCAACCGCCCCCAACCACGTGTGCACACACGGACAATCTGCTCTAGGTTGGGTCCTCTAGCTGGTTTTCCCCCCACCGGACTCTGGTGGCAAAGGCAAGGGGCCCTACGGAAACCAGCCTAAAAACTGTCCTCAGGGTAGCCTCTCCACCATTCCCTGGTGGGTCCACTCGTGTGCAGGCAGGCTACGACTAGTGGAGGGTCAAGGAGTAGACTCTCAAGTCAACGGAAAACAACGTCCGAACGATTGCGGAGAACACGAAAACTCACCTTGGCGCAACATAGAGCATGACGGTCTAACCTTGGGCCGTTACAGTCTGTAACGGTCCAAGCCCCGACCGCCACAACCATTCGATGCACCAACACAAGGCCGTCACACGCTCGGTGCAAAGTTGTGTGTGACGCACCTACCCTGGTGCGTCACAGTCTCTGACACGTCAGCCCTAGTGCGTCACAGTCTGTGACACGCCAGCCCTGATGCGTCACACGGCAAGGTGAAACCAACTGTGCCGCGTCCCGCTCGGTGCGTCAGAGGCTGTAACGGACCAACTCTGGTGCGTTACAACGTGGGAACGCGTCTGCTCTGACGCACCCACACAGGGGCGTTACAAGGTTGTGACGCACCAGCCTTGGTGCGTCACAAGCCTTGAGTCAGCGGATGGCCTGCTGTGAGTTGGATCGTGCCTGTTGGGCCGGTGGAGGTTTCCCGTTGACGTGTATCTGGCGACCAGTGGATGGTCTTTCACAGACAGAACATGCTGGTTGTCTGGGCTCGAGCGTGGCGAGAGCCGTGTGCCAGCGAGGCCTTGGGTGGCTGATCATGAGATGTGCCTTTCTGGACGGGATCTGGGCTTTATCAAAGTTTGTCTTCTGACAGAGTTGGCATAGTGTTATGTCTGGCTTCCAGCTTGCCATGTGTGTGGTGTTTCTTGGTGCTAAGCCGATGTTCTGGTTGCGGTCTGTCGAGATGGCTGCGTGAGCTGGTGGGAGCTCGGTTTCAGCTGTTCCTTTGTGTCGAGCGTGAGACCAGTCGGCGGGTTTGCGAAACTGGCGTCTGGGTCATCTACCGACCATGGGATGGATCAGTAGCTGTTTCTCGTGTCGAGGGTGTGTCTCCTCGGCGGGCGAGATGGTGGCTACGGTGCCTTGTTTCATTGTGCTACGTCGGAGGTGACGCTAGACTGTGTCCTTTATGAGTACCTGCTCTGCTGGTCGGTGTGCTCGACGCGTAGAGCGAGCTCTTGTTCGGGTTTATAGTCTGGCTGTGTCCCTCAGGATCGGTGTTTTCATGAGAATCGAGGTTTTTTGTGCTGGGGCTCTAACAGCGTTGTCAGTTGGTTCAGTATTCTTCCCTTGTGACTTCGTGCTAGGTCCTGAATTTCGAGGATGAAATTTCTTTAAGGGGGGAGGGCTGTTATGCCCTCGATTTTTTTCCGGATCTTTTAGTGGGTCTCGGAGTGTATTTTGTGCTTTAAACATGTTTTTCCCTGATGTGCCTTCGGAACTCTGTGCAGGGCGAACCGTAGCGTTTTTCGACTACGAGACAGTACCACTATGTTGTGTTCCTTCCGAGGATCGCGGAGGTAATTTTTCATAATTTTCTGAATTTTTGCAATTTTCAAGTTTTTCTATATATATTAACCCTTTTCTCTCTCCCCCTCATTCTCTCTTTCTCACTCTCTCTCATCTCTTTCTCTCCCCCTCTCCCCGGGCGACCGACGGTGGCGGAGGAGGGTGAGGCGGCGATGGCGGGAGGCGAGGAACGGGGAACGGGTCAAGGATCGAGGGCGGGTGGCGCGTGGAAGCTCGGCCGCGGGTTCGTGGAGCGGCGAGGGTTTCATGGCATTTTCTTCGCGGATCGCCGAGCTCGGGGCGCGAAATCTTCGGTGGAGTTAGGGAGATTGACCCCCAGCTCGTGCTCTTTCCTTTCCGCGAGTTTCGTAGGCCGTGGTGAGCCAAGCGGGCTAATCGGGGCGATTTGAGGAAAAATCCATGATTTTGGGGAGTGAGCCGGATCTCTCGTTTTACGGTATTTTTAGCGGATCCAGGGGTTTAGATTCATGCCTAGGAGCTTGGGGATGGATTCCCCTTTGTTTTCCCATCACCCGGGGGTGATCGGGGCATGGATCGGATTTTTGGGCTGTTTACCACCGTTTCGCACTCAGACGGGTGTGACGGTCCTCCCAGAGACCGTCACAGCCTGTGATGCCCCAGGGTGGGTGTGTCACAGCGCTCGTTTAGTCTTTGGTGGTCTGTGGGTGTGACAGTCCCACGATAGACCGCCACGACGCTGTGACGCACCTGGGTTGGACCGTAAGGGATGATCTGACCGTTGGCTTCCGTTCGTTGGTTTTGACTGTTTGGGGTTAAGGCCTGTGACGCACCAAGGTTGGCGCGTCACAGCCTTGTAACGCCCCTGGGTTGGTGCGTCAGAGCGGACGTGTAACCACCTTGTAACGCACCAGAGTTGGTCCGTTATAGCCTATGACGCATCGAGCGGGACGCGTCACAGTTGGTTTCATCCTATCTTGTGACGCATTAGGGCTGGCGCGTCACAGACTATGACGCACCAGGGCTGGCGCGTCAGAGACTGTGACGCACCAGGGTTGGTGTGTTACACTCAACTTTGCACCGAAAGTCTGATGGCCCTTTGTTGGTGCGTCAGAGTGGTTGTGACGGTCTAGGCTTGGACCGTTACAGACTGTGACGGCCCATGGTTAGACCGTTAGACTCTGTGTGGTGCCGAGATGAGTTTTCGTGTTCTCCGTGATCGTTTCGCGTTGTGTCGGTCCCTAGTCGACCCGGTCGTGACCCAGTGGTCGACTTGCGATCTTGTGAGTTCCCCAGACACCCGTGGGATTCTATGTCCGTGTTTTGAGGGTGTCAGGAGGACCGTGCTATCTTGTTTAGCGTGCCCCATGGGTTTGAGAGTCCGGGTGACTCCTCGCGTGTCGAGCTTTAGTGTTACACTAGGTCGAGTCACCGAGTATCGGTGGGGGTGCGGTGGGGTCTCCCCCGCATGCCGTGAGTTTTCCTGGAAGATGGTTCCCGAGTGGGCCATGGGTTTGGCCTTGGACTGCGAGTCAAGTTGCCTGTCTGGGGCTGGAGGGTTCCCACCTTTCCCTGAGAGTGGGATTTGGTTTGGCGGCCTGTGAGCTACCTTGGGAACCGTGTTTTTGTGTTTCTGCATAGCCGAGTGTGCGGCCCGTGGACTGTGAGTCCCATTTCTTCTCCGACTGTGGTCACCATGCGACGGTGGTGGTACGTGGGATGGTTCCCGTACTTCATCGGGTTCGGACGTTGTTTTCCGTTTACTTGAGAGTCTACTCTCTCAGCGACCCTCCACTAGTCATAGCCTGCCTGCACGCGTGTGGACCCACTAGGGAGTGGTGGAGAGGCTACCCTTAGAGACGGTTTGTGGACCGATTTTCGTCGGGCCCCACCTCCAGCAGCCAGAGCCCGGCTGAGGGGAGAATCAATCAGAGGGCCAGACCAGGGACGGACAGTACATGTTTGCACACGTGGTTGGGGGTGATTGGACCCACGTCGATGGGCGTGACCCCAGCTAGTCACTTGTTTGTGGTTACTTGTACGGTGTCTCAGTTCCCGCTGGGCCGAAGGGAGACACCTGAGGCACAGACTAAGACATCAGTGGACGCATTCGGCCTTGCTTCTAGTTGGAGGTGCTCCTGTTCTAGACAGAGAGTGACATACTGTCAGTTTCCGTGACTTTGACATTCGAATTTTTAGTCGTGTCAACCGTCGAGTTTTTGGTTATTTCGCCGTGGCGCGTGTGTTGGTTTTCGCGCCGTGAGACTAGTGCTAGTGGCTTTACCGAGGTTACGTCTTGTCGTGCGGTACCCGTGACCAGGTGTCAGGGTTGCACTTTGGACATCGTGTCCAAGTTGGCCGTGTTCTGGGAGACAGGCCTCTACGGCGTGGTTGCGATGGATTTTTACTTCGATAAGCGGTACTAGTGTAGTTCGGTAGCCCCCGATCGTGAGTTCGGAGTGTGTTTCCGGGACAGTAGGAGTAGTTGTAGTGCCGAATTTTGGCCGGCCACCGGGTTGATTGTTCCTACTATTGCGGTTGCTCTTGTAGCCTTCCTTTCCGCTACCGCCGTTGTTTCCGATTGGGGTTCCGCGGGATCCCTGCTGAGTCTCTATTTTGGAGACTCATTCCCTACTTTTCAGGTGTGGCAGTTCTTCTTCCTAGAGGTTCGAGGGCGCGGTGCGGAGGTTCTCAGTTGCCAGCTCGCCGGGTCGAGTGTTCACTCGGCATGTGGTACATTTTTAATGCTTTAGACTATACTTTCTGTTGGACTGGACACTGTTGTAGCTGTAGTTATTTATTTATTTCTGTTCATTATTGTCCTACTTTATTTTCTATTTCTTTGTGCCTCCACACTCCTTTTAGCCCTTCCAAGCCCTCCCGGCTCGTGGGCGGCCGTTCGAGTGTCGGGTTATCGGGTCTCTCCCGATAATCGGATTCTCGGGTCGTTACAGCACTCCTCCTATTTCTACGCTAGATGCATCACAGGATATCTCGAAGACTTTGAAAAAGTCTAGCAAGCGGAGGACATGGGCTTTGGTCATGAGCTCCTTTATGGCACAAAAAGCCTGGGAGGCGGCTTTGGTCCACTCAAAATTCTCCTTACAGATACAATCCGTAATGGGTGCCATAATGGTGCTGATGCTCTTAATGAAGCGTCTATAAAAAGTGGCAAGCCCATGGAAGCTGCGAACGTCATGGATGTTCTAGGGCTCCGGCCAGTCGACTAAGACTTGAACCTTGGATTGGTCCACAGACACTCCATAACTTGAAACCACAAATCCGAGAAAAGTGACCCAGTCTATCATGAATTCACATTTCTTAAGGTTGGCAAACAGGGTTTCTCTCCTCAAAGTCTCGTAAACTTCCCTCAAATGGTCGATGTGGTCCTTAGGGTTGTGACTCTAGATGAGAATGTCGTCAAAGTAGACGACAACAAAGCATCTAATGAGAGGATGAAGGGCTTAGGTCATAAGTGTCATGAAAGTGCTGGGGGCGTTGGATAGCCCAAATGGCATGACAAGCCACTCATATGGACCTTCTTTTATTTTGATGGCTGTCTTCCACTCATCCCCTGGTCGAATTCGGACCCGGTGGTAGTCACTTTTCAAGTCAATCCTGGAAAAGATGGTGACTCCACTCATCATGTCAAGCATGTCATCAAGACGGAGAATGGGAAACCTATACTTGACAGTGATTTTATTGATGGCGCGACTGTCAACACACATCCGCCAGGTGCCATCCTTTTTGGGTGTGAGCAAGGCAGGGACAGCACATGGGCTCTTGCTCACCCAGAGGAAACCTTTGTGGATAAGATCCTCGACAATCCTTTGGAGCTCAGCATGCTCCTTAGGGTTCAATCAGTAATGCGGAAGGTTGGGTAGGGTGGACCCATGGACATGATCAATGGCGTGTTGTACATCACGCATGGGAGGGAGTTGTGAGGGTAAGTCCTCAGGGAAGATGTCCTAGAAGTCCTGCAGGATGATTTAGATTTCAGGTGGGACAGAGACTCAGGACTCCTCGAGGGTGATGGTGACAACAACAACCCAGACAGGGGCACCTTCGGTAACCTCCCTATTCAGCTCACTGACACCTATGAAGTTAAGGCGCCTAACCGGGTCATAACCAACCTTAGGGGCCTTAGGAACAGGTGTGACAGGTGCAGGAGGAGAGGGAATGAGAAGTTTCCCTTTAGTGGGAGTCTGAGGACTCTCTTGAACCTTGGGAGTTCCAGTGGGGGTGGAGGTGGAACTCTTTCCTAGGGTCACCTTTGGTGGTGTTAGGTACAGCTGTATCTTCTTCCCATTATGTGAGAAGGAACACTGATTGGACTGATCGAACATAGTAAGGTCTACATCATAGATCCAAGGTTGCCCTAGGATGATGCTACCGACCTTTATAGGCACTACATCGCATAAAATCTGTCCTTGGTAGGACTGGAATTGGATGGGAATGACACATGTAGTGGTGACTGGGATAGACGTGTCGTCAACCCAATCCCACGTTGTACGGCCTCGGATGAGGATGGGTAGGTAGACCTAGATGTGAGACAAAGTCTTAAGAGACTGCATTGATACAGCTCCCGTTGTGAAAAATCACCTTGCAGGGTTGGGATTTTACAATATTGTATGTTTGGAAGATGGTGGTTCGACGCCAGTCGTCCTCCTGGGGGTGGGTTAGGATGCAGCGAACTACACCTAATCTTTCATGGTTCGAACTCTCGGCAATATCTCCCACTTGCAAGTACTCGACATACGTTCCATCATACCCTGTATCCATGTGATGCCCCGGATCTTTGCTGGATCCTTAGTGGATCTTTTTCGGATCTCTATTAGGTCTTTCGGATCCTTTTGGAGAGTTTCGGATCGCTTTTGTAGCTCCCGGGTTGAGTTTTACGATCCGTGTGGGTTTTTCCCTCGTACTAGTTACGGAACCCTACGGTGAGTTTATTTCTCAATTCATCGACTCGTGGACGCCGCAATTGCGATGTACTCTTCGAGCCGATCGTTTTGACAATTTTTACGTATTTTTTTGAATTAGTGCATTTTTGACACATTTTACGGATTTTCAGAAATTAGAAAAATTTCTAATTTCTCCTTTTCTAACCCACCTCTCTCTCTCTCATCTCACTCACGCTCTCACTCTCTCTCTCTCCCGTTCTCTCTCGTTCTCTCACCCTCTAGGCACCGGTTGCGAACGGAGGCGACCGTGGGCGAGGTGACGACGCTGGGGCGCTACTGAGGCGCGTGATGGAGCGAGGATCGGTGCGGTTTGGGCGCGATCCCGAAGGGTGGATTCAAAGCCGACGGTTCGGTTCGCGATGTGGTTTTCGGCGTGGTTTAGTCGCTTCGGCGCTCGATTTCTTCGGTGGAGGTAGGGAGATGGACCACCACTTCATTCCGCATATTTTTCCTGCTTTTGTGCGTAGTTTGGTGCTCGATCGGGGGAGATCGGGCCGGTTTAATGAAAACCGTAGTTTTTACGGTTTTCAGGGTTCGCCGAAAAATGGCAACCATTTGCGGCGTGGTTAGTGTCAAAATGACCGCTAGGATGTCTGGATCCCATTCACGTCAGTTTCGTGTCGATCGGTTGTCATTCGGGGCCGGTAGGAGTCCGGGAACCTCGGTGACCCGTTTGGGGTCGATTCATCAGAATCGCCCCGTTCTTGCGTTTTAGTGCGTGCATGTGGGCTTTTTAGCCTCCAGATATTGTTTTTCATTGTTTAGCTTTGTATCCCCTGTGCTTCGGCGTGCATGGGGCGTGGAACGGGCCGATTCGGCGTTTCCACTGTTTCCCCGCTGTGGCCGGTGTAGCGATCGTTTCAGAGACCGTCATAGTCTCTGACGGCCCTACGATAGACCGCCACAGGCTCTAGGCGTTTCAGTTTTTGTGAGGCTGTGGGAGTGTGACGGTCCATCATTGGTGCGTCACAGCCCTCTGACGCATCCAGGTAGTTGCGTCACAGCCATTTCGTTTTCTTAAAGTTCTGGTCAGCCGGTTGCCCTGACGGCCCAGTCCTCATGTGTCACAACCCTGTAACGCGCCTTCCTTGGGCCGTTACATTCTGTTTGACCAATTTTGACCGTGTCAGTCGGTTCTTCTAGCGGTCGTTCCCCCGTGCGTCACAGCCTTGTAACGCGCATGTCCTAGGCCGTTACACGCTGTTTGACCGAGTTGGGTGGCTGTGTCGGTTGGCTCTAATGGCCTTGCCCCCATGCGCCAGGGTGCTGTAACGCGTCCGTGTTGGATCGTTAACTGATGTTCGACCAGATTTTAAACTTGGGCATGTTGGCTCTGACGCACCTGTCCTGGTGCGTCAGGCTCGTGTAACGCGCCTGTGGTGGTGCGTTATAGCCCTGTTGTGGTCGTGATGGCCGTTGGGTTGTTCGGTGTTAGCCCGTGTGTTGGGCAGTCGTAGGTTTGTGTTCTAGGGCTTTGTTTGTGTGGCAGTGGTCTTCTGGATCGGTCGGGTTAAGTGACTGGGTGTGGTCTTTTCCCTGACTGCGACAGTTCCCTAACGACGTAATCTAGAACTGCCAATGCCCTTGCCTCTGGTTGCGTGGCGGCTGTTCCTTGACTGCTGGGTATGCCTAGTGGTTGAATGACGGTCCGTTTTGCCAGAGTGTTGTTATTGCCATTTCGGTTTCTGCTTGTCTTGGCTTGGTCTCGTGGTTTGCCTGTGACCCGTGGGTGTATGTTGACGTCCTATGAGGGCAGTAACCATGATGGGACAGCCAGGAGTGCTTGTGCATGCCGTGTTTGTGTCGGTGTTGTCTGGCTCCGATCAACCGGGGGTTACCCAGGGGTTGACAGGTGGCTGTGTGTGTCTCGGCGGTTCTGTCCAGCTCGAGACATTAGTTCTGGATGCCTCGAGGTGTCATCTTACCTCGGTCCATGTGTCCAGGTGTGCTGAGGGTTCTCGGTGTTCCCTCAGGTCTCCGTGCGTCGTTTTCTTGCGGAATGTGTGGTTTCTATGGTTTAGGAGTTAGACCGATTGGCGGCTTGTTCCGTTGTTCATGACGATCTTACCTTTGAGTCGTCCGACTCAAGGATCGTTGCGTTGGTAGGTCTAGTTGTCTTGCCCTGAGTCGGCCGACAGTTGTATGTACTGCCATTGGTGCTTGGAAGTACGGGAGATAGTGTCTGTTTAACCTGTCTGTACTTCGACACTTGTGTTTTGGGTCTCCGTGTTCGTGAGCCTCCTTTTTCTGTTACCCTCGACTTTCAGTTGTCGACCCGCCTCAGGAGTGGTGGGAGGGGTGTTCCCGTTAGACGGTTCTTAACCTAGTTCCGTGGGCTCCCGGCTTCATTACTGTAGCATCCTACGGGGGGAGAATACTAGCTAGAGGCCTGGCTTAGGCGAGAGCCAGTGTGTGCACACGTGGTTAGGGGCTTGGGGATAAGGCACCGACGGGCGTTCCCCTGACTTGTTACTCGAATTCAGTTGCTGTTCTGGTTTGGGTCCGGTCAGCGAGTACTGGAGTCTCCGCCTGTTTGGTTAGGCGTTGTTAGACTCGGTACATGCGCAGCATAAGACGTCAGTGGACGCAACTGGCTGTGGAGAGGCACTCCCGTCACGTGACACGTGACTCTCTGAGTTTCTGTGCCTCGCGACCTTCCCGGGTTAGCCTTTCTGTGGCTGTGTGCACGACGTCCTAGTCGTGTTGTCAGTTGTCAGTCTAGGTTTTCCTGGGCTTTCTTGTTGTCCTTACAGATCTTCACTTTATGCCTGGCATTTTGTCGGCAGATCGGCAACTCCTGACCGTGTCAGCTCTGAGTCGCCTTCCTACTGTTGCTTGGAGTAGTTTGGGGTGCCGAGGTTAGTTCGGTAGCCACTGTTTGGCACGGGCTCTTCCCCCTCTTCTTTAGCTTGCTCCCTACTCCTGCTACCCGTCTGTTCCTTTACTGCGTTCTAGTGTAGACTTGCAGCTTTCTAGTGTAGCTTTCCTATTTGGCTACTACTGTCGTTTACCTACAGTTTTAGCGTGTTACTTTGTGTTTTTCAGTGGGGATCCGCGTGACCCCTACTGAGCCAGTGACACGAGGCTCACCCCTGCTTTTCAGGTGGGGTGACGTTGTTTGTTCTGCTTCCGTGTGGTTCCTAGTGCGCGTTCTTGTAGCGTGTGGTTGTGGCTAGCTGGTACCCTCGTCGAGTTTCCCCCGACTCTCTGGTACGTCCTTCTTTTCTGTTGACTGTACTTGGTAAACTTGTTGTCTTTCCTTTGGACTTGACTCTGGATATATAATTGTTAATTGTAATCTGTTAATTAAAAAGTAAATTTATTTTTGCTATTTCAACAACCCGATCTAATGAAATTTAATTGCTTACTGCTATATCTATCAGTGCAATGTACTACACGACAATCCTTTTTCCCTTCGGAGCGTTACGGCGCTTGGGAGGCCTCGCATGTTCTAAGTGGTATCAGGTGTATTCGATTACCCTATCGGGTATATCAGGTATCCGGGATCTGGGTCGTCACAGTTGGCATCAGAGCGGTGTTCTGAGATGTTCGGAGTTCTTTTCTGAGCTATCAGAGCATTATCGTGTGAAGTATATGGGAATCTCAGATATACAGTTACCAGAGTCGTTAAAGACCAGAACAGTCTTCAGCTGGCTTCGGTTTTGCGGCTCAGTGTCGCTTGGTTTTCGTGTATTATCTTGTATGTGCTGTTCTAGCACTATTGGCGGTGGTTTTGCTCTCGTCAGGGTGTGACGAGGTGCCTCTTTACCGTTGTGATGTTTGCCTCGATCATGTTGTACTTGGCAGTGTTCGCCGGAAGGCTTGAATTTGCGGTACGTTGTTCGAGGGTTTTCTTGTAAGTGTTCAGGTTGCTGTTGACCTTTGGCCTTAGTCTGATGACCGTACACATTTCCACGTTGTTTTGGTCATCCCTGCTTGAGTCTATTCAGCTCCTAATGTAATGCCCTCGATCTTGCTGGATCTTTTGTGAATCTGTTTAGATCTTCATTGGATCTTTCGGATTGGTTTCGTTGAGTTTCGGTTCGCTTTTGTGGCTTCCGAGTTGAGTTTGACGAGCCGTGTGGGTTTTTCTCTCGTACTTGTTACGGAACCCTACGGTGAGTTTTTTTTGTCAATTCTTGAACTCGTGGATGCTACAGAGACGATGTACTCTTCGAGCTGGTCGTTTCGACTATCTTTGCGTATTTTTCTGAATTTGTGTATTTTCGGCGCATTTTCAAAATTTTCAGAAATTAGGAAAATTTTCTTATTTCTTTTCTTTTTCTTTCCTTTTCCTCTCTCCTCCTCCTCATTCGCCGCCGCCATCTCTCTCTCTTCCGTTCTCTCTCGTTTCACCTCCTCGGCTCCGGCTGCAGACGGGGTGCCTAGGGGCGTGTGCTGGGGACGTGGTGGAGCTGGCTGGGTGCGCGATGGGGCGAGGATCGGATCGATTCTGGCGCGATCCCGAACGGTGGATTCAAAGCCGACGTTCGAGCTCGCGAGTGGTTTTCGGCGTGGTTTAGTCCCTTCGGGGCACGGTTTCTTCGGTGGAGGTAGGGTGACTGATCCTCACTTCCTCGTCTCCGTTTTCCCTGCCATTGCACGTCGTTCGGCTAGGAAACGGTCGAGTTTGGGCTTGATTTGCCTAAACGTTGATTTTCATGGTTTGTAGGGTTTACCGGAAAATGGAGACCGTTTGCAGTGTAGTTAGTTTTAAACTGACCGCAGGGATGTTAGGATCCCATCCACGTTAGTTTCGTGCCGTTTGGTGTTCATTCGAGGCCGGTAGAAGCCCGGGAACCTCGGTGACCCATTCAGGGTCGATTTGTCTAAATCGCCCAGATCTTCAATTTTTGAGCTTGCATGTGGGGTTTTTAGGCCCCTAATGTTGTTTTTCATCATCTACATGTGTTTCCCCTACGTTTCGGCGTGTATGGGGCGTGGAATGGGCTGATTTGGCCATTCCTATGTTTTCCCGCCCTGATGGAAGTGGCGGTCGTTTCAGAGGCCGTTACCTGGCTCTGACGGCCCCATGACTGATCGTCACTTGGCTGGACGTTTGTAGAGCTTTGGCTTCTGGGTGAGTGACGGCCCTGGGGTGGCACGTCACACCCATGTAACGTGCCTAGGTTACCGCGTTACATTCGCTTCGTCGTCGTTTTGTTTTGGCGTTAAGTCGGTTAGTCTATGTAATATCCCGGACCTTTCGGATCCTTCTTCGTGGGTCCCGGATCTGGTTTTCGGAGCGTTCGGCTCTGTTGTGTCTGAAATTTCGTTTCGGACATCTTTCGTGTTCGGATCGGCGCGATCCGGAGTCGTTTCGGAGGCCCGGAGGCGTTCCGCGACTTTTTTCGTGCGTGATTTCTGACTCCCGGCGCGGGTTTCGGCTTTTCTCTTCGGACGCTTGCTGCGGGTGAACCGGGCTGTTCACACGGGCACGAGTGGTACCATTGCGATCAATACGTTCCGAGGATCGTGGGGGTGTAATTTCCTAATTTTTGGTATTTTCCGCATTTTCCGGGTTTTTCTATAAAACCCTTTTTCTTTTCTCTCTCCCCCACCATCTTCTTCTTCCTCTCTTCTTCTTCCTCCTTCCTCCTCCACCGTGTCTCCCTCCCTCTCCCTCTCTTCCTCCCGGTTGGCCACGGCGAGCTCCCCTCCGGCTGCAGACGGCGGCGGGGCGACGGCGCGGTGACGTGGGCGGCGGCGAGGCGGTCGTGGGGGCGTGCGGCGAGCGTGGGAAGCTTAAGGAAGAACGAGGGTTTTCAAGCGTTCTTCGCGATTCGTGGACGATCCGGCGGAGCATTCGCTCCATTGAGGTAGGGTGACGTTCCCTAGCTCTTCGCCGTTCTTTTCCGTGGTTTGTAGGCCGCGGGGAGGCTGAGAGAGGCATGTTTGGGCATTTTTGGGGTTTTTCCATGTTTTGGGGGTGAGCCGCCCGATCTATGGTTTTAGCCCATGATTCTATGTTTTGGTGGCTTAGATGCATGCTAGGGGTCCCCAGGGGTCTTCCCCCTTATTTTCCCCCTCTCCGGTGGAGGTACGGGGGCGTGGTTGGTGTTTTTGGGGTTTTCCCGCCGTAGCGTGCTCTGGGGCAAGCGACGGTCACTCCAGTGACCGTCACATGCTTGTAACGCCCCTAGAGGGGTGCGTTACTTCCCTGGGTGTTGGCCTTTGGGGTCGAGGGCTGTAACGGTCCTGCGACTGGCCGCCGTTTGCTAGTGACGCCCCTGGGCTGGGCCGTCACATGCTTTTCGACCGTTGGTTTTGACTGTTGGGGGTCAGGCCATGTGACGCGCCATTCTAGGTGCGTTATATGCGTGTAACGCCCTGGGGCAGGAGCGTTACTTCCTGTGTTTACCCCAGGCGTGAGGGCCATGTAACGCGCTGGTCTAGGTGCGTTACATGTGAGTAACGCGCCCGGGCAGGGCCGTTACATCCCTTTTTGAATCTGTGCCGTGGAGGGGCGTGTAACGCGCTAGGCTAAGCGCGTTACATCCGTGTAACGCGCTGGGCCTGGGCCGTTACTTCCCTTTCCCCCGTGTTGAGTGACGGTCTGCCTTAGACCGCCATTTTAAGTGACGGCCATAGAGTGGACCGCCATTTGGCAGTGACGGTCTGAGGGTAGACCGCCACTTCCTGTGTTGCCCCATGAGGGTGGCAACCTTACTTTTCTCCGACCGTGGTCTCCGTGTGACGGGACTAGTGCGTGGGGTGATTCCCACACGTTGTCGGGCTTGGGCGTTCTTTTCCGTGACTTGAGAGTCTACTCCTTTAGCGACCCTCCACTAGTCGTAGCCCACCAGTACGCGGTGCTGGTCTCACCTGGGAGTGGTGTACGGGCACCCACCTTTCGAGACGGTTTGTGGATCGGTTACCGTAGGCCCCTCGTCGTAGCCAGAGTCCAGCTGCGGGGGAAAACCGGTCAGAGGGCCAGACCTAGGACGCGTGGTCTGTGTGTGCACACGTGGTTGGGGGCGGTTGGACCCATGTCGACGGGCGTGACCCCAGCTAGTCACTTGTTGTGGTTACTTGTACGGTGTTTGCGCCTCGGGTAGGACCTACCACGTCAGGCGGTTCACCTGCGGTGCGGTATAAGACGTCAGGGGACGCTACCGGCTGTGCTTCTAGTGGGTGGTACTCCTGTCGAGTACGGAGTGTCAGACTGTCAGTCGTGTGTTTCCGACCTTCGGGTTTGTCGGTGACCCTTGAGCTTCGGTCTTCTCTCCGTGGCACGTGAGTCGGTTTGCGTGCCGTAGGGTCTAGTTCTGTAGAGTGCAGGGCTTTCCTTTCCGAGGTACTTTCCTACCGCTAGAGTAGTGGTTTCTCATTTTTCGAGGTAGGGTTCGAGTGATCCCTACTGAGTCTTGTTCCGAGACTCATTCCCTGCGTGTTTTCACCGTGTTTCAGGTGAGACGCCACCTTCGGGGAGCGCGTCAGGAGCGCAGCATGGTGCGGGTGCCCAGAGGTAGTGCCAGAGGTCTGAGCCGGGGGATGCCCCGTGTAGCTATACTTTTCCTTCTTGTCACTGTACTAGTCGTGGACTGTTGTCGTGGTTATTTTATTTTGTGGACCATGTAAATTGTTATCTTATTTCCTGCTTAATATCATAACTGTTTAATTTCTGCAATTACTTGTGATAACTATGTAGTTTCCACACCATCCTTTGAACCCTTCCGAGTCTTCGGACTCGTGGGTGGCGGTGCGAGTCTCGGGTTATCGGGCCTTCCCGGTAATCGGATTCTCGGGTCGTTACAGTCTAACGCGCTTGACCCAGCGCGTTAGATTGATGTAACGCGCCCTGCCCTGCCCGTTACATTCCGTTTGACCAACGTTGACCATTAGAGGCGGTGCCTCTGACGGTGGTGCCCCTATGCATTGGGTGAATGTAACGCGCCTGCCGCTGGCCGTTACATTCTGTTTTTGGCCGAGTTCGGGTGGTTGCGTGCGGTTCAGTTGGTAACGGCCCTCACCCTGTGCGTTAGGCCTGTGTAACGCGTCCTCTCTGGACCGTTACATGTTGTTTGGCTGAGTTGGGTTGCTGCACCGTTGGATGTAACGGTGGGGACCCTGTGCGTTAGGTGTTTTGTAACGCGCCTTGTGCTAGCCGTTACATGCCTCTCAGCCTTCGTTTTCTATTTTGAGCCTGTGTGTAACGCGCCTCGTCCTGTGCGTCAGGCGTGTGTAACGCGCTAGGCCTAGCGCGTTACATCGTTTGAGCTCCGTTTGATTTGGGTTTTGGGATATGACGGCCCCGGTCTAGCGCGTCAGGTCCGTGTGACGCGCATGGTGCTGTGCGTTACATGCCTTTGCGTTTTTCGAGGTTGGTTAGGGTGGTGTGTGTGACGGCCTGTCGCCCGACCATCGCGTTGGAAGTAATAGCCCTGGACTAGACCGTCACTTGCCTGTAGCGGTCTAGGGGTGGTGCGTTACATTCCTTGTGCCTTAATTTCAGTCCGTTGGTTTCTGTTTGTGTTGGCTTATCCTTGTGGTCTGCCCGTTGTCCCGTGGATGTCTCCCGACGTCCTATGAGGGCTATGACTACGTGGTTTAGCGGCCAGGAGTCTTCTTGCTTGAGGTAGGATTCTCTTTCCTACTTTTTGAGTAACGTTGTTGGGTTCAGGTCAACCCGGTGTGACCCAGTGGTTGACGTGTGACCTTGTGTGTGTGTCTTGGCGGTTATGTCCGGCCCGAGACACTGCTTCTGGATACATCGAGGTGTTGTTCTACCTCAGTTTGCGTGTCCAGTCGTGCTGAGGGTTTCTGGTATTCCCTCAGGTCTCCGTGTGTTATTTTCTACGGAGCGTGGTTTCGTTTGGCTTAGGATTAGACCGATTGGCGACTTGTTCCGCTGTTTGTGACGATCTTGCCCTTGAGTCGTTCGACTCAAGATCGTTACGTGGTAGGTCTAGTTGCCTATTCCTGAGTCTGTCGACAGAGGTTGTACTGCCAGTGGTGCTTCGTAGTACGTGTGACAGGGCTTCAGTAGACTGTCTGTACTTTAGCACTTGTGTTTTGGAGTCCGTGCCTTGTGAACCTCCACTAGTCGTAGCCTGTGAATAGGCTTTTCTTAGTACGTCACCCACCGGGAGTGGTGGACGGGCGGTTTCCCGTTACACGATTTTTGAGCTAGTTCCATGGGCCCCGGCCAACGGTAGCGTCCTACCGAGGGGAATACTAGCTAGAGGCCTAGCCTAGGTAGTGGTCAGTGTGTGCACACGCTGTCAGGGACAGAGGACTTGCGTCGACGGGCGTGACCCTGACTAGTCACTCGCAGCTTGGTACTGCGGTCCTGTGTCCGTAGTTGCCGTTCTTCCTTGGAACGTTGTTGTTCCTTGGACTTGGTTCTTAGTGTGTCTAGTCTCCTCCGTGCTGCACACGGTCTGGTAGACGTGACACTTGAGGTGCAGTGTAAGACGTCAGTGGACGCATCTGGTTGTTCTTCTAGTGTGAGGGTACTCCTATCACTTGACCAGTGACTCTCGGCGTTTCTCGTGCGTTGCGACCTTTGCGAGTGGCCCTCTTGGGGCTGTACTCGAGGTCGGTGTCCTGTTGTGTGCGCGACGTTTTGGTCGTACGTGGGGCTGTATGCACGATGTTTCTGCTCGTGTTTGGTTATCGTGTGTCTGGGTCTTCTCTAGACCTTTTTGCTTGCATTGTTGGTTTTTGCCTTCTTCTTTGGTGTTGGTCGACGGACTGGTGTACCCTTCTATGTGAGTTTAGGGTTGACCGTCTGTTGCCTTTTGGAGTAGCTTAGAGTGCCGAGTTCTCCTCGGTGGCCGTGTTCCGTGTTTTACGGCCTCGCTCTTTCTTTTGGTTGAGCTCCCCTTGCTCGTTGCCTGTTCCCTACTCCTGCTGTCCCTGTTCTGTTTACAGCTTTGTAGTGTAGCTTTTCCTGCTTTGCTACACTTGTTGTTAGTGTTGCTTCCGTTGCACTGTGCGTTTTCCAGTGGGGATCCGCGTGACCCCTACTGAGTTTCTGTTTAGAGACTCACCCCTGCTTTTCAGGTGGGTTTCGCCGTCTGTCTCTGCTGTTCCTGGTGGAGCGCGTTGTTGTAGCTGCCAGCTGTACCTGTGTTGGGCTTCCCCCGACGTCTGTGTACGTTCTTTTCTGTCAGATTGTACTTGTTGTCTTTCCTTTGGACTAGACTCTGGTGTATAATTGTAAAATTTGAATTATTAATGAAAAAGTAATTTTATTTCTACTACTTTAGCAAACTGTTCTAATGAAATTTAATTGCTTGCTATTATATCTGTCAGTTCAATGTACTACACGACAGTCCCTTTTTCCCTTCGGCGCTTTCCCGCGCTTGGGAGGCCTCGCGGGTCCCATGCGGTACCACCTGTATTCGGTAGTCCTACCGGGTATATCTGGTATCCGGAATCCGGGTCGCCACAGTTGGTATCAGAGCATTGTTGTGTAAAGTACATGGGAATCTCAGATATACAGTTTCTAGAGTCGTGAAGGTCTAGTACAGTCTCTTGCTGGCTTAGGTGTTGCGATGGTTTATCGCATTATTTTCTATGTGTGGTCTTGTGCGTGCTCGGTTGGCACTGTGCGAGATATTTTTGCTCTCGTCTGGATGTGATGAGGTGCTTCGTTCGGTTTTAGTGTTGATCTCGATCGTGTTGCACTTGGCAGTGTTTGTCGGATGGCATGAACCTGCAGTGTATTGTTCGAGATGTTTCTGTGTTTTGCTCAGGTTGCTGTTGACCTTTAGCCTTGGTTTGATGACCGTACACGTTCTTACGTTGTCTTGGTCGTCTCGGCTTTAGTCTGTTCAGCTCCTGATGTGTTTCGCTTCTGTTGAAGTGCTCGATTAGATTCCGTGTTGGAGAAGTTGCTCAGGCGAGCTAGGATTTCCCTTCCTGGTGAGCTTTTGTGGTTGAGCTTCTTGCTTCTTGTCCTTTCTGGTAGAATCTTTTCGAGTGTTGCCTTGGAATTGCTGTCTTCGTGATGCCTTTGTCATGTGTCTGCTTAAGTGTGGATAGCTTTATCTTAAGCCTGATCTGCTCTCTGCTATACGGTTGCTTGGCTTTGGACTCTATGATGGTGTTAAGAGCTGCCGCGTACCGTAGTTGTCATGCCGTGTCCAACGGCCGATGTATCATGAAGGCTCATTTATCGTTTTCGGGATGTGAAGGTAAGCTGAGATTGATGCTTTCCTTGAGCTTTGTGCTGAAGCTGGTGCTCTTCTCCTGTTGCACTTAGGTTCCTTGTGATCGGTTGTTCGCGGGATCGGTACTCGTGGCGTGTGGTTTGCGATCTTTATTGATTGCGAAGGTGCTTGGTGTGTGCTGAGTGTAGACACGCCAAAATTGACATTATTTTAAGTATATTTCATATCGCTCTGCGATGTCCCATTTGACCCTCAAATCAGCATTATTTGAGTGTTTTTTTCCCACTTTTCATGAATTTTCCCCTAATTTCCCATTTTTTTTCTTTTTTCCCATTTTCTGGGCATTTATCTCCCCTTTTATGATTTTTTGAAATTAACGCCTTTGGAAAGGGCGCTTTTTTGAATCACGACCTGACCTGGGGCGTTTCTTAAAGAAGTGACGACCGCTGGAGAGGGCGGCAATTCCTGGAATTATCCAATTTTCGAAAAAGAATAAATGTTTGAAAAATGTTGAATCACGCCCTACCATGGGGCGTTTTTCAATTCACGCGTCTCCCTGAGGCGTCTTTCACAATTTCCAAATAAAAGAAATGTTTATTTCTAAAATTAATCCAGGAAGAAACGCCCTGACCCAGGACGTGTTTTGAATTAACGCCCTCCTGACAGGTCGTCAATTTTTGAATTGACGCCCTGACCAGAGGCGTGTTTCATCTTCTGACTTCGCAGCCCTTTCCCCAGAGAGTCCTTGCTTCGTTACACAACTGCTTTGATTGGGCTCTTGCTCATTCCTATCCTTTCCCTTGATTGGACTCTTGCTAATGTTTATCCCTTCCAATCCTATTTAATAGAGCCATTGGCTCTGTTGTTAGGTTGGACTCCTCCTCTTTGGATCCCTTCGAATTCCCCTTCTTCTTCTTCCCCGTTCTTCTGCCTTCTTTTTGTTTTTGTTTTCTGTCTTATTTTTCTTTTTTCTTCTTACGCAGGTGTTGTTATTGGCTGAAGGAGAAGGCTCTTGGGCGCTTCATGTCATCATCCAATTAAAGCCTTTCTCCCCATCGAGCATCAAAGCCACAAGCAACAGGCTCTTTCTGTTTTATTTTTATTCTTCTTTTTACTATCATCATTCATATGCATGCATGTTCATACATGTTTATATATATTTCTTCAACTCAACTACGTTGAGTATCTCCCTTAGTGCAACACTTGCACACCTCCCTATTTGCATAGCATTCATCATATCTCCCATACCCTCTTTGCATAGGGGTTTAAGGGCCACCACCCTTAAGGTGTGTTTTTCACCATATTTTCATACTCATATTTTTATTTAGAATTTGATGCTACACACCATATTCTAATCCATATTTTTTTATTGGTGTTTGTCTTTTTTTTTTTGCAAGGGTAATAAAGGCAAGAACTCTCTTCATCGGCCGGCCGATTTGAAGAGAAAGGAAGCACTCACATCCCCGCATCTTTTAAGGTACTTTTCGCGATCATTCCTCCCATGTTCTTATTGATTATATTTTTGAGACCTACCGTCTCTGGCGATCACACACTCCCCTTGTGCACCTCGTGCATATATTTTCCTCCATATTGATGATTATTGCATGTCTTTTCTTTGATATTTTTCTTAAGTGGATTATTCTAAATTAGAGATCTACACTGAGGTGCGGCTACCGAGATTGTTCTGTTGCCTGTGCACGTTGTTGAGAGCGCAGCGGAATTGCGTGGGTTGGCTACCCACTGGTCGAGAGATCTGTTTCTTCTCGATGTGACTTCATCTTGGCTTCTTGTGCCTCGATGTCGTCTGTTGCCATGCCACTGTTGGTGATTTTCTGGTGTTGGCCTTGGCATCTTGCGAGTATTGGGGAATTTTTCGGCATTTCTTGCTGATTGAGTACCCTATGCTCTGCATTTCTTTCTTGGGTGTTGTGCTCTCGAGGTGTGTTTGTGATCCTTGAGATGTGTACCCTGAGATTATTGTCATTTCTCGTTGTTGTGGGTCTCTTCTTGGTGAGCAGTCTGATGTGTGACCCGTCTCTTGTGGTCGTGTGTTCAGCTGTTCGTGTACCTTGGTGTGACCCTGCTTGCGGTTGTGTTCCATGGTTCTGTGTGCGGTGCGCAGCCGGGATCCTGCAGGTGCTGTTTGTTGTCGTTTTGGCACTGTTTCTCTATGATTTTGTGTCTCTGTGTGGACCAAGTCTTGTCGGTTAGCCTTGTTGTACTCTTTTCCTAGAGTTAGCTTGCGACTCGATCAGATGTAATGTCTGAGTGAGCGCTGGCTTGATAGTGGTTGTGGTCCAGTGTTATCGTTGGCGTCCTGTGTGCCAGGTGTTCTCTGTTGCCTTTGGCACTGGAGCCGATGATGTGGTCGAGCCGTCAACTGTGAGGACTGTGTTTCCTTGTGCAAGCTGTCGCTTGCCCTGCTGTCATTGTATTTTTCGGTGTTGGTTTTCGGTTGTTGTGGCAGTCGTGTCTCCGTTCCTAGTGAGAGGCGTAAACGACGTTGCCTTGCTTCGGAGGTGTTAGGCGTGTTCACTTTGGTGCCATGCTCGTGCCGTGGACTTGCTATCTTGGAAGCTGAGTGTGTACCTGTAATTGTGATATGACAGTGTTCCTCTGAGCTGTGTTTCTCGAGATTTGCGTCGTTTAACGTGGTTGTGTTGCTGGGTTGTTCTCCCTTGCTTCTCCTTTGTTAGTCCATAATTTCGAGGGTGAAATTTCTTAAAGGAGGGGAGGATGTAATGCCCTGGATCTTGTCGGATCCTTTGTGAATCTTTTTAGATCTTCATTAGATCTTTCGGATTGGTTTCGTTGAGTTTCGGTTCGCTTTTGTGGCTTCCGAGTTGAGTTTGACAAGCCGTGTGGGTTTTTCTCTCGTACTAGTTACGGAACCCTACGGTGAGTTTGTTTGTCAATTCTCGAACTCGTGGATGTAACAGCGACGATGTACTCTTCGAGCTGGTCGTTTCGATTATTTTTGCGTATTTTTTTGAATTTATGTATTTTCGGTGCATTTTCAGAATTTTTGGAAATTAGGAAAATTTCTTAATTTCTTTTCTTTTTCTTTCCTTTTCCTCTCTCCTCCTTCTCATTCGCCGCCGCCATCTCTCTCTCTCTTCTGTTCTCTCTCGTTTCGCCTCCTCGGCTCCGGTTGCAGACGGGGTGCCGAGGGGCGTGTGCTGGGGACGTGGTGGAGCTGGCTGACTGCGCGATGGGGCGAGGATCGGATCGATTCTGGCGCGATCCCGAACGGTGGATTCAAAGCCGACGTTCGAGCTCGCGAGTGGTTTTCGGCGTGGTTTAGTCCCTTCGGGGCACGGTTTCTTCGGTGGAGGTAGGGTGACTGATCCTCACTTCCTCCTCTCCATTTTCCCTGCCATTGCACGTCGTTCGGCTAGGAAAAGGTCGAGTTTGGGCTTGTTTTGCCTAAACGTTGATTTTCGTGGTTTGTAGGGTTTGCCGGAAAACAGAGACCGTTTGCGGTGTAGTTAGTTTTAAACTGACCGCAGGGATGTTAGGATCCGATCCACGTTAGTTTCATGCCGTTTGGTGTTCATTCGAGGCCGGTAGAAGCCCGGGAACCTCGGTGACCCATTTAGGGTCGATTTGTCTAAATCGCCCGGATCTTGAGTTTTTGAGCTTGCATGTGGGGTTTTTAGGCCCCTAATGTTGTTTTTCATCGTCTACATGTGTTTCCCCTGCGTTTTGGCGTGTATGGGGCGTGGAATGGGCCGATTTGGCCATTCCTATGTTTTTCCGCCGTGATGGAAGTGGCGGTCGTTTCAGAGGCCGTTACTTGGCTCTGACGGCCCCACGACTGACCGTCACTTGGCTGGGCGTTTTTAGAGATTTGGCTTCTGGGTGAGTGACGGCCCCGGGGTGGCGCGTCACACCCATGTAACGCGCCTAGGTTAGCGCGTTACATTCGCTTCGTCGTCGTTTTGTTTTGGGGTTAAGTCGGTTAGTCTAATGCGCTTGACCCCGCGCGTTAGATTGATGTAACGCGCCCTGCCCTGGCCGTTACATTCCGTTTGACCGATGTTGACCATTAGAGGCGGTGCCTCTGACGGTGGTGCCCCTATGCGTTGGGTGAATGTAACGCGCCTGCCGCTGGCCGTTACATTCTGTTTTTGGCCGAGTTCGGGTGGTTGCGTGCGGTTCAGTTGGTAACGGCCCTCACCCTGTGCGTTAGGCCTGTGTAACGCATCCTCTCTGGACCGTTACATGTTGTTTGGCTGAGTTGGGTTGCTGCACCGTTGGATGTAACGGTGGGGACCCTGTGCGTTAGGTGTTTTGTAACGCGCCTTGTGCTGGCTGTTACATGCCTCTCAGCCTTCATTTTCTGTTTTGAGCCTGTGCGTAACGCGCCTCGTCCTGTGCGTCAGGCGTGTGTAACGCGCTAGGCCTAGCGCGTTACATCGTTTGAGCTCCGTTTGATTTGGGTTTTGGGATCTGACGGCCCCGGTCTAGCGCGTCAGGTCCGTGTGACGCGCCTGGTGCTGCGCGTTACATGCCTTTGCATTTTTCGAGGTTGGTTAGGGCGGTGTGTGTGACGGCCTGTCGCCCGACCGTCGCGTTGGAAGTAATGGCCCTGGACTAGACCGTCACTTGCCTGTAGCGGTCTAGGGGTGGTGCGTTACATTCCTTGTGCCTTAATTTCCGTCCGTTGGTTTCTGTTTGTCTTGGCTTATCCTTGTGGTCTGCCCGTTGTCCCGTGGATGTCTCCCGACGTCCTATGAGGGCTATTACTACGTGGTTTAGCGGCTAGTAGTCTTCTTGCTTGAGGTAGGATTCTCTTTCCTACTTTTTGAGCATCGTTGTTGGGTTCAGGTCAACCCGGTGTGACCCAGTGGTTGACGTGTGACCTTGTGTGTGCGTGTCTTGGCGATTCTGTCTGGCCCGAGACACTACTTCTGGATGCATCGAGGTGTTGTTCTACCTCGGTTTGCATGTCCAGTCGTGCTGAGGGTTTCTGGTATTCCCTCATGTCTCCGTGTGTTGTTTTCTGCGGAGTGTGGTTTCGTATGGCTTAGGATTAGACCGATTGGCGGCTTGTTCCGCTGTTTGTGACGATCTTGCCCTTGAGTCGTTCGACTCAGGATCGTTACGTGGTAGGTCTAGTTGCCTAGTCCTGAGTCTGTCGGCAGAGGTTGTACTGCCAGTGGTGCTTCGTAGTACGTGTGATAGGGCTTCAGTAGACTGTCTGTACTTTAGCACTTGTGTTTTGGAGTTCGTGCCTGGTGAACCTCCACTAGTCGTAGCCTGTGACGTAGGCTTTTCTTAGTACGTCACCCACCCTGAGTGGGGGACGGGCAGTTTCCCGTTACACGGTTTTTAAGCTAGTTCCGTGGGCCCCGGCCAACGGTAGCATCCTACCGAGGGGAATACTAGCTAGAGGTCTGGCTTAGGTAGTGGTCAGTGTGTGCACACGTTGTTAGGGACTGAGGACTTGCGTCGACGGGCGTGACCTTGACTAGTCACTCGCAGCTTGGTACTGCGATCCTGTGTCCGTAGTTGCCGTTCTTCCTTGGAACGTTGTTGTTCCTTGGACCTGGTTCTTAGTGTGTCTAGTCTCCTTCGTGCTGCACACGGTCTGGTAGACGTGACACTTGAGGCGCAGTGTAAGACGTCAGTGGACGCATCTGGCTGTTCTTCTAGTGTGAGGGTACTCCTATCACTTGACCAGTGACTCTCGGCGTTTCTCGTGCGTTGCGATCTTTGCGAGTGGCCCTCTCGGGGCTGTACTCGAGGTCAGTGTCCTGTTGTGTGCCTGACGTTCTGGTCTAGCGTGGGGCTTTGTGCACGACGTTTCTGCTCGTGTTTGGTTGTCGTGTGTCTGGGTCTTCTCTAGACCTTTTTGTCTGTATTGTTGGTTTGTGCCTTCTTCTTTGGTGTTGGTCGACGGACTGGTGTACCCTTCTGTGTGAGTTTAGGGTTGACCGTCTATTGCCTTTTGGAGTAGCTTAGAGTGCCGAGTTCTCCTCGGTGGCCGTGTTCCGTGTTTTACGGCCTCGCTCTTTCTTTTGGTTGTGCTCCCCTTGCTCGTTGCATGTTCCCTACTCCTGCTGTCCCTGTTCTATTTACAGATTTGTAGTGTAGCTTTTCCTGCTTTGCTACACTTGTTGTTAGTGTTGCTTCCGTTGCACTGTGCGTTTTCCAGTGGGGATCCGCGTGACCCCTACTGAGTTTCTGTTTAGAGACTCACCCCTACTTTTCAAGTGGGTTTCACCATCTGCCTCTGTTGTTCCTGGTGGAGCGCGTTGTTGTAGCTGCCAGCTGTACCTGTGTCGGGCTTCCCCCGGCTTCTGTGTACGTTCTTTTCTGTCATACTGTACTTGTTGTCTTTCCTTTGGACTAGACTCTGGTGTATAATTGTAAAATTTGAATTATTAATGAAAAAGTAATTTTATTTATGCTACTTTAGCAAACCGTTCTAATGAAATTTAATTGCTTGCTGTTATATCTGTCAGTTCAATGTACTACACGACAGTCCCTTTTTCCCTTCGGCGCTTTCCCGCGCTTGGGAGGCCTCGCGGGTCCCATGCGGTACCACGTGTATCCGGTAGTCCTACCAGGGATATCTGGTATCCGGAATCCGGGTCGCCACACCTGATGTGTCCTGCTTCTGTTGAAGTGCTCGATTAGATTCCGTGATTGAGAAGTTGCTCAGGCAAGCTAGGATTTTCCCTTCCTGGTGAGCTTTTGTTGTTGAGCTTGTTGCTTCTCGTTCCTTCCGGTGGAGTCTTTTCGAGGTTAGCCTTGGAATTACTGTCTTAGTGGTGCTTTTGTCCTGTGTCTACTTAAGTGTGGACAGCTTTACTCTGAGCCTGATTTGTTCCTCATTTTACGGTTGCTTGGCTTTGGACCTAATCATTGTGTCGCGTGCTGTATTTTGTCGTGCCGTGTCCAGCGGCCGATGTATTGTGAGGGCTCATTTATCGTTTCAGGACGTGGAGGTAAGCTGAGATTAGCATTTTTCCTTATGCCTTGTGCTGAAGCTACTGCTCTTCTCTTGGTGCACTCAAGCTCTTGCGATCGGGTGTTCGCTGGATTGGTACTCGTGGCGTGTTATTTGCGATCATCATAGATTACGATGGCGCCTGGTGTGTGCTGAGATGCGATTGCCGAGGTTCTTATGTTGCCTAAGTGCGTTCCTTGTTTGCGCGGCGGAAGCGTGTGGGTTGGCTACCCACTGGTCCAGGATCGTTGTTGTTAGATTCTGGCCGATCGAGAGATTTGCTTCTTCTCGATGTGACTTCGTCTTGGCTTCTTGTGCCTTGACTCTATCTGTTGCCGTGCTGTTGGTGGAGTTATTCTGCTATCGGTATTGGCCTCTGCGAGTGTTGGGGAATTTGTCGGCATTCCTACTGATTGAGTACCCTCTACTCTGCATTTCTTCTCGTGGGTGTTGTGCTCTCGAGCCATGTTTGTGGTCCTTGAGATGCGTTCCCCGAGATTGTGGCTTTCCTTGTCATTTTCTCGTTGTTATGGGTCTTTCTTGGCGAGCTGCTCGATGCATGACTTGTTCTCTATAGTGGTGTGATCAGCTACTGTTGTGCCTTGATGTGACCCTGCTTGCAGTCGTGTTCCGTGGTTCTGTGTGCTGTACGGAGCTGGAATCCTACGAGTATCGCTGCTGTGTGATTTTGTGTTTCTGCCTTGGACCATTGTCTTGTCAGTAGCTTGCCGTACTCTTCTTTCCTGGTAGAGTAGCTCGCGACTCGATCAGATTGTGTTGTCTGATGAGGACTGACTTGATTGCGCTTGTGGTCCAGTGGTGTTGTTGTCGTTGGCATCCTGTGTGCCAGGTATTCCCTGCCGCCGTTGGCACTGGAGCCGATGATGTGGTCGAGCTATCAGCTGAGAGGATTGTGTCTCCTTGTGTAAGCTGCTGCTTACCGTGCTGTCGTTGTGTTCCTCGATTTTGATTGTCTGTGGTTGTGGCAGTCGTGTCTCCATTTCTGGTGAGACGTGAACAACGTTGCCCCGTTTCGGAGGTGTCAGACTTGTGTTCACTTGCGTTGTACTCTGCCCAGAGCGTGTGCTTGTGATGGTAGTCTGACTGTGTTCCTCTGAGCTGTGTTTCTCGAGATTTGTGTTGTTTCGTGGTTGTATCCGTCGGGTTGTCCGTCCCTGCTTCTTCCTTCTTGTTAGTCCTTAATTTTGAGGATGAAATTTCTTAAAGGAGGGGAGGATGTAATGCCCAGGATCTTTGCTAGATCCTTAGTGGATCTTTGTCGGATCTCTATTAGGTCTTTCGGATCCTTTTTGGAGAGTTTCGGATCACTTTATTGCTCCCGAGTTGAGTTTTACGATCCGTGTGAGTTTTTCCCTCGTACTAGTTACGGAACCCTACGTTGAGTTTATTTCTCAATTCATCGACTCGTGAATGCCGTAGTTGCGATGTACTCTTCGAGCCGATCGTTTCAACTATTTTTGCGTATTTTTCTGAATTAGTGCATTTTCGACGCATTTTACGGATTTTCGGAAATTAGAAAAATTTCGAATTTCTCATTTTCTAACCCACCTCTCTCTCTCTCTCTCTCATCTCACTCACGCTCTCACTCTCTCACTCTCCCGTTCTCTCTCGTTCTCTCACCCTCTCCGCTCTGGTTGCGAACGGAGGCGACCGTGGGTGAGGTGACGACGCTGGGGAGCTGCTGAGGCGCGTGATGGAGCGAGGATCGGTGCAGTTTGGGCGCGATCCCGAACGGTGGATTCAAAGCCGATGGTTCGGTTCGCGATGTGGTTTTCGACGTGGTTTAGTCGCTTCGGCGCTCGGCTTCTTCGGTGGAGGTAGGGAGATGGACCGCCACTTCATTCCGCACATTTTCCCTACTTTTGTGCGTAGTTTGGTGCTCGATCGGGGGAGATCGGGCCGATTTAATGAAAATCGTAGTTTTTGGGGTTTTCAGGCTTCACCGGAAAACGGCAACCATTTCCAGCGTGGTTAGTGTCAAAATGACCGCTGGGATGTCTCGATCCCATTCACGTCAGTTTCGTGTCGATCAGTTGTCATTCGGGGCCGGTAGGAGTCCGGGAACCCTGGTGACCCGTTTTGGGTCGATTCGTCAGAATCGCCCCGTTCTTGCGTTTTAGTGCATGAATGTGGGCTTTTTAGCCTCCAGATGTTGTTTTTCATCGTTTAGCTTTGTATCCCCTGCGTTTCGGCGTGCATGAGGCGTGGAACGGGCCGATTCGACCTTTCCACTGTTTCCCCGCCGTGGCCAATGTAGCGGTCGTTTCAGAGGCCGTCACAGTCTCTGACGGCCCTACGATAGACTGCCACAGGCTCTGGGCGTTTCAGTTTTTGTGAGGCTGTGGGAGTGTGACGGTCCATCATTGGTGCGTCACAGCCCTCTGACGCATCCACGTAGGTGCATCACAGCCATTTCGTTTTCTTGAGATTCTGGTCAGTCGGTTGCCGTGACGGCCCAGTCCTCATGCGTCACAGTCCTGTAACGCGCCTTCCTTGGGCCGTTACATTCTGTTAGATCGGTTTTGACCGTGTCAGCCGGTTCTTGTAGCGGTTGTTCCCCCGTGCGTCACAACATTGTAACGCGCCTGTCCTAGGCCGTTACACGTTGTTTGGCCGAGTTGAGTGGCTGTGTCGGTTGGCTCTAACGGCCTTGCCCCCATGTGCCAGGGTGCTGTAACGCGTCCGTGTTGGACCGTTACCTGCTGTTCGACCAGATTTTAAGCATGGGCCTGTTGGCTCTGACCCACCTGTCCTGGTGCATCAGGCTCGTGTAACGCGCCTGTGGTGGTGCGTTACAGCCCTGTTGTGGTCGTGATGGCCATTGGGTTGTTCGGTGTTCGCCCGTGTGTTGGGCAGTCGTAGGTTTATGTTCTAGGGCTTTGTTTGTGTGGCAGTGGTCTTCTGGATCGGTCGGGTTAGGTGACTGGGTGCGGTCTTTTCCCTGACAGTGACAGTTCCCTAACGACGCAATCTAGAACTGCCAATGCCCTTGCCTCTGGTTGCGTGGCGGCTGTTCCTTGACTGCTGGGTCCGCCTAGTGGTTGAATGACGGTCCGTTTTGCCAGAGTGTTGTTATTGCCGTTTCGGTTTCTGCTTGTCTTGGCTTGGTCTCGTGGTTTGCCCGTGACCCGTGGGTGTCTGTTGACGTCCTATGAGGGCAGTAACCATGATGGGACAGCCAGGATTGCTTGTGCATGCCGTGTTTGTGTCGGTGTTGTCTGTCTCCGGTCAACCGGGGGTTACCCAGGGGTTGACAGGTGGCTGTGTGTGTCTCAGCGGTTCTGTCCAGCTCGAGACATTGGTTCTGGATGCCTCGAGGTGTCATCTTACCTCAGTCCGTGTGTCCAGGTGTGCTGAGGGTTCTCGGTGTTCCCTCAGGTCTCCGTGCGTCATTTTCTTACGGAGTGTGTCGTTTCTGTGGCTTAGGAGTTAGACCGATTGGCGGCTTATTCCGCTGTTCATGACGATCTTGCCTTTGAGTCGTCCGACTCAAGGATCGTTGCGTTGGTAGGTCTAGTTGTCTTGCCCTGAGTCGGTCGGTAGTTGTCTGTACCCCCATTGGTGCTTGGAAGTACGGGTGACAGTGTCTGTTTAACATTTCTGTACTTCGGCACTTGTGTTTTGGGTCTCTGTGTTCGTGAGCCTCCTCTTTCTGTTACCCTCGACTTTCAGTTGTCGACCCGCCTCAAGAGTGGTGGGAGGGGTGTTCCCGTTAGACGGTTCCTAAGCTAGTTTCATGGGCTCCCGGCTTCGTTACCGTAGCATCCTACGGGGGGAGAATACTAGCTAGAGGCCTGGCTTAGGCGAGAGCCAGTGTGTGCACACGTGGTTAGGGGCTTGTGGACAAGGCGCCGACGGGCGTTCCTCTGACTAGTTACTCGAATTCGGTTGCTGTTCTGGTTTGGGTCCGGTCAGCGAGTACTGGAGTCTCCGCCTGTTTGGTTAGGCATTGTTAGACTTGGTACGTGGAGCGCAGCATAAGACGTCAGTGGACGCAGCTGGCTGTGGAGAGGCACTCTCGTCACGTGACACGTGACTCTCGGCATTTCTGTGCGTCGCGACCTTCCCGGGTTAGCGTTTCTATGGCTGTGTGCACGATGTCCTAGTCGTGTTGTCAGTTGTCGGTCTAGGTTTTCCTGGGCTTTCTTGTTGCCCTTGCAGGTCTTCGCTTTAGGCCTGGCGTTTTGTCGACAGATCGGCAACTCCTGACCGCGTCAGCTCTGAGTCACCTTCCTGCTATTGCTTTGAGTAGTTTGGGTGCCGAGGTTAGTTCGGTAGCCACTGTTTGGCACGGGCTCTTCCCCCTCTTCTTTAGCTTGCTCCCTACTCCTGCTACCCGTCTGTTCCTTTACTGCGTTCTAGTGTAGACTTGTAGCTTTCTAGTGTAGCTTTCTTGTTTGGCTACTGCTGTCGTTTACCTGCAGTTTTAGCGTGTTACTGCGTGTTTTTCAGTGGGGATCCGCGTGACCCCTACTGAGCCAGTGACACGAGGCTCACCCCTACTTTTCAGGTGGGGTGACGTTGTTCGTTCTACTTCCGTGTTGTTCCCGGTGCACGTGCTTGTAGCGTGTGGTTGTGGCCAGCTGGTACCGTCATCGAGTTTCCCCCGACTCTCTGGTACGTCCTTCTTTTCTGTTGACTGTACTTGGTAAACTTGCTGTCTTTCCTTTGGACTTGACTCTGGATATATAATTATTAATTGTAATCTGTTAATTAAAAAGTAATTTTATTTCTACTATTTCAGCAACCCGGTCTAATGAAATTTAATTGCTTACTGCTATATCTGTCAGTTCAATGTACTACACGACAATCCTTTTTCCCTTCAGAGCTTTACCGCTCTTGGGAGGTCTCGCGGGTTCCAAGTGGTATTAGGTGTATTCGATTATCCTATCGGGTATATCCGGTATCCGGGATCCGGGTCGTCACAATCCATTTCCTCAAATTGGGCGATGAGGCCAGGATCGGCCTCGTACCTCTCAATGGTTTCTCCTTCCTGAGGTGGAAGCCCCACAGGCTGGGGGTCACTGATGACTAAGGCTCGGGTGGGACAATTGGAGACAACATGCCCTAGGTTATGGCACCTAAAGTAACAAACTCTCGAGACAGGGACTGGTTGGGAGGTGCTAGGGATGACTCCCTTTCCCTTATCATCTCTACTATCAGTGGGCGGAGTGTACTTCAGCCTGGGCACAGCAGCGGGTGCAGGTAAGGGGTTCCGTGGGAAAGGAGCCGTAGGGGTAATGGCCCGGAGTGAGGTAGCAGTAGGGACATAGGAAGTGGAGGGGCCAGGCCTCTCAGAGTAATGGACCATGGGGTTTCGGGACTCGGGCTGGCGGTAGGTGGGGACCCGAGGTGAGACCACCCTTTGAAACCGCTCGACGTCCCGAGCAACCTGATAGGCATGCTCGAGAGTGTTAACTTCCCGTAGGAACAGCTCCTGCTGTATGCTCTCGTATAGGCCAGCCCTAAACCGTGAGAGGGTGACGGAGGCATCCTCTATGACTCTACTCCGAAGGAAAAAGTCATAAAATTTGGCGATGTACTCGTCCACGGACTTTCCATCTTGGGTGAGTTTCTGCCATTGGTCTAAAAGACGCTGATGGTACAAAGGTGGTAGATACGTCTCCCTCAATTTCTCCTTCATTTCTTCCCACGTGCTTATGGGCTCCTCTCGTCTCCTTGCTAGGAGATTCTCAACGTTACACCAGTAGGTTTTGGCTTGACCTAGGAGTTTCATTTTGGCAAATCTCACCCTTGTAGCAGGGGTCATGCGGCGATGCTAGTCAAAATACTGATGGATCCCGGTCTCCCAATGAAGGTATGTAGCGGGGTTTAGGGACCTATCAAAACTCAGAGCGTCAATCTTGACGTTCCGTAGGATGATATCCTCATCGTCGTGGTCTCTCTCTCGAGACGCACGGGCCTCTTGTTCTCTACCTTAGGGAGTCAGATTCTGGCGGGCTTGCTCTCTTTCCTCCCTAAGATTGGCTACGGGATCGTGGTGGCCATTCACTCTTCCTTCCTCTCCCTTCAGTCGATCCTCTAAGGCTCGAATCCTCTCATCTAGTTCTGCTCGTAATTGGCCTATGCATTCTTCCAAGTGGGCCATAAGGTTGTGCTCGAGCTGGACTAGCATAGCAGTCACGCTCTTTTGATCCATGGGTAGCGTTGAGGGCCGCTCTAGATGGCCTGATGAATTCCTAGACCAGCGTGGCATGCACGGACTCCGACCTAAATGATGCAATCCTAGGACCAAAAATTAGCAAGCTATAGACCCAATGTGTTGGCTAATAGGCAAAGGCCCAATTTGAAGGGACCGGTCGGGGAGAGTTGCTCGCCCGTAGGCGGAGTAGTTGTGGAACTACCCCCTGAAAATTAGGGTGCTCTAATGCGACAGGTCTAAGACTTAAAGGATAGGCTCAAGCAAGCTCTCTCTTTCCATCCACAGCGATGCACTCAGGAGACTGGCTACATGGATCGGGCTCTCTCTAACTTCGTAGCGCGGCAATTAAAAAGATACTAAATAAGCAAGAGATTGGAGCCTGTACCTAGATGACTGAGAAGTCTAGCTTCGACCGGAGACGAAGACGAGCGGGAACGTGCGGGCCCACACGGCGTCGATGAAGCTTCAGCAGTTACAACAAATTCACTCCACGCAGGGAGGATTTAATTATTGCAAATCACTTAATTTAAAATTTTTCCCGCGTAGGGGAACAAATTAGTCCAACTTCTCCGTGCAGGGTGACTCAGGGGCACTCATACTCCGTAAGTTACGGACCGTGTGTGGGCGGCCGGGTGACTTGGGCGCCAGTCGAGCCGTCGTTGTGGACTTCGGGTGCCACACTTACTACTTTAATCAATGAATATAAATATATATATATATATCCCAGATATGTATATTATATATACACACTTTTTGTTCAATTTTCAAACTCTCTTTTTTTTCAACACTTCACCTACCCCTTTTTTTTCTTTCAAATCTTTTATCCACACGTTTCTTATTGAAACCTTTTTTGACTTTTCAAAACATTTTCAAACCCCTTTTTTTTCAAACCGTCACTTTTCGTTTTCTAACCCTTTTCAAACTTCTTGTGAGAAGTGCGGCTGCAAAGTGCTGCACAGAGTCAGCCGGGGGGGGGGGGGTGGTCAACGAAGGCAGGCGAGCACGGGCCCGCTCGTGGGTGGGTACAGCCCGATTGCGACGCCCTTGGGTGCGGGCGGACGCTGGACCCGAGCGCGGGCCTGGGCGCTGCTGGCAACAAGGCGGCGGGCGCGATGGGGGCCGGCGCACGGGAGGCCATGCGGCACAGGCGGACGGGCGAGCGCTTTGCTGGCGCAGGCAGGGCCTACCGCTGGGTGGCGCATTGTGGGGCGAGGGCGCCAAGGCGGTCGGGGCGCCGAGGGAGAGAGAGAAGGCGGGGGGTGCCGTGGGGCGGGGGCGCCGAGGCGGCTGGGGCGTCGAGGGAGAGAGAGAGAAACCGAGAACGAGAGGGAGAGAGAGATAGAGAAGTAGAGTGAGAGAGAGAGAGAGAGAAAGAGAGAGAGAAACGTGGGAGAGAGAGAGTAATAGAGAGAGAGAGGGATTAAACAGAGAGAGAGAGAGAGACATTCACGGGAGGGGGGTTTGATGAAAAAGTTTTTTCCCTTTTTTATGCTTCTCTCAACTAAGATCTTTTCTACTACTCTTCTTCTTTTTTTGTTTTCTTTTTCTTTTTTTCTTTTTTTCCTTCTAGCAACCGAGAGAGAGGAGGACCGACGACTGGGACGTCGGGGTCGAGGGAGGCGTCGTGTTGGGCTCTGATACCAAATTTGACGCGGACGGCGTCGGGGGAAGGATCGATGGCAGCTCCGAGGGGATGAATAGGACGAGATAACTTGCTGTCTCGCACAGCTCGGCCTCACGCCGGATGGTCTCACACCGGGCGACACTCGGATCTCACAAAAATGAGAAAGGAGGGAAGGGGGATGAACAAAGGGGCAAGGCTCCTTCAACTCAATTCTTTCATTCATACAACATATCATAAGTAACACACTTAGCCCCCTATTTATAGGGAAAGCCATAATATACATACCCTCACACTTTCACTAATTGTGTTTATACCCTGGCCTAATAAGACAAAACCCAACAACCAACTATTGACTTTGTGTGTTTAATAAAATAAAATACAACAACTTTTGACTATAACTAGCCTAATAAAACAAAAGTAAATATACATGTAGTAATACATATATTTTACTTACATACACACAAATACACAAATACGTAAATACGTAAAAGTAAAATACTCAGGATGCCGAGTCTTCGAGTGAGTCTCCGAGCCACAAGCTCGGTGTCGGGGCAGTGCGGCGTCGGCTCTGAGTATGGGGCCCGATAATGGGCCCGATGTCCCCACCAAGTATATGAAGGATTATGACTTCACCCTGTCTTATCAGCGGGGCAGGATGAACGTCGTTGCCGATGCCTTGAGTAGGAATGTCGTTGTCAGCACTATGATGATGAAGAAGTGGAGGCTCTGTGAACAGGTGCCAGCCGTGACATTTAGGCTCAAGGTTTCCCAAGAGCCAGGGTCAGCTGTCCTTGCGAGCTTGACTGTCACGCCAGCGATTCATCGTCCGGTGACAGATTCTTAGCGTGCAGACCCTGAGTTGCCCCAGATTTTGGCTTTAGCTGATGTGGACTTCGGCGAGGACGGAGCTGTGAGACTTCATGGCAGGCTGTACGTCCCGGCCAAGGAGCAGGTGAGGTGTGCAGTGTTACTGGAGGCTCATAGGAGTCGGTAGACTGTGCACTCGGGTGCGACAAAGATGTATCGGAACTTGAGGAAACAGTTCTGGTGGCCAGGCATGAAGAGAGATATTGCCGAATATGTGGCCAGATGCCTGACCTGTCAGCATGTGAAGGCGAAGCATCAGCGACCAGGAGGTACTCTTCTGCCTTTGGAGGTTCCCGCATGGAAATGGGACCACGTGACCACAGATTTTTTGGTGGGATTACCGAGGACCCCGAGCGGGCAGGATAGTATTTGGTTGCTGGTGGATAGGCTGACGAAAGTGGCTCGATTGTTACCGATCAAAGTCAGCTGGAGTGTGTCCAAGTTGGCTCGTCTTTATGTGGAGCGGATCGTACCTTTGCATGGAATTCCCATTTCCCTTGTGTCGGATCGAGATTCGCGTTTCACTTCTGGATTATGGAGGAGTTTCCAGCGAGCTCCTGGCACGGAGTTGGCGTTTAGATCAGCGTATCATCCTCAGTCAGATGGTCAGTCGGAGAGGACCATTCAGACGTTGGAGGATATGTTGAGATCTTGTTGTCTGGAATGGTAAGGGAGTTGGATTCACCATCTATCGTTGGTGGAGTTTGCCTACAACAACAGCTATCATTCGAGCATTGGGATGGCTCCTTATGATGCGTTGTATGGGCGACCGTGTCGGACTCCACTCGATTGGTCTGAGGTTGGTGAGTGTGTTATGACGGGACTGGAGCTGGTGCAGCAGTGCATTGATGTGGTGCATCTGGTCCGTCAGAACATGTTGGCAACGCAGAGTCGGTAGAAGAGCTATGCCGATCGGAGAAGGCAACCACTTAGTTTCACGGTCGGTGACCGAGTATTCTTGAGGGTCTCTCCCATGAATGGGGAAATGCGATTTGGACAGCGTGGAAGTTGAGTCCCCGCTATGTTGGTCCTTTCCGCATTGTGGAGCGCATCGGCAAGGTTACTTATCGGTTGCAGCTACCTCCTGAGTTTGCAGCGGTGCATGATGTGCTCCATGTCTCGATGTTTGAGGAAGTATTTTCCTGATGTTTCTCATGTGTTGGAGGATTCGGTTTGGCCCGAGGTGACTCCCGATCTGTCTCTACCGGAGTTCCCTATGCGTATTGAGGATCGGCGAGAGCAGCACCTTCGGGACAAGGTTATCCCTCTGGTTAAGGTGGTGTGGTAGCGGCACTCTGGCGGTGAGACTTCTCGGGAGCGTGAGGACAAGATGCATCAGTAGTTCCCTTATCTGTTCGATTGAGTTTTCCCCTTCTTCTTCCCATGTGCTTTATTTTAAATTTCGAGCACGAAATTTGTTTAAGGGGGGAGGGCTGTAATAACCTGGACCCTTCGAATCCTTCTTCTTGGGTCTCGAATTTACTTTCTCGGAGACTTTGTTCTCATTTTACCCGGAGTTATCTTTCGGACATCTTTCGAGTTTGGATCCGTGCGTTTCGGATCAGTTTCGGAGGTCCCGGAACGTGTTCCGCGGTTTCTCGTACTTTTCCCTGACAGGACCCACAGAACCCCGTAGCGGATAATCCGAGTCGTTCACCAACTCAGGGATGGTACCATAGCGATCAGCGCGTTCCAACGATCGCGGCGGTATATTTTTCTATTTTTTTGTATTTTTTTGAAAATCCATATTTTCTATAAATAGCCCTCCTTTTTCTTTTCTTCTTCTTCTTTCTTCCTCCTTCTTCCTCCTGTGAGCGACCGCGCCCCTTTCCCTCTCTCTTACACCGGCGTGACCACAGCGGCGCTCCCCTCCGGCTGTAGACGGCGGTGAGGCGACGACGTGGCGGCGATCGCGGCGACGTGCGGCTCGTGGGATTTCGTGAAGGTTCAAGGGTTCTAAAAGCTTCTTCTTTGCGTTCGGCTGCGTTTCGGCGGAGCTCTAGCTCCATTGAGGTAGGGAGATGAATACCCATGCTCATCCCGTCGTCCCCAGCGATTTGTAGGCCAAGGAGAGGTCAAGAGGGGCATTTTTGAGTCGGGTAGGGCAAAATCCATGTTTTGGGGGTTGTGTGCCGATCTACCGTTTCGTCGCGTTTCAGACCGATTCGAGGGTGTAGATGCATGCTAGGGGTTATAGGGGAGCTTCCCCCTTATTTTCCCCCTCATCCGTGGATGATTGGGGCGTGGAATGAGTTTTTGGATTTCTTCCCGCCGGCCCGTTCTCGGGTTGGTTTGGCGGTCCTTGCAGAGACCGCCAGAGTCTTTGGAGGCCCAGGGTAGGTGCGCCAGAGCCTGTGGCGGCCCAAGGTGGGAGCGCCACAGGGCACTATTTTGTCGGCATGTCCATATGTCGTCTGGCGGCTGCACGATAAACCGCCAGACGGTGTGGCGGCCGAAGGTCAGCCCGCCAGAGGGCGAGTTGACCGTTGATTTCCGACCGTTGGTTTTCGGCCGTTGGAGATTTTTGGGATGTGGCGGCCGAGGGTACGCCCGCCTCATCACTGTGGCGGACCTAGGTGGGACCGCCAGTCCTTTCGCAACCCAGAGTGTGGCGGCCTAATACTGGACCGCTACAGTCCATGTGGCGGCCCAATCATGGACCGCTAGCCTCTGTGGCGGCCCAAAGTTGGACCGCCAACGGTTTATGTCCAACTGGAATTATGTTTTGCGGATTCGAGTCACGGGTGAGTGGATCTCGATCAGCGTGCTGACCCGTGGTCTGACTGATGCTGGGCATCATGTGGGGGCCACATGTAGGGCACCGTGGGATCCCGGGAGGTGGTGTTCTCGGCTTATGTCACCGTGAGTCGGTGTCAGTACGAGGAGCGACCATTGTACTTTGTCCGGTTTAGACGCTGTTTTTCGATGACTGGAGGGTCTACTACGCTGTTTTTCGATGACTAGAGAGTCTACTCCTTCATTGACCCTCCACTAGTCGTAGCCTTCCGACACCTGAGTGGTCCCACCAGGGAGTGGTGGCGAGGCTACCCTGAGAGACGGTTTTGGACTAGTTTCCGTCGGGCCCCACGTCTACCAGCCAGAGTCCGGTTGAGGGGAAAACCAGTCAGAGGGCCAGACCAGGGACGCACGGTCTGTGTGTGCACACGTAGTTGGGGGGGGGGTTAGATCGACGCTGACGAGGGCTATCCCAGCTAGTCACTTGTTATGTGGTTACTAGTACGGTGTCCCTATTCCACCAGGGGTCAAGGGGGGACACTCAAGGTGCGGTTTAAGTCGTCAGTGGACGCATCCGGCCTTGCTTCTAGTGGGTTGGTACTCATGTCTTTGTGTGGTAGCGACTCTCAAGTTTTGACGAGTTGTCGCAGTCTTCGTGCCGTGCGTTCGGTACTGGCCGTTGTAGTAGCTTGTAGTTACTTTCCGCGTAGTTTCTCGATTTGCGAGGTGGGGACCGGCTGATCCCTATTGAGCCTTGTGTTTTGAGGCTCATTCCCTACGTGTTTTCCGTGTTTCAGGTGAGACGCGACCTCAAGGGAGCGCTTAAGAGGCTCCACGTGGTTCTGGTGTCCAGGGTTAGTTGCAAGTTATCGTCCGTGTAGTTGTACTTTTCTCTTTTGACTGTACTAGTTATGGACTACTGTCATATTTTAGACTACTGTTATTTTTGTGGACCATGTAATTTAATTAATGTTATTAATTGCTTCCTGCTTAATCCATTTAATCTGCGTAGCTCTGTAATTATTTTAGATTCTTGTGTATCTCCACACCATCCTTTTAACCCTTCCAAGTCTTTGGGCTCGTGGGTGGCGGTTCGAGATTCGTGTTATCGGGCCTCCCCGGTGTTCGGATCTCGAGTCGTTACACTCTGACTCCCTCTCCCCTCCTTCGTAACTTATGCACGTGTCTCTGACTTAAACATCAGAGGGTTATCCCCTGAGATAACTCCAAGGGCTCCTTCCAACGCCTTCTCACAGTGTTTTCAGGTTTCCCCGAGTGACTAACATCTCTTCCCCAAATAAACAAATCTTAAAAGTGTGATACGAGATCCAAGGAACACTTTCATGCCTCTACACTACTTAATCTTCTTAGTGCTAATTAACAATATGAATTAATGTTATTAGTGCAAACTAATCATGCTAATTAATCTTATTAATGCTAATTATTAAATATATTATTTAATTATTATTGAACAATGAATTATTATAATATATTTTAATCTTATTATTCTAATTAACATTGTTAGCCCTAATTAATTGTGCTAATTAATATTATTAATGTTAACTAATCATACCAATTAATCTTATTAATGATAATTAATAAATTTATTATTCATTTATCATTAAATAATTATTTATTATAGTGCTGCTTAATCTTATTATGCTTTTTAATATTATTAGTGCTTGTTAATCATTCAAATTAATCTTATTTAGGCTAATAAATAAATATATTATATAATTATCATTAAATAATTAATTATAACCATTTCATTATTACTAATAAAAATTAATCATGTTATAATTAATAATATTAGTACTCATCATGATCATTAAGAACAAATATATTAAATAAAATTAATAATATTTGTGTTAATTGTGATAATTAGGAAAAAATTGGTACCGATCATAATAAAAAAGAAGAGTAAAATAAACTTTTTTTTAATTATTATCATTTATATCACTATTTTTTATCAAAAGAGTAACAAAGATACCATCCTATTTATATCTCATCACACACTCAACTTACATAAGAATAACGATAAAAATAAATTAACCCCGATTAATTTGTATTTATTCTCTTCAAAATTTATCCCCGAAATAAAGGTGACCCCAGAGTGCATAAAGAACCCCATGTTGCGGTTCATCGACCTGGCTGCGGGCAATCTATCACATGAGGCTGTGACGGGTAGAACTAGACTTATAAACGTTCGGATGTGGAGCGGATAGTGTGATATCTGAATTAGTATCCGATTAATAATCGAATTATCCGTCGGATACTTTATTCAGATAACGATCAGATAAATATGAATTCGAATTCGGTTCGAATTTTAAACAGATAATTACTAGACCTACTTAGGGGTGAGTTGTGTTAGCCGTGTGAGAGCATCATATATTCTTTTCTCAAAAAAATAAAGAAATAGTGCATGTTTTTTTTATTTTGAGAGATGTTATCAAAAGATTAGACTTCATCTTTAAAAATAGGAGATAACTTACGAAGTTGGTGTAAGGGAATTTCTTATTTTTAAATTATATTTTGAGACCAAAAAAGATAAAAAAGAATAATCAAATAATATATTAAGATTTAAGCTAATTATATATAGAATATGTATATTATTAGATTTTTATCTAAGGGTTCATATTCGGTCGATAATATCCGACACGGATATCTCAATATTTGAATTCGTATTCGATTAATAATCGGATATCCGATATCTGATTAGATTATTCGTCGGATATTTTATTTGAATAATTATCTGATTAAATGAATACGAATTCGAATTCGGTTCGAATTTTAATCGGATAATTGATGGGCCTAGGTAGAACGCAAAGCCCACGTGTAAATTTTCATATAAACTTCTCATTAAAACTTGACTAATAACTCAAAAGATTATTACGTGATACGATACAGCGGTAATTAGTTTAAGAATGCACAAGCTAACGTACCTACCTTTCATATCAGAAGAGTCTGAACTAGGAAATAATATCTTTTATGTCCATGATTAATGAAAGCTAAGTATACATCTATATATATATATATATATATATATATATATATATATATATATATAAACACTCAAATGCAAGTCTCAGTGCACCTGTCACAGCTGAGAAAGACAGACAAATTATACATGCTTGCTGCCTGCCACACCATTGAACAAAGATGACATCGAGACTTTTGAGTCTGACTTTGGTTCAGGATAAAAGATAACTGGATTAAAATATATATATATATATATATATATATAGAGTGAGAGTGAGAGAGAGAGAGAGAGAGAGAGAGAGAGAGAGAGAGGTCAATTATTAGTCTGTAAATAAGTCCAGAATTTATCACGTAAAGGAGGGAGGAACCGGCGGATCAAGATTCATCCCCACACCACACGTCTCTTCGCCTTTCAAATTGACCATTGTACAAGGGAATAATTGAAAGCTCAGGAAGATGTTCTCTAGCCGTAGAGGCTGCCATCAAATTGCATGAAAAAAGCAGGAAAGCATAGATTCAAATAAGGAGGCCTTATCTTTGTCGGGAGATATACCCTTAGTTTATTCCTATTTAGATAATTAAAATGGGCTTGTAAAGATTCTCTCTCACGGTAGAATCAAGAGGAGGGATCTGTTGTCACCCGTGACAATGGAAGAGTAATGTCATTGATTTCAAAATCACATGATTTAATATTAAATTTTTAATTCACACCGTCAAATCTTCTGTATGATCATAAATTTAACTACACATCAAAAATTATTCAAATCTGATATCAAAAACATAGATATTATATGATACAAATACTTGAAAATATTTCTTAATTTCAAGCTACGAAGAAAATATTTTAAATATTTTTTTAGACATTTCGAATTTTCTCTTTACAATGATATTCTTGGCATCCCATGGCCCCCGCCATATATCCGTTATTGCAATTATTGTCTACCGCTTCCGTCAGCAGTCAACCATCATCGATCATGTCCTCTATAACTACTCTAATCATGTAAACAGAAAACATTTCTCATTGTATTATATTTATTTATTACTTATAAATTTATTGAATATTATCTTCTTAATTATTTTTTGAACTTTAACCTTCAACACATCTATCAAGAAATTATATATATATATATATATATATATATATAATATTGAAGACTAGTCTTACGTATCATCAAACTCCACCATACTGCACGTAGGAGGACGGCCCCATGGAGCCCACTCTTCATGGGAGCAAGTGCGTTGGATGGTAAATAGCCACATTTTAGTTCTTCTTAGATAATATATACATTAACCTCTTTTAAGTCCACTAGAAAGAAGAACATTACCCCAACCCTGCGGCCTCCATGAGATGTTGCAATGCAAATCACAATATTCTTCTAGAGGTAGAGGAAAGAAGCAATCAGAATTTTCTTTATTCATCCTAATCAACTAGTAGGCCATGTTCTTCGAGCCCCCTTTGATAATCGAATAGGTTAATCGGGTATTGCGTATTCTCCCGTGGGCATGGCTTAGCATCCGGTTTCGCTGATGGCAGTCAAAATCGACTTTGATAAAGTTACGATTTGGCCCCGATTAGTGCAAAAATAGACAAAGAAGTTAGGTTTTGTGAGATTCGAACCAGAGGAGTCGAATATACTATTCGCCGTGATGCAGGCAAACAACGTATTCGCCCTTATCCTACTTTTCTATCAAAGGAGGCCCCAGTGATTTCGGCATATTTTACTAGATGATCTAAAAATAGCTATCACAATATAAACATTTTCGAACATTGGCGACGGCATGACAATTGGAAAAGAGCCATTGGTTATTCTTATGTCAATGGCGGGCACACACACACTCTCTCTCTCTCTGCCCCCCTTCTCCTACCCTCACCCCCCCCCCACTCCCTCATTTATAAAACACACACACACACACTCTCTAGATATCTATTTATAATATTTATAATATTATCGTATATACTTTCATATTAATAAGAGTTATTCTTCGGTAATACTCATGATCTAACACCTTCAAGATTAACAGAATATTTTTTGAACATGTGAAGTATAAGACTTTAAAAGGATATTAGAACAATATGAAAGATTAGAGGACTATGTAGGTGTATATAATATATATGTACATAAATCATTATCTTACTTATGTGAGAGAACTAAATAATGATAGATTAATCTTTTATCTTAATCTACTAAAATTAAAGTGAACAAACGACGGGTAACGGCCGGAATATATATGATGAGGTCCGATTATTATAGAGACATAAGTGAGTTTGGAAAATATAAGGTTATAAATATAATATTCACAATTGTAGGGTACATACTATTATCCCAAATTCCCAATTCCCAAAAGACCAAAGGACCCCGAACATCTCCCTTCGCAATTTCCCCCGGCCGCCTGCTGCTGGCGTCACGATGCCAGCATATTACCTGTCTTTAAGGAGAATCCGTACCTTTCCGAATGTTTTCCGTGGAAGGTGAGAAGCCCCCGGTCGGATGGGGAAGAGACCGAGGCAGACAGATCTCGTGGAAGGCGCCGTTAACATGATCAGGCGGTATCATTCTTACCATTTAATTACCTTAAAAAATTCATAAAAATTAATTAATTTTCGCGATGGAAGCATTCAACAGAGCTCTCTCTTTTTTTCGTATTTGTTAAGTTTTTACTAGATTAGAGTCCGGACATAAACAAAACTCATTTAAAATAAAGAAGTTCAAACACTACTATAAAATAAATGCATGCCTCCATATAGTCCATGTTCATTATTCTTGTTGTCACTCTTTTGTTCTGACATAAATGGGCAAATTCTACTCTCTTTCATATTGTGCATAAAAACAATTATTATATTAAAACCGGGGGGTTAATGATTGCGACGGCATAACGTTGCTGCCTGTCTATCATGCATGCTTTGGCCCTGGGCCCCTGAGAAGTTGAGATGAGACAACAAGATATTTCCTTTCGGAGAAATTACTGATACAGTTAACAAAGCTCGTTCACAAGCTCTCACCAACTAGCTATTTGCCTATTTTACCACTCACACAATTTAAAAAAAACAATCTTATTCAACGTACACACGCACACGCACACACATATATACATATAATATAATAAATTAAACAGCAGTGCCTGCCGTTCTTGCGATAAATGTACATAACTACTCATAGCTGCAAAACTTCATGAGGGGCAACCCCTCCCCCTCCCCCCCCCCGGTGTCGTGGCGAACAGATCAGCCGTCGATCCAGTCGAGAAATTCCGGATCCAGATCGAAATCCAGGCCCTCCACGTCGCCCAATCCGGCCACAAAGTCGTCCTCCCCCAGCGCCTTCCCGAACCCGCCAGCCAGGAACGAGTCCACCGCGCCGAGGCCGAGCTCCACCTCGAACGGCTCCGGCATCACCAGCGCCTCCCCCGACAACGGCGGCGGCCGGAGGATCTCCGGCGCCGGGACCGCCATCGTCGACGCTTCGGGTGCCTGCTGAATAGGCTTCAAGAGGTAGCTCATGTCCCCCGCCGAGGCGCCCACCACCAGGACGGAGGAGGGGGAGGAGGCGAAGGGGGCCTCCGACTCCTCCTCCGAGCAAGCTCTTGTCGTTGTAGTGGTTGCCGCCGTGCCGGCGGCCAAAGAGGACGCAGCGCGGATCTTGTCGGCGTTGATGCGCTCCAAGGCGCTCCGGTAGGCCGCCGCAGCCTCCTCGGCGGTGTCGTACGTGCCCAGCCAGAGGCGGACACCCTTGGTGGGGTCCCTGATCTCCGCCGCCCACTTGCCCCACGGCCGCTGCCGGACCCCTCTGTACCTGGGGGATGGCATGATGCCTGCCGATCGAGGAGTCCTCGGGAGCTTTTGTCTCTTAAGAGGAGCCTTCGAAACGGAAGAGCTGTCGGCGGTGCTGGCGCTGGTAGTGGAGGGATGGATGATCCGGATCTCCCCAATCACCAGTTTCTTAGCAGTGTTCGCCGCGGTTCGCTGCGTCGCCCCACCGGAGCAGGCCCAGCCGTCGTCCTCGTCGCCGGAGGAGTCGTCCGTCGCGTCGGGGTCGAAGCAGAGGATGCGGATCTTCCTGACGACCCGGGGGCCGGCGCTCGTCTTGTGGGATTTGAAGTGGTAAGGAAGACGGAAGTCGCCGTTGTCCATGGCGGAGGGCTGCTGCTTGCTGCCGTGGTAGCCGCAACCCCCCCTGAGGAAGGGCTTGTCCTCGTTCAAGAGCTGCCTCTTCGGACCAGGCACTTCCCCAGAATTTTTGCCGGGGGGAGAACGCCAATAATCCAGTAAAACGGATGCGAGGCTCACAGAAGAGAAAGCAAACATGAATCTGGCAGGAGAAGTTTAGCTCTCAGAGGATGGAGATGGAGAGGGGACGGTGCCGTCGTCAAGTCAGGGCTCCACTCTGCAACAAGAAGAGGGAACAAAACATTCGTATGCGCAAGAACCCAAGATACTTCATCTCCAACCCACACCTGCACACATGAGGAACCCATCAGAATATCTCAACCAAAGCATGAAGGGAGGATTCGGGTAGAAGTACAGGCACCAGAACAGGCCGACCCCTTACCCCGACGAAGCCGAGCTCATCGGACCCCTCTTCTCCGACTCGCACGCAGGAACCTAGAGCAGAACCGTTACCCCGGACGAGGGAAGTGGAGGGAGAGAAGATAGCCCCCTGTTCCAGCAGATCGGAGGATGAAACAGCGAAGGAAGAAGAAGAAGAAAAGGAAAGAGCAGAGGCCAGCAGCTTCTTCGATTCAACAGGGCAAGCAGACAGGAGCAGCACTGCAGACCCAGCCGTCATAAAGACTCCTCCTTTCTAGCTCCCCCTTCTTGCCTCTCCTTCCCCTCTTCTGTGCTCTGCACACTCTGCAACCCTCTCTCTCTCTCCCAGCGGAAACCCAGAAAGGCGAAGACGAGGAAGTGGCGGCAATTGCTGGGGCGGCGATGGCGCAGAAAAACCCACGCAAAACCCCAGAACGGGTCAAGGTGGTGGCTTTTGATGGGATGGAGGATGACGAAGCTATGGCTGCGATCGCTAGAGCGACCCCCCGCTTTCTGGCGTGTCCCCTGCAGGTGAAGCACCAGCAACCGCCACTGGTCACTCGTCTCCAGATACAAGATCAGTACGGTAAAACACAGCCGGCAAGTAGAGAAAAAAAAGAAAAGAAAGGAAGAAACACAAATGTCTCGGACCGCCACTGCGACAGCGACAGCGAAGTGTGTCGACAGAGGAAGTGTGAAGAAGAACCAAACGACCAGCAGGAGCAGAGAGAGAGAGAGGTATTCTTCTTCTTTACCTGCAACTTCTATCTCTCTGTACTTCTATCTCTCTGTCTCTCTCTCCCAATAAAATGGTGGCGTCGTGCGTGGTGGGAGAAGGATCGAGGGGGGAAGAGGTTAAAAGGGGTCGCGAAACCATGGAAATCGGTTGATATTTTTATCGTTAGTGTCATTTTCAATTCCGATAAACTATGATTTGTTTTTCTCCGGAGTCAATGTCTGTGAGATGAGATCTGTTCCCTATTCGACTTCTATTAAATTCTACTACCCACAACGGAATTAATTATAATTTATATAGAAGGAGTTTTAAATTGTCAAAAAAAATTCAACAAAGAATTACGATTATAGCTTTAATATGGTTTAAATATTGAATTAACAAATCCAACTCAAATTAAACATGGTGTGACTCGGTGGTTCACGCTAATTTTAAAAATATTTTTCTTACATTTGATAACATTTTTATAGTATTATAATCTTTAACTATCTTGACACATATCTAAAAAAACGGAAAGAGTATTTTTCACAATTCATAAATATAGGAGTATTGCATCCAAGTACAAGTATTATAATATGATTGGCTATGCAAAAAAAAAAAACAAATATAATAAAAAAACGGAAAGAAAAAACTGCTCCCGCGTCCCTACCGCTTCCCGAGGAGTTGCTTGGGCTCCAAGGCTGGACTCGAGAGAACATTCCTTCCCCCGGTCCACCACTTTCACCGTTTCGTCACTTTTTGTATCGTATTATTTTTGGGCTAGTTACCCTCTGCCCCACAACTCGTTATAAATGACTTTTATACCTTCATTTTATCTAATCTATTTATATACCCCTAAAATCTACTGTGTTAGATTTTGAGGACACGGAGATCTTATTTTTAAAATTATGACATAAGATTTTGGAGACACACGTTCACACATAAAAGGATCCGGAGACACGCAGTCACACATGTCGCAATCGAAACTCCCAATTTCATTATTAAATATTTTAGGGTTATACAGATAAATTATATAAAGACGGATATATAAAGTTACTTACAAAGTCTTCCGGAGTGTAGAGTAATTTTCTTCGTTATTATCTTTTACGAGGAGTGCGGAGGAGTGGAGGACCCGTCCCCCGCATTAATGGATGCCGCCGCCAACGTGACCAGCAAGGCAGGATTACTTGAACTGTGGCACCGTCCGTCGGACCATGGAGAAGGAAGCGCTCGCGCGCGTCCGAGACGTGGCGACCTCCCATTCGGGGATGCGTTGTTCTGGTGTGCAGTGGATAAGATCGGGTTTCGCTGACGCCGGTCACATGGCAGCAAGGGACTCGGCCGGGGCCCGACCGGGTTGTTCGAGTCTGACGTGTCGCGCAGTTTGGGCGCGTGGAACGCCCTGGAAGTTGTTCCGTGGGCCCGTCTCGTGAATCGTCTGATCGAGGAGGTCCGTGACGGACGACGGTTTGGATCTTCTTCTGGCAATGGGTGGTTGGATGAGCCTGCAGGTGGCGGTGCTTTACCCACGTCCCACAAATCGTGGAAACCGTGGGAGATGAGGGCTGACAACGAGTAAGCAATCTATCAGGCAGATCATTATTCGAGTTTAATTTAAAAATTAAATTAAATTATAAATTTAATTGGATTTGATTTAAGTTAAAATTTAAAAAAAATTGATTTGAATTTAAATCGGATCGAATTAAAAATTTTAATTTGATTTAATTTTAAATTTTAAGAAATTAAATTAAATTGAATAATTTAAATTTAAAAAATATTTTTGTCAAGTTAATATAAGTGTATATGTAACTATAAACTCTAATTGAAAAGGTCTAATTCCCGTCGTGTCGATGGAATTTTTGACTTTATGAAATAGATTTCAAATCGCCTTCTATTTTACTATAATTGAAGTTCTTAATTTTGTATGTGAAAATATTATGAAATTTATTCTTACAAGTTATAATTTTTTATGTTATATTTTTAATATTTACTTTATTTGGTAGAAATTTTTTTACCCTATCTTTCTCTACTCTTGTTTGAATCCAATCTAATTTTTAAAAGAGGAGATGAATATAGTTCAAATCGAATCAAACCGAATTAATCCGATTTGATTTGGTTTGGTTTCAAAATAGTTTGATTTGATTTAATTCTGATTGAAGCCTTAATTCGATTCGGTTTGATTTAAGAAAAAATATCTTCAAATCAAACCAAATCAAACTGTGTTCACCCCTAGTGACTCATCAACCTCTGCCCTAGACTCACTTCCATCGGGCACTTTGCTAACAAGTTAGAGTAAGTTGATCGGGGTGAGTCATTTAGGGGTGTAGTTACAGTAATTTCCCCTCTCTTTTTCTGGGTGATCACGGCGGTCTCGATCCCGTCGCTCCCGCTTGTTCCCCCCTTCGCGTGGTGATTCGACGGATCTCTTCCAATCGGATCGATCGGTTCCGGCTGCATGACCCAGGGCCGCTGTGTTTTCCTCGCATCGCGCATGCTTATGTGCCAAGGCAAGGAGGTCGATGAGGGTCGCCGATGCCTCGACTCCGAGCGCACGTCGAAGGATGTGGTCCCGCATCCTCTGGGTGAGTGCGGTGGCGGCAATACTAATATCGAGACGTGGGATCCGAAGTGCCTCTGCCTGGAAACGGGCAACGAAGTCCCAAAGCGTCTCTTCTCGCCCCTGCCTAAGGGCGAGCAGGGTCACCGCAGACTTGGCTACCTTTCGGCAGGGACTCAAACCAAGCCCAAGCGTTCTCCCGAAGAGTCGTGACGAACGCCAGGCATTTTATCGCATCCGAGGTCCGGTGGAAAATCAAGTGGGACTCGAAGCTATGCATGTGGTCGGCCAGGTCAGTGGCGCCATCGTAGGACGTAAACGACGGTAGCTGTAGCTTGGGCGGAATGGGGGCTTCCATGATCTCATTGGAGGAGGGAGCATGAAAGTCTTGGTCGTCATCGAGGAGGCCGCGATTCTTAACGGCTAGGAGGATATCGTCCAGGTATCGGACTTTGTTCTTCATCTCATCGATGCGTTGGAGCCGACGATCCATCTCTGGGTTGGAGTGCAACGGGCTACGCACCTTTGGTGCGATCGAGCTGTGCGATCGTCGGGTCCTTGCGACGGAGGCATGGGAGGCTTCCCACACTTGGGGAGAATTCTCCCCAGTCCGGACCCTCTTGTTCTGCCACCGTTCGGCGGGACGAGCTGGGGGTCCGCAGGCCAGTTCAGGAGTTCCTGACATAATCTGATCAGGGCTTGGATCTGCTAGAGGATCTCATCGAGGTCGCTCGGCGTGACATCTTGCCGTGGGTGGGCAGAGGATGCCTCCTGTGATGCACGGCAGGAGTTGGGTCCCTGATGAGAACCGCGCCCCCGGTTGCTGGCGTTGCGAAGAATCTCACGGGGTGTCATTGCTTTTCGCCCGACAGTTCCCACAGACGGTGTCAAGAAGTGTAGAGGTAGAAATCTGGTTTCTACGTCACGTACCACCTTCTCTATTTGTTTGTTGTGGAACTTCGTCTAGCACCCGTGGAAGCCTGCAAGCACCAGAAGTAAAGTGCGTCAAAAGGAGTCCCGAGTGTTATCCCAGGGGACAACCCTCCAATGTTTAAGTCAGCAACAGTTATAAGGAAGGAATAGAGAAGAGCTGAGGGGCGAGAGAGATAAAGGTCGCCGTATAGGATCTGAGAGACGTGTAGGGCCTTGGCACGAGTGCTCGCCGCTCCCAGTGGACACCCAGAGAGTGCTCGCTGGGTGGTAAGGTCGCACATGAGGGTTGCTCTCTCTGGACGTCGTAGGGCGTGACCTCTCTGTCGCGGTAGTAGGACCAGTTGCTCTATTCTCAGTATGGAGCTTATGGCAGAATTTTCACCGTATCTCTCTTCTCTGTCGAGATCCCTTTTATAGGGGGTTGTCCTGGTGTGGGTCGCATATCCCTTAACAGGGAAGGGCGTAAGGAGTGGAGTAACGTCTCCCGCGATCCAGGTAGGAGTTTCCCATTGAGGGGCGATTACCCCTGTGTCGACTGGTGTAACGACCCGAGATCCGAGTACCGGAAATGAACCAGTGCAACCCGAACCTCGGCCCGCCACCCACGAGTTCGAAGACTCTGAAGGGTTAAAGGATGGTGTGGGAGCATAAGGGAAGCTGAAATAACTGCAGAGATAGCACAATAACAAGGTAATAATACAGAAAATTAAATGAATAACTAAACTGCTACAATGTCTAGTGTGTCTCATGTCCAAATTAAGTACAGTCAACAGAAAGAAAAACACAAGTACACAAGACATACCCCGGCTCTGGCAAACTGGGGACTAACCCTGGTTACTATAACAACACTGAAACTCCGTCGTGCCTCCCGACGACCCCGCCTCACCTGAAACACAAGGGTGAGTCTCATTTCATTGGCTCAGTAGGGATCCCGCGGACCCCCACCTCGCGTAGAAGAAACAAGACAACAAGTACGGCGAAAGGTAACACTAACTAGTAGGAGTACGGTAGAAGCGACAAGCAATAATAAGTAAACGGAAAAGCTCTCTACAACTAATCGTATCGAGCAAATCAACCTCAGTCCAACAAAACAAGAGTCTGTACCTGCCAAGAGACAGGAGCTCTACCCACTAGAAGCAAGACCGGTTGCATCCCCTGACGTCTTACACCGCGCCCAAGTGTCTCCCTACTCGCCCCAGGCGGAAATTGAGACACGTACAAGTACCACGAACAAGGACTAGCTGCGGTCGCGCTCATCAATACAGGTCCTTCGCCCCCAACTACGTGTGCACACACAGACCATCTGCTCTAGGTCGGGTCCTCTAGCTGATTTTCCCCCCACCCGGACTCAGGATGCAAAGGTAAGGGGCCTTACGAAAACCAGCCTAAAAATCATCACTCACCAGGTCACGCTCTCCACCACTCCCAAGTGGGTCTGCACCCGCGTGCGTAGGAAAGTTACGACTAGTTGACAGGTCACTGGAGGTGAGACTCGACTCATGAAAATCACTGAACGTAAGGAAACGGGGCGGTGGTCCACTCAAGAAAGCCCCTCAACCTAGCGGTCCTCTCTGGACCGCAAGGCGGGCCTAGCGGTCTCCCTGAGACCGCCAGGTCAAGCCAAGCGGTCAAGCCATGACCGCTAGGGGAACAAGCCACAAGGGGGCCTAGCGGTCTATCGTCAGGCTGCTAACTCCAGAAAAACGTTCCTTATTGGGCCGCTGGGAAACCAAAACGGTCGCTCCCTGACCGTCAGAAAGCCCGTGACTCCCAACGGTCAAAATCCAGTTTAAACAAAGAGAAATGGTAGTCCCACGGCCGCTACTCCAAGGGTAGCGGTCTATCGCACGACCACCACACTACGGACAGCTCCCAACGGTCAAAACACGCGCCCCGTGGGTGCTCGGTCCAAAAAAGAAAAACTGCCAGGGGCTGGCCGCTACTCAAGGAGTAGCGGTTAGTCGCGGGACCGCTAGGCCAACCGACAACGCCAACGGTCAAAACCCTGACAAAAACGGGGGAAACGATCAAGGGCTGGCCGCTACTCAATGAGCAGTGGTCAGTCGCAGGACCGCTCCAAGGCATGGCGGTCTCCTGAGGACCGCCAAACCAACCGACAACCCAAGACCCCAGGCGGCCCCCCTGAGGGCCGCCAAGGGGAGTAGCGGTTCCTGGTAGGACCGCTACTCCCACCCGAACGCGAAAACGGCGGGAAGGCCCAAAAACCACAATCCACGCCTCGATCATCGCCCTATGATGCGAAAATAAAGGAGAATCCATCCCCAAGCACCCTAGCATGCATCTATGCCCTTAGATCGGTCAAAAACTCCGTAAAATAGGAGATCCGGCACTCAACCCCAAAGTATGTAATATCATCCTCCCGGCTCAAAAACACCCATCTCGGCCTCTCCTCGGCCTACAAATCACGGGGAATGCTGTAAAGAGGGCAAGGATCCGTCCCCCTACCTCAAGAAAGGCCGAAATCCGTCGAGTCGCCGCCGATCTTCAAATTTTGGCCGAACACCCCGTCGAGTCGCCGCCGTCGTCACCCCGCCGCAGCCGTCGTCCACCTCCCGTCGCCGGAGGAGGAAGGGGCCGCAAACTCTTGCGCGGGGAAGAGGGGGCCGCAACGGTCGGAGGAGCGCTCACGGGAGGAAGAAGAAGGAGAAAGAAGAAGAAAGAAGAAAAAGAGAAAAAGAAATGCGTTATTTATAGAAAATTTGAAAAATATAGAAAATAGGAAAAATTATGAAAAATCATTTTCTCGATCCTCGAAACACGCTCAATGCACTGGTACCGTCTCGGAGTAGGAGAACGCAACGGTTTGCCCTCCACAGGGTTCCGAAGGTCCGTCAGGTAAAAACACGCGTAAAGCACAAAACACGCTCCGGGACCTCCAAAAGTGATCCTAAACCCACGGATCTGAATCCGAAAAATGTCCGAAAAACCCAGGACATTACACCCCCCCCCCTTAAATAAATTCCGTCCTCACAATTAAGAACGACACAAGACCAGGGGAGAAGACTCACTCGAACAAGTAAGGATACTGCTGCCGCATCTCATCCTCACGCTCCCATGATGCTTCGCCACCAGAGTGACGCTGCCAGACTACCTTAACCATAGGAATAACCTTGTTCCGTAGGCGCTGCTCACGCCGATCCTCAACGCGGATAGGATACTCCGGAATGGACAAGTCTGGGGTCACCTCGGGTGTAGCACCCCAGAAATTTAAAGTGAAGAATAGATAAAATAACTATAAGTATTTGTCATGAAAATTAAATTTCGATAAAAGGAAAAGCGATAATTAGCTAAAAAGGAAAAATTAGTCAAAATTTTTATAAATGTTTATAAAGACATAAATAAATAAATGAGGAATAGAAATTAAATATTCCCTTTTATCTATGAGAAATATCATTCAAGTATTTAGAAGGAATATCATTCCAAAATATAATTACATGTATAAAGATTTCACAGGATCAAAACCTATCTCTGATACCCGAGACAACGGTAAAATTTAAAAGGTAGTTAAATAAATGACTTTGGCAATAAGAAAAAAAAATATGTACAACATATTTAAAATCTAACTTAAATCTGAGAATTTGAATAATTGATAGTGAGAGTAAGTATTTAATCGCTAAGACTAACCCAATTAATCGATGAGCCTCCTGATTAAAAAATGGGCCAAAAGATTTTAAAGGACTAAGTAAATATAGAACCACAAATAGCAAACAGGCTTGGGTCTTAATAATGATAGTAATAATAAATATCTCCTAACCCAACTAGTTAAATAAACTAAAGGAAAACCAACAGAAGATTTCAATACTAATCGGGTTAATAGTTAGACTAAAGGAGGCTAGTAAACTCTTTATCCCCTTAAAACATTAACCCAAAAAGCTCATAATAGGAAGAGATATGTTGGGCTTTTCTTTTTGCCAACAAACCTTCCGTAAAGCTTGGGCTTCAAGGGTTACGTGATATATATGAGATAGGCTCTCCTTTTAAACACATACGTAGGAAGAAACGATATATTGAGATTTTATTAAAGGCCAAAACCATGTTACGTAACAAAAGATGCATGGGCTTTATGCATAAAGGCCATATCATGACCTTGGGCTTTGTTTCCATAGGGCTTGGGGTTATATGAATACATACATATATAAATGAGTCTTTTAATTGCCAAGACCTTGTTACGAAACAAAGGATGTGTGTGCCTTACGTTTTATAGTAAGCCCCCCATTACTCCAAACGTAAAAACAAAAACAAGGTCATGTTTCGTTAAAGGAAAGCTTGAGAAGCTTCTTACGTGGGGGATTAAGATGACCTATGCATGTATAAGGTGCATTAGGGTTCTATGGTCAAACAAAGAGAGCGGCCGTCAATAGGGAAGGTTGAGGTTTATCTGGAGGAAGCTTAAACCAATTAGGATACATGTACATAGTAGGATTTGTAAAAACCTATAAATACCCCCTTGCAGAAGCAGTCCCACTGCTGCTGCTGTGCGTTCGAAGGAGACATGTTGTTATCGCACGTCTGCTTCCCCTTTCCCCTGTTGTCTGCATCCGTACGAGAAGGGCGTTTTAACTTTCTGCTACCCCTTCTTCCTGCGTGCTGCCGCTATTACTGTTGTGAGCGAGAAGAAGAAAGCTTCTTCCCAATGCATCCTCATCTTCCTTGCGTCCGATCGTCTTCCTCCTTCTTCCTTCGCATGGTGGCCGCAAGTTGCTGCTGCTGCTTCTGCAGTTTCAGGCTGTTGTGGTTTGCCTAGAAGACTGCAATAGTTGCTGATTATTCATCGTCATCTTCCGTTCTTCTTTTTCTTCTTCGTTCTGTCAGAGCATCAACGTAAAGGTAGGCAATCTCCCAAGCAAAAATTATAAAGCTAGCATGCTAGATGTATAGAACATGTAGGTTTTCACAAGTTTCGTAGCCCAAACGAAGTTAAACCATGATTTAAGGCCAACATGATAGATGAAATCACCTTATATCATGCATTTTTTATCATACATACGATTATCGGCGTGCTTAGAATTTTTATAGTAATTAACGCCCCTTTTTAGGGCGTTATTTCATTTTGACTCCCATCCAATTGGTCGTCAAATTCCATTTGGAATTGACGACGTTGCATATGTCATATTTTACGGAATTAACGTCACTGTTAAGGACGTTAAAAAAATAAAACGTGACAATAACAAGGGCGTCAATTAACAAATTCTAAAAGAAGTGATGTGTGACGGTCGTCAATTTTATATAGATGGTTTATGAATTTTTTGCATTTATAGTCGTTAATGGTTATGGAAATATCCTTTGGCCATGAAAATTTATGGGCATACTATTGGGATGGGGACCGAGGTACTGAAAGTGGTTACACCGTTTTTCGTGTCCCCTTTTTCAAGATCCTCGTCTCTCATCGAAAAATTATTTTGAACATATGGTTATGTAGAGTTTTTCGAGCCGGTCATTTCGATATATTATAAGCCAGATTCCGACATCATTTAGTATAGAAACGGAAGACTTAAAAATGCAATTTTTTTGAAATAACGACCCAAATTCGGTCGTTACTCAAAATTTGACGCCTATAGTACAAGGCGTCAGATTCTATATGTATAAATATATATATATATAAAAGTATATATATATATCATGTATGTTTATCTTTGAAAATCCATATTTATTAAAATATATACCATAAAATTATGGAAAATATATTTTTGGAATCCTTGTATTTTCTCCTAATTATCATATATTCTATTTCCTTAAATTATTTTAAATAAATTAATGTGCCTTTTAATATATGTTTTTGAATTTATTCAATTAAATAGATATAAATATGAATTCTTGTTAAATAAATTTATTTAAAAATCATGAAAATTAATGTTCCCCAAGGGGACGCTAATTAAAAATTGACGCCACCCACGGGCGTCAAATAATATAAGTTTATTTAATTATGGTTAATTATAGAATTGGAGGGACTTGAATTCTATAATTAACGCAATCATGTTCTCACCGTTTTCTTCCATTTTTGACCCATACCGCGGGTCTTTTGGCACTCTCATCTCATGTCCGTAGATGGAGTCCCTGTTTCATGATTGGTTCACATTATACACTCAACTCTCGGTGACATACGAGCCCTCCGTTGGACATTCCGTTCCTTCGGACTGGCAAGTTAGTCATTGGGACCTCCGTAAGTCTCCTCGCAGCCTTGGATTCCCTCAAGGCCGACTGAGCTGGTTGTACCTAATCACCTAGATTTCCGAAATGTCATGGTTTTCATCTGGTTTATTGATATATCATCCTTATTAGAAGTTCTGTCCTTGAACTTTATGCCATGAAATCTATCTTAATGTTCTTACATGCTTGATCCTTGAAATTCTTGGCCATTAATATGGAATTAGTCTAGACTAAATGTCAGGGGCTATGGATCCCACTAAAATGACATTTTAAATGCTACGAGTCCTGATCTGACCCTGTTGGGTGAGGCAAAGTCCAAACGTTACCGGTATACGATGATCGGGTGCAGGCATTCACCAACTCGGTTATTGACATTTAGGGGCAATCATACAGTCGTGAGAACCCCTAAGTGTGCGACCAAATACTAACTAGTGCTATTTCCATGAGGGGTGGTCATATCGTCGTGATTTTCCCCTTAGTGCATTGGCCAATCCTATTAGTGCTAGATGTGCAAACGCTCTCGTGATAGTGATGATCGGGAGTAATTGCCATCATAGTGCTTCTTTCTGCAACTTATTGTTCGTCATGAAAATATCTTGAATTGCCATATTGGAGGGGTTATCATATCGTCGTGATATTCTCTTAGTGTCGTGGCAAATGCTATATAATGCTTGTAGAAGTAATTGTTCTACTTCTATATTGATCATCATAAATGTTCTTGAATTATCTCATTGATAGTACTCGTTATCTTGTCATGAAGATCCTTCATAATACTGGATACCTTGAGGCTCTCGTGATGTTGTCCGTCATAGAGAGATGAATGTTATATTTCCTCGTGAATGCTAGCTTGAGAAAGTACTTGTTGAGATCTCGCTATACTCTCTTGATTATCATTGTAGGACCCCGAGTTTCTGTACAAATATTAAATTTCGTAAATAGTAAATGTTGAATAATGACTGTGGTAAATAGTAAATAGTAAAAATTTTGACTATCATATAAAAATTCCAAAAAATGGTAGTTAATTAGTAAAGACCATGGTAAACACTTTGGTCTTCTGTACTTGACCCTAATAATCATTTACATGGCTTAATCAGTGATTTAAGCCTGCCTTAAAAACGCAGAAAACACTATTCATACGAAAATACAACTACGTTAGAAAAATCTGTAAAAATCACATCTGATAGAGGGTATTTTTCTTAGCAACTTTGTCTTCTGAAGTTTCATCGGTAAAAATCAGAAACTCTCTCTATCGACTAAACCGTTGAACATTGGGTTAAATTATTATTTTAATATTAGGATTGGGAGATTAACAATAAACCTCGTGATAAAATTCCATAAAAATCATATTATGAAAGAGTATGTCTTGAATAGTAATTTTATCTTCTGGGTCCAATTCATTAAAAATCATTTAGTAACATTAAATTGAGGTCTTAGTTAACCATTCCTTAATCTTTTGGATTAGGCTTAGATTAGGCTAACCTTACCTTGAGAAACACGTGAAACCGTGTTTTGGTTGGCAGAAACACGTTGTCAACAATGCAAAGGATTTTGCGGCTCTGACCAAACCGTGTGTGAAGATTAAACACTCCTCTTCCAAACCTATAAGTAGAGGAAGCCCCCTTAAACATCTCTTAAACACAAAAGGGTTCTTGCTGCTGTGAAGAAGCTCTGCAAGTCTACTGTTCATCTTCTTCCCCATTCATCTTTCCTTATTTCATCGGTTAAGGTAGGTAACCATGGCACAAACCTTGAATTTGATAAATGGAATGAAAGGGCATCATGTTAGCTTGTAGAAACCATGCTTTTCCATTTATTTACGTACTCAAATGCATAAAACGCCGGATTTATGCTTCTGTTTCGCTATTCCCGTGTTACAGGGATTAACGGTTCCAATCGGACCGCTTTATCTCTTAGACGGCTCAGAACTGCCCGCCCGACTTATACAAACGGCCCAATTAGAACCGCCCGCCTTGTATAAAACGGTCCAATGATAACCGTTTTACAGCCAGTAGGTTTAACGGCCCACTGTCATCCGTTTAACTTCCAGAAAACTGATTTTTTTTGCTATTTGACCCATTTAACAATGTTAATTAGTAAAAATTGACAATCCACATAAATAACAGATAATGACATGAGTAAATTTCTGTTATTTGCAATATCTATTTTGATAAATTGTTTAAAGTGAAAATCATTGAAATTCACTTGTAACTTTGGATAAATTGAATAAGTATGGTAAATAGCTAAACTTTACCATAGGTAATTTCTGTAAATTACTGTAAACCAAAAAATTACTGGCCGACTTATGGCAAGTCTTTGACCAATTAGCCGGACACTCCATCCGGTAAACTTTACATTTTTACCGTAGAACATTTTTACCGTGGTAAATTACGGTTACATCATGACTATTGTTTTAACTTGATTAATTGACCGATTACCCTTGGATAATCTTCGGTCATATTTGAGCCCGGAATTGATCAATGGACATTAAACTGAAATTGGTTGGTTTAATTGTTATTGGCAACCCGGTGACTATTTTGCATAAATTATCTTATAATTAGATATTATCGTTATGCTTAATACGGATTCTCTTGAACCGTATTTCTTAAAATACGACCCGAATGGTTAGTATATTCGTTCTTCGGAACTTACTTCTCTCTCTCGAACGGCTTACTGTCAACCGTTCATTCTTGGCCCCGTGACTCGTTACTCATGTGAGTACGGCCCGGTGTTTGCCGTACGACTACCTTGTTTTGGGTTTTTCATCGTGGTTATACTCTTGAATCAAAGGAGGCGAGTGTCGTCCTTTACATCTTGTACCCGACAGAAATTCATCTGATTATATTGGCCATAATTGACTATGTCTAGACGGGGGATCGGTGATCCAATTGAAATGAAATGCCAACGCATCATAAGGGCCCGGTCTGGTCCTGGGGAGAGCGCCCGAAAAGATATTGAGCCCATTGGGATGTTTATGACAGGGTGAGGCATTGCACCCGAATACTTGACTTGACATGTTACGTCTATGACAAACTCTTGTTACTTGACTCGTGCGTATTTACTTGGTTACATGTGTAACATACTTGCTGGCCAAATTATCTACTGTTACTTTACTTGTTCATTACTTGGTAAATTGTTATATTTCTTGACCTTGCAAGATATCTTTTACATTGTTTCTTTTATCGTATCGTCATTCTTTATTTACTACATTTCATATAAATTGGAAATCAATGGTTAATTACGTAAAGCTGTTTGTGGTTATCTACTGAGCGCGTTTAGCTCACTCCTACTTTTCCCCTCTTTCCAGGTGATGAACTTGTCGGGAATGGACTGGAGTGATATCGAGAGATAGTTTTAGTTTATTGAGTCAGTTTGTACCCTTAATATTAGTGAGAGATTGTTCTAGTATTTTACTTATTATTTGGATGTAGTTGTTCTACCCAGTGTACTCAACTTTATTATTAATAAAACTCTGATTATTATCCTTTCCAACCTTTTGTGCAATGGTTTGCAATGGTTCGGAATTATTGCTCGCTTGCCCCTAACCGTACGTCCCGAGATTCCGCATCGGGACGTGACAGTTTAGTTGGTATCAGAGCCTAGGTCAATTTGTCCTAGGTATTTCACTTTAATGTTATAGGTTTATTGGTTATAGGCTTAAGAAAACAACCTTGTGAGAATTGGGTAGAAATTTGGGTTAAGTTATTTAACCATAATCATGTTCTTCTTATCTAGTTCTTCTCTTCTCATCTAAGAAGTTCTTCTCTCATAAATAATCCGAGTAACTATTTTATAGGCACTTAACTAGAAATGGCAGCCAATCGTGCTGAGATGAGGAATTTACAGCGTACAGTTCAAGGACTTACGCAAGCCTTGAATGCACTGGCTCAGGCAGGAGCTGGAGCTGGAGCGGCACCTCATGGCGCAGCTCATGGCACTGGTGATTTATATCGGAATTTCCGAGGAATGAACCCGCCTAGATTCGCTGGTTCAACTGATCCCGATGAAGCCGAGAATTGGCTCGACGAGATGGCAAGAATTTTTGAGGTCATGCAATGCACTGACCAAGAACGTGTTCTTTTATCCGTTTTCCAACTGGAACGTGATGCACGTGCTTGGTGGGAGTCTGTTAAGCCGACTCTCGGAGATCAACAAGTCTCGTGGGAGGAATTCGAGGAATATTTCAATGATAAATATTTTTCTGACCGCGTGCAAGAAAGAAGGGAGCAGAATTCGCAGCTTTAAAACAGCGAAGTTTATCGGTATCAGAATATGAGGCTCAGTTTTCACGACTCTCTCGTTATGCAAGACATCTTATTTCGACTGAGAGAATGATGGCGAAGCGTTTCCTCAATGGTCTTCGACTTCATTATATCAATCAATTTGCACCACTGGAAATTTCTACATATTCTGAGATGGTAAGAAAGGCACAAATATTAGAAGATACTTTGGAAATGACTGAAAGGATTCGTGGTCAAGGTAACAAGAAAGAGCAATCGAAGGCACTCAAGAATGTTAAACCTGGATTTGGCACTGACCCGAGCAAGAAAAGACCCTTTACTAGTTCTGGTTCAAGTTCTGGTTCTGGTTCGTGGAGAGGCAAAATGCCGCGACAAGAAGACAAGAAACCTGATTCTATGATTCCATTCAAGGGCGTATGCCGATATTGTGATCGTCCTGGTCACAAGATGGAAGATTGTTGGCGCAAGCTAGGTGCATGTCTGCGGTGTGGAAGCAAAGAGCACCGTATACCCAACTGTCCTTTATTATCGGAACAAGCTATCCCGGCAAAACCTCTGAATTTCAAGAAGCCTCTAGGCAGGCTCCAGGCTCTTCATGCAAAGGAAAAAGATATCGCCGAGGATGGTGGACTCGTCGAAGGTACTCTTGTTATATTCGACTCGCCAGCTTTTGTTCTAATTGATAGTGGTGCAACACATTCTTTTATTTCACGGAGATTTGCTAAATCTTTAGCTATGGCACCTGTTTTGTTGAGTTCTCCGTTAGAAATATCAACCCCTATTGGTTCTAAATCAGCAATTCAGCATTACTATCCTTCTAATAAGGTTATGGTGAATGATCAGAATTTTCCAGCTGATTTGATTTGTATGGACATGAAGGATTACGATGTAATCCTAGGAGCGGATTGGTTGGCTCGGTATGAGGCCAATGTTCATTGTAGTTCTTGTTCCGTGTCTTTTTCTAGACACCCCGGATTATCCTTCAAGGGAGTGAAACACCCTAGTTCTATCTCTCTTATCTCGACTCTTCGTGCTGATAAGTTATTGAGGCGTGGATGCGAAGCTTTTCTGGCTTTTGTTCTTGCGTCCCCTGAACAGCAGATCGAGATTAAGGACATTTCTATTGTCCGAGAATTTCCGGACGTATTTCCAGAGGAGTTACCAGGACTTCCGCCTCAGCGTGAAGTTACATTCTCTATTGATCTTATTCCTGGATCGTCTCCTGTTTCTAAAGCCCCTTATCGCATGTCTCCTGCGGAATTACGGGAATTGAAGCAGCAATTGTTGGAATTACTCGAGAAGGGTTTTATTCGCCCGAGTGTTTCCCCTTGGGGAGCTCCTGTATTGTTTGTTCGGAAGAAAGATGGTTCGATGAGATTATGCATCGATTATCGGCAACTTAACCAGTTGACTGTCAAGAACAAGTATCCTTTGCCAAGGATTGATGAGTTATTTGACCAGATTACTGGAGCTTCTTATTTTTCTACGATCGATCTTCGATCTGGATATCACCAGTTACGGATTAAAGAAGAGGATATTTATAAATCAGCTTTCCGTAGCCGGTATGGTCATTATGAGTTTGTCGTTATGCCTTTTGGGTTAACAAATGCACCGGCAGCTTTCATGCAGTTAATGAACAGTGTGTTCCGACCCTACCTTGATCAATGGGTTGTGGCATTCATAGATGATATTTTGATATATTCCAAGAGTGAAAGAGACATGCCGAGCATCTGAGGATGGCTTTGCAATTATTGAGAGATCACCAATTATATGCTAAGTTGAGCAAGTGTGATTTCTGGTTACAAGAGGTGTCTTTTCTAGGACATATTATTACCAAGGATGGTATTTCTGTAGATCCATCGAAGGTGGAAGCAGTAAAGAATTGGGAACAACCTACCAGTGTTACTGAAGTGAGGAGTTTTCTTGGCCTGGCTGGTTACTATCGAAGGTTTATTCAAGATTTCTCTAAGATTGCGGTACCTCTGACGAAGTTAACCCGCAAAGAGATTAAGTTTGAGTGGTCAATTGAATGCCAACGGAGTTTTCAGACTCTGAAGGATTGTCTGACTACTGCCCCTATTTTAACCTTACCTTCTGGTGAGGGTGGTTTCGTGGTTTACACTGATGCTTCTGGTATTGGCTTAGGCTGTGTGCTTATGCAGCACGGCAAGGTGATTGCCTATTCTTCTAGGCAGTTAAGAAAGCATGAAGTTAATTATCCAGTTCATGATTTGGAATTGGCAGCCGTGGTATTTGCTTTGAAGATTTGGAGGCACTACTTATATGGTGAATCATTTACGGTATTTTCGGATCACAAAAGTCTGAAATACTTATTTTCTCAAAAGGAATTGAACATGAGACAAAGAAGATGGTTGGAGTATATAAAGGATTTCGACTTTTCTATTAAGTATCACCCGGGCAAAGGCAATGTGGTTGCTGATGCTTTAAGTCGGAAGCCTGTGGCTAAGATATCTAGTCTTATGTTACAAGAATGGAAATTACTGGAGCAAATGGCTAGTCTGGATATCAATATTGATAATGACCGGATATTGATTTCCCAGTTGCAACTGAAGCCCGAATTGTTGGTAGAAATCAAGTTATTGCAAGATATTGATCCCGAGCTAGTCGAGATTAAGGAAAGCTTGAGTAGCAGACCTGATTTCTCGATAGCCGATGATGGAAGATTTTTATTTCAAGGTAGAACTTGTGTACCGAATGAGGCTAATATAAAGAATCGGATTCTTGAAGAAGCCCATAGATCCAAGTATACTATCCATCCGGGAGGCACTAAGATGTTCAAGGATTTGAAAATGTCATTTTGGTGGTCGAACATGAAAAGGGAAATTACAAATTTCGTGAGTACATGTCTTGTTTGTCAACAAGTAAAGACCGAGCATTTCAGACCGGCAGGTAAATTGAAACCACTTGATATACCCCAATGGAAGTGGGAGAGTATTGGTATGGATTTCATTCTGGGTCTTCCTAAGACTCGAGGTGGTTATGATGCTATATGGGTAATTGTGGATCGACTGACTAAATCCGCACATTTCTTATCTATTAAGTCCAAGTGGACAGTCGATGTGCTGGCAGCATTATATTTAAAAGAAGTGGTTAGGCTTCATGGTATCCCAGTCAACATTATATCCGATAGAGATCCGAGATTTACTTCTCATTTTTGGAAAGGATTGCAAGAATCTCTTGGTACCCGTCTGAATTTTAGCACTGCATTTCATCCGCAAACAGATGGACAGACCGAGAGAACTAATCAAATAGTGGAAGATATGTTGAGAGCTTGTATGATCGACTTCGGTGGAAGTTGGAGCGATCATTTAGCATTGATAGAATTCGCCTACAACAATAGTTATCAATCCAGCATACAGATGACACCTTTCGAGGCTTTGTATGGAAGGAGATGTCGTTCTCCATTATGTTGGGATGAGGTTGGCGAGAAGCAATGGCTTGGACCGGATCTTATCTCGGAGTCATCACAAAATATTCGTATTATCCGAGACCGGTTACTTGTGGCTCAATCGAGGCAAAAGAGCTATGCTGATAATAGAAGAAGAGATTTGGAATTTCAAATTGGCGAGCATGTGTTCTTAAAAGTCTCTCCTTCAAGAGGTATTCGTCGATTCGGTATTCATGGCAAGTTAAGCCCAAGGTATATTGGTCCATTTGAGATCCTTGATCGAGTTGGTGAAGTCGCCTATAAATTGGCCTTACCTCCTCAATTATCTGGTGTACATAACGTATTCCATGTATCTATGCTTCGGAAATACGTGTACGACCCTAGTCACATCATTCAACATGTGGACTTTGAATTTAAGAAGGATCTATCTTATGAAGAAAGACCAGTGAAGGTTCTGGATCGGAAAGAGCAACAACTTCGAAATCGTTCCATACCGATGGTTAAAATCCAATGGAGTCGGCGTGGAATAGAGGAAGCTACATGGGAATCCGAGGACGCCATACGGAAGCGTTATCCCGATCTATTCTAGGTAAGCTATTTTTTCCTTACTATATTTTGGTCCAGTGAATTTGGAGGACCAAATTCTTTAAGTGGGGGAGGGTGTAAGACCCCGAGTTTCTGTACAAATATTAAATTTCGTAAATAGTAAATGTTGAATAGTGACTGTGGTAAATAGTAAATAGTAAAAATTTTGACTATCATATAAAAATTCCGAAAAATTGTAGTTAATTAGTAAAGACCATGGTAAACACTTTGGTCTTCTGTACTTGACCCTAATAAAACCATTTACATGGCTTAATCAGTGATTTAAGCCTGACTTAAAAACGTGGAAAATACTATTCATACGAAAGCACAACTACCTTAGAAAAATCTGTAAAAATCACATCTGATAGAGGGTATTTTTCTTAGCAACTTTGTCTTCTGAAGTTTCATCGGTAAAAATCAGAAACTCTCTCTATCGACTAAACCGTTGAACATTGGGTTAAATTATTATTTTAATCTTGGGAGATTAACAATAAACCTCGTGATAAAATTCCATAAAAATCATATTATGAAAGAGCATGTCTTGATTAGTAATTTTATCTTCTGGGTCCAATTCATTAAAAATCATTTAGTAACATTAAATTGAGGTCTTAGTTAACCATTCCTTAATCTTTTGGATTAGGCTTAGATTAGGCTAACCTTACCTTGAGAAACACGTGAAACCGTGTTTTGGTTGGCAGAAACACATTGTCAACAATGCAAAGGATTTTGCGGCTCTGACCAAACCGTGTGTGAAGATTAAACACTCCTCTTCCAAACCTATAAGTAGAGGAAGCCCCCTTAAACATCTCTTAAGCACAAAAGGGTTCTTGCTACTGTGAAGAAGCTCTGCAAGTCTACTGTTCATCTTCTTCCCCATTCATCTTTCCTTATTTCATCGGTTAAGGTAGGTAACCATGGCACAAACCTTGAATTTGATAAATGGAATGAAAGGGCATCATGTTAGCTTGTAGAAACCATGCTTTTCAATTTATTTACGTACTCAAATGCATAAAACGCCGGATTTGTGCTTCTGTTTCGCTATTCCCGTGTTACAGGGATTAACGATTCCAATCGGACCGCTTTATCTCTTAGACGGCTCAGAACTGCCCGCCCGACTTATACAAACGGCCCAATTAGAACCGCCCGCCTTGTATAAAACGGCCCAATGATAACCGTTTTACAGCCAGTAGGTTTAACGGCCCACTGTCATCCGTTTAACTTCCAGAAAACTGATTTTTTTTGCTATTTGACCCATTTAACAATGTTAATTAGTAAAAATTGACAATCCACATAAATAACAGATAATGACATGAGTAAATTTCTGTTATTTGCAATATCTATTTTGATAAATTGTTTAAAGTGAAAATCATTGAAATTCACTTGTAACTTTGGATAAATTGAATAAGTATGGTAAATAGCTAAACTTTACCATAGGTAATTTCTGTAAATTACTGTAAACCAGAAAATTACTGGCCGACTTATGGCAAGTCTTTGACCAATTAGCCGGACACTCCATCCGGTAAACTTTACATTTTTACCGTAGAACATTTTTACCGTGGTAAATTACGGTTACATCATGACTATTGTTTTAACTTGATTAATTGACCGATTACCCTTGGATAATCTTCGGTCATATTTGAGCCCGGAATTGATCAATGGACATTAAACTGAAATTAGTTGGTTTAATTGTTATTGGCAACCCGGTGACTATTTTGCATAAATTATCTTATAATTAGATATTATCGTTATGCTTAATACGGATTCTCTTGAACCGTATTTCTTAAAATACGACCCGAATGGTTAGTATATTCGTTCTTCGGAACTTACTTCTCTCTCTCGAACGGCTTACTGTCAACCGTTCATTTTTGGCCCTGTGACTCGTTACTCATGTGAGTACGGCCCGGTGTTTGCCGTACGACTACCTTGTTTTAGATTTTTCATCGTGGTTATACTCTTGAATCAAAGGAGGCGAGTGTCGTCCTTTACATCTTGTACCCGACAGAAATTCATCTGGTTATATTGGCCATAATTGACTATGTCTAGACGGGGGATCGGTGATCCAATTGAAATGAAATGCCAACGCATCATAAGGGCCCGGTCTGATCCTGGGGAGAGCGTCCGAAAAGATATTGAGCCCATTGGGATGTTTATGACAGGGTGAGGCATTGCACCCGAATACTTGACTTGACATGTTACGTCTATGACAAACTCTTGTTACTTGACTCGTGCGTATTTACTTGGTTACATGTGTAACATACTTGCTGGCCAAATTATCTACTGTTACTTTACTTGTTCATTACTTGGTAAATTGTTATATTTCTTGACCTTGCAAGATATCTTTTACATTGTTTCTTTTATCGTATCGTCATTCTTTATTTACTACATTTCATATAAATTGGAAATCAATGGTTAATTACGTAAACCTGTTTGTGATTATCTATTGAGCGCGTTTAGCTCACTCCTACTTTTCCCCTCTTTCCAGGTGATGAACTTGTCGGGAATGGACTGGAGTGATATCGAGAGATAGTTTTAGTTTATTGAGTCAGTTTGTACCCTTAGTATTAGTGAGAGATTGTTCTAGTATTTTGCTTATTATTTGGATGTAGTTGTTCTACCCAGTGTACTCAACTTTATTATCAATAAAACTCTGATTATTATCCTTTCCAACCTTTTGTGCAATGGTTTGCAATGGTTCGGAATTATTGCTCGCTTGCCCCTAACCGTACGTCCCGAGATTCCGCATCGGGGCGTGACAATCATTGTCCTTACTCTTCATGAGTGTATCTAGCATCTTGCTTACTCGTTTGTTTATTATAGTTCTTGAATTTATCTCGTGTTATTATAATTCTCAATTTCGATATCTTGCATGACCTGCATGAGCATGTTAAACTGTAATTGACTTAAAGCTAGCTTGGAGCATGAGATATTAAGTCCTACTGAGCGTTCGCTCACCCTACGTTTTCTAATATTTTTCAGGTAATGACCTTAGCGACGACGAGACCGAACATGATGGCCAAGGGCAAGAGTGAAGAGAACTATGATATCTAGATGAACCACCTAGTCTTGCTATCCTGTGTCTTATGTCGAGTCAACAGTCTCATTGTAATTTTTCTTTATTGAGTCTTTTCATTTATTATGGGCCCTAATATGTATAGAACTTATGTTGGAAATGAAATTTATTATTTGTCCAAATTGTGTTTTGTGGAATGACTATGCTCTGATTGACATGACTGTTTAACTGCCACGTTCCGAGCAAACGACACGTTCCGCTGCTATCGGTTCGGGGCGTGACAGAAGGTGGTATCAGAGCCTAGGCTTTCTAAATCCCTAGGTCATTTAGTCCAAGTCTTAGATTGAGTTCTCCTTGTCAGTTATCCTATAGGAACCCTGTGAGAATGGGTAGAGCCTGGGGATATATTATAAAGAATGGATAAAATATTCAAGTCCCATTCCTACTAATTATAGAAATTTCTAAGTCCAAAATTAATCTCCTCATTAATATTGCAGGAACATAAATAGAATGGAGGCATCCAAACTAAACTTTATCCCCGAGATGGTCTTCCGTAGCATCATGAATAAACTTATAACTAGTTGAATGGAAGATGGTGTGAATTTGGAGACCAAATTCTTTTTAAGTGGGGGAGGGTGTAGCACCCCAGAAATTTAAAGTGAAGAATAGATAAAATAACTATAAGTATTTGTCATGAAAATTAAATTTTGATAAAAGGAAAAGTGATAATTAGTTAAAAAGGAAAAATTAGTCAAAATTTTTATAAATGTTTATAAAGACATAAATAAATAAATGAGGAATAGAAATTAAATATTCCCTTTTATCTATGAGAAATACCATCCAAGTATTTAGAAGGAATATCATTCCAAAATATAATTACATGTATAAAGATTTCACAAGATCAAAACCTATCTCTGATACCCGAGACAACGGTAAAATTTAAAAGGTAGTTAAATAAATGACTTTGGCAATAAGAAAAAAAAATATGTACAACATATTTAAAATCTAACTTAAATCTGAGAATTTGAATAATTGATAGTGAGAGTAAGTATTTAATCGCTAAGACTAACCTAATTAATCGATGAGCCTCCTGATTAAAAAATGGGCCAAAAGATTTTAAATGACTAAGTAAATATAGAACCACAAATAGCAAACAGGCTTGGGTCTTAATAATGATAGTAATAATAAATATCTCCTAACCCAACTAGTTAAATAAACTAAAGGAAAACCAACAGAAGATTTCAATACTAATCGGGTTAATAGTTAGACTAAAGGAGGCTAGTAAACTCTTTATCCCCTTAAAACATTAACCCAAAAAGCTCATAATAGGAAGAGATATGTTGGGCTTTTCTTTTTGCCAACAAACCTTCCGTAAAGCTTGGGCTTCAAGGGTTACGTGATATATATGAGATAGGCTCTCCTTTTAAACACATACGTAGGAAGAAACGATATATTGAGATTTTATTAAAGGCCAAAACCATGTTACGTAACAAAAGATGCATGGGCTTTATGCATAAAGGCCATATCATGACCTTGGGCTTTGTTTCCATAGGGCTTGGGGTTATATGAATACATACATATATAAATGAGTCTTTTAATTGCCAAGACCTTGTTACGAAATAAAGGATGTGTGTGCCTTACGTTTTATAGTAAGCCCCCCATTACTCAAAACGTAAAAACAAAAACAAGGTCATGTTTCGTTAAAGGAAAGCTTGAGAAGCTTCTTACGTGGGGGATTAAGATGACCTATGCATGTATAAGGTGCATTAGGGTTCTATGGTCAAACAAAGAGAGCGGCCGTCAAGAGGGAAGGTTGAGGTTTATCTGGAGGAAGCTTAAACCAATTAGGATACATGTACATAGTAGGATTTGTAAAAACCTATAAATACCCCTTTGCAGAAGTAGTCCCACTGTTGCTGCTGTGCGTTCGAAGGAGACATGTTGTTATCGCACGTCTGCTTCCCCTTTCTCCTGTTGTCTACATCCGTACGAGAAGGGCGTTTTAACTTTCTGCTACCCCTTCTTCCTACGTGCTGCCGCTATTACGGTTGTGAGCGAGAAGAAGAAAGCTTCTTCCCAATGCATCCTCATCTTCCTTGCGTCCGATCGTCTTCCTCCTTCTTCCTTCGCATGGTGGCCGCAAGTTGCTGCTGCTGCTTCTGCAGTTTCAGGCTGCTGTGGTTTGCCTAGAAGACTGCAATAGTTGCTGATTATTCATCGTCATCTTCCGTTCTTCTTTTTCTTCTTCGTTCTGTCAGAGCATCAACGTAAAGGTAGACAATCTCCCAAGTAAAAATTATAAAGCTAGCATGCTAGGTGTATAGAACATGTAGGTTTTTTCAAGTTTCGTAGCCCAAACGAAGTTAAACCATGATTTAAGGCCAACATGATAGATGAAATCACCTTATATCATGCATTTTTTATCATACATATGATTATCGGCGTGCTCAGAATTTTTATAGTAATTAACGCCCCTTTTTAGGGCGTTATTTCATTTTGACGCCCATCCAATTGGTCGTCAAATTCCATTTGGAATTGACGACGTTGCATATGTCATATTTTATGGAATTAACGTCACTGTTAAGGATGTTAAAAAAATAAAACGTGACAATAACAAGGGCGTCAATTAACAAATTCTAAAAGAAGTGATGTGTGACGGTCGTCAATTTTATATAGATGGTTTATGAACTTTTTGCATTTATAGTCGTTAATGGTTATGGAAATATCCTTTGGCCATGAAAATTTATGGGCATACTATTGGGATGGGGACCGAGGTACTGAAAGTGATTACACAATTTTTCGTATCCCCTTTTTCAAGTTCCCCGTCTCTCATCGAAAAATTACTTTGAACATATGGTTATGTAGAGTTTTTCGAGCCGGTCATTTCGATATATTATAAGCCAGATTCCGACATCATTTAGTATAGAAATGGAAGACTTAAAAATACAAATTTTTTGAAATAACGACCCAAATTTGGTCGTTACTCAAAATTTGACACCTATAGTACAAGGCGTCAGATTCTATATGTATAAATATATATATATATATAAAAGTATATATATATATCATGTATGCTTATCTTTAAAAATCTATATTTATTAAAATATATACCATAAAATTATGGAAAATATATTTTTGGAATCCTTGTATTTTTCTCCTAATTATCATATATTCTATTTCCTTAAATTATTTTAAATAAATTAATGTGCCTTTTAATGTACGTTTTTGAATTTATTCAATTAAATAGATATAAATGTGAATTCTTGTTAAATAAATTTATTTAAAAATCATGAAAATTAATGTTCCCCAAGGGGACGCTAATTAAAAATTGACGCCACCCATGGGCGTCAAATAATATAAGTTTATTTAATTATGGTTAATTATAGAATTGGAGGGACTTGAATTCTATAATTAACGCAATCATGTTCTCACCGTTTTCTTCCATTTTTGACCCATACCACGGGTCTTTTGACACTCTCATCTCATGTCCGTAGATGAAGTCCCTGTTTCATGATTGGTTCACATTATACACTCAACTCTCGGTGACATACGAGCCCTCCGTTGGACATTCCGTTCCTTCGGACTGGCAAGTTAGTCATTGGGACCTCCGTAAGTCTCCTCGCAGCCTTGGATTCCCTCAAGGCCGACTGAGCTGGTTGTACCTAATCACCTAGATTTCTGAAATGTCATGGTTTTCATCTGGTTTATTGATATATCATCCTTATTACAAGTTCTGTCCTTGAACTCTATGCCATGAAATCTATCTTAATGTTCTTACATGCTTGATCCTTGAAATTCTTGGCCATTAATATAGAATTAGTCTAGACTAAATGTCAGGGGCTATGGGTCCCACTAAAATGACATTTTAAATGCTACGAGTCCTGATCTGACCCTGTTGGGCGAGGCAAAGTCCAAACGTTACCGGTATACGATGATCGGGTGCAGGCATTCACCAACTCGGTTATTGACATTTAGGGGCAATCATACAGTCGTGAGAACCCCTAAGTGTGCGACCAAATACTAACTAGTGCTATTTCCATGAGGGGTGGTCATATCGTCGTGATTTTCCCCTTAGTGCATTGGCCAATCCTATTAGTGCTAGATGTGCAAACGCTCTCGTGATAGTGATGATCGGGAGTAATTGCCATCATAGTGCATCTTTCTACAACTTATTGTTCGTCATGAAAATATCTTGAATTGCCATATTGGAGGGGTTATCATATCGTCGTGATATTCCCTTAGTGTCGTGGCAAATGCTATATAATGCTTGTAGAAGTAATTGTTCTACTTCTATATCGATCATCATAAATGTTCTTGAATTATCTCATTGATAGTACTCGTTATCTTGTCATGAAGATCCTTCATAATACTGGATACCTTGAGGCTCTCGTGATAGTGTCCGTCATAGAGAGATGAATGTTATATTTCCTAGTGAATGCTAGCTTGAGAAAGTACTTGTTGAGATCTCGCTATACTCTCTTGATTATCATTGTCCTTACTCTTCATGAGTGTATCTAGCATCTTGCTTACTCGTTTGTTTATTATAGTTCTTGAATTTATCTCGTGTTATTATAATTCTCGATTTCGATATCTTGCATGACCTGCATGAGCATGTTAAACTGTAATTGACATAAAGCTAGCTTGGAGCATGAGATATTAAGTCCTACTGAGCGTTCGCTCACCCTGCGTTTTCTAATATTTTTCAGGTAATGACCTTAGCGACGACGAGACCGAACATGATGGCCAAGGGCAAGAGTGAAGAGAACTATGATATCTAGATGAACCACCTAGTCTTGCTATCCTGTGTCTTATGTCGAGTCAACAGTCTCATTGTAATTTTTCTTTATTGAGTCTTTTCATTTATTATGGGCCCTAATATGTAAAGAACTTATATTGGAAATGAAATTTATTATTTGTCCAAATTGTGTTTTGTGGAATGACTATGCTCTGATTGACATGACTGTTTAACTGCCACGTTCCGAGCAAACGACACGTTCCGCTGCTATCGGTTCGGGGCGTGACATCGGGCCAAACGGCGTCCTCTAACACATGGGAATCATCGGGCATATACCTCCGCAGCATAAACACATGGAACCCATCATGCACGACAGATAGCTCTGGGGGTAACTGTAACCGATAAGTAACTTCACCAATATGCTCGACAATGAGGAAAGGATCAATATAGCGGGGACTCAACTTCCCACGCTTGCCGAAGCACATCACACCCTTCATGGTAGAAACCCACAAAAACACTTGATCTCCTACAGCAAAGCTGAGGGGTTGTCTCCTCCGATCGGCATAACTCTTCTGTCTGCTCTACGCTGCCAACATCTTCTGACGGACCAGACGCACCATGTAATATCCCAGACCTTTCGGATCCTTCTTCGTGGGTCCCGGATCTGGTTTTTCGGAGCGTCCGGCTCTGTTGTGTCTGAAATTTTGTTTCGGTCATTCTTTATGTTCGGATCGGCGTGATCCGGAGTTGTTTCGGAGGCCCGGAGGTATTCCGCGGTTTTTCCGCGCGTGTTTCCTGATTTTCGGTGTGTGTTTCGGCAATTCCTTCGGAACCTCGCTGCGGGTGAACCGGGCCGTTCACCTGGGCACGAGTGGTACCGTTGCGATCGGTGCGTCCCGAGGATTCCTAAAATATAAATTTTAATTTTTTGGTATTTTCCAGATTTTCCAGATTTTCTATAAATATCCCATTTTCTCTCTCTCCCCACCTTCTTCTTCTTCTTCTTCTTCTTCCTTCCTTCCTCCCCACCGTGACCTCTCCCTCTCCCTCTCTTCCTCCCATTCGACCGCGGCGAGCTCCTCTCCGGCTGCAGACGGCGGCAGGGCGATCGTGGGGACGTGCGGTGCTCGTGGGAAGCTTGAAGAACGAGAGTTTTCCAAAGCGATTTCTTGCGTTCGTGGACGATCCGGCGGAGCATTCGCTCCATTGAGGTAGGGTGACGTTCCTTAGCTCCCCACCGTTCATTTCTGTGGTTTATAGGCCAAGGGAAGGCCGAGAGGGGTGTGATTGAGCATGTTGGGGTTTTTTCATGATTTGGAGAGAGCTCGCCCGATCTATGGATTTGATGCATGATTTCACGTTTTGATGGCCTAGAATCATGCTAGGGGTCCCCAGGGGTCTTCCCCTTTGATTTCCCCCTCTCCGGTGGAGGCATGGGGGCGTGGTTGAAGTTTTTGGGCTTTCCCGCCGCTCTCGCCGTTGGGCGCGTGTGACGGTCCTTCCAGGGACCGTCACATGATGTGACGCGCCTCGGGGGGTGTGGACACCAAAAATTGCACACCCAGATTTCCCGTTCGACCCAGCATCAACAACAGAACTAAGGGAAGAAGCCCCGGAGATGCTGGTCGTCCGGATTCCCCGGACATGCACACACTGCCGTGAGGCTGTCTCCAGCGTCACGACAGTGAAGAGAAATCAACCACCAAGGGCCTCACAAACCACGGGCCACGGAGAAAATTAAACGGGCCATGACTCGTGCTCACAACGGACTCAGAACGGGCTCAGAAATACGCCCGTTAGGGCCTTCAACGGCACACCCCAGGGGGGGCCTTCAACGGCACACCCCAGGGGGGCCTTCAACGGCACACCCCCCAGGGGCCTTCAACGGCACAACCCCAGGGGGGCCTTCAACGGCACAGCCCCCAGGGGGGGGCCTTCAACGGCACACCCCCCAGGGGTCTTCAACGGCACACCCCAGGGGGGGCCTTCAACGGCACACCCCCAGGGGGGCCTTCAACGGCACACCCCCCAGGGGCCTTCAACGGCACACTCCCAGGGGGGCCTTCAATGGCACACCCCCAGAGGGGGCCTTCAACGGCACACCCTCAGGGGGGGTCTTCAGCGGCACAGCCCCCAGGGGGTCTTCAGCGGCACGCTCCTCAGGGCCTTCAACGGCACGCTGTTTGCCCCCTTCAGCGGCACGCTTGGGCAACCTCCAGCGACACGCCTTTTGCCCTCTTCAGCGGCACGCTCACGGTGTCTTATAGCGACACACTTCTTAAGCCCGCCAGCGGCACAGCGTGAAGGCTTTTCAACGGCCAAACGACGTGACGCCCATACCCTACTTATCCTTGGCGCGCAGTGAGCTGTCTAAGGTGTCGATCAGAGATTGGGCCACACAGGCTATTCCCCTGACAGCCAGGACGGGGGAAGTCAAACCCCATGATCATCAGCCGCTTCCCGCTTGTGGCTGCCGTGCTCGAGGGCTCCCGCTGCTGAGAGTATAAATCCCTCCCATTCCTGCAGAGAAAAGGGAGGGCGAGACAGAGAGAACGGAGAAGGAGAACACACACAGAGACAGAAACAGAGGCAGAGAGGAGATACGAGGAGAAGAGACGAAGAAGAACCACCGACGAGAAGAAAGAGAAGAGAGTAAGAGAGGGAGAGCTAAATGTAGCAGGGGAAGGTGCGGGGGAAAGAGCAGCGGACGGTTGTCCCTGCTTCGATCCCCAACACCTTCCCTTCCGTTGTTTCCTTATTTTCTTCTTCCTTTTCTTTTATTCCTTAGTTTTCTTTCTTGCCCGTAGCCTTGGCCCGGGCGTGCTCTGCAATGTACATGGATGGCTACGGCCCTTTGTTTCTCATGAATGAAGATCACCCCCCTCCCTCAGTGGGTTTTCTCTTTGTCTTGTTGTTTTAGACCACGGCATGCTTGGTCGTCATTCCCTTCGCTTTCCAGTGTTTGTGTTCAGCACTCATGCCGACGATTTCCACCGGGTGTGGTGCCATCTCGAACGGTTTGAGGTCACGAACCTCCTCCTCCGAAGCCCAATATCTTCATTAGTGTCTGCCCCTTTAGCCTTTCTCCCTCTTGCCGGAAGCCTCTGTGGGTTTGATCGATTCAACGCCCCGCCCCAAGAGTCGGCAGGCCAATCCGTTTTGGAGCTCTGATTCGGTGCACCTGCACACCCTTCCGGCCCTTGGCCAGCACACCCATAGCAGCCCCCAGCGGCACACCATTCTGGCCCTTGGCCGGCACACCCATAGCATCCCCCAGCGGTACACCCTTCCGGCCCTTGGCCGGCACACACATAGCAGCCCCTCAGCAGTACACCTCCCCTTTAGTGCCTCAGCGGCACGCTTGGCCCTGCCCTAGCCCGGTACGCCCTGGCTGACCCCCAGTGCACCCTGTCTGGCCCGAGTGGTCTTCGGCTCGTCGTTTTCCCGTGTTTTTTGAGGTTTTATTAAGGTGTTGCCGCCCTCGGGCGCCCACCTCCAGTTGTCGGGTTCCGCCACTCCACGTGGGCGCGTTCCCTTTATCTCCCTTACGCTCGGGTCAAGGGGAGATGCTGTCGAATTTTTGTCAGAAAATAACAAGACATTAAAAGGCAAAAGGGAGCAACAAACGAATGGAATGATCAATGATAAAACTTTCCGACTAAGCAACCTACTGCCGGTGGTATGATGAGGACTGAACCGACTAACAACATGGTAGACCGAACGTCCGACCTGCGAGAAGAGGCTGAACAGAATAAAGGAAAGGAGAAATTTATATAAGACTACATGAAAATTAAGAAAAGAAGAAAAGAAAAGCCTTAAAAAACAATAAATAACATAGGAGTGGGCCTTCATCACGCCTGTTTTTAACCCTCACCGGTACGCTCCATTGACCCTCCAGCGGCACACTCCCACCTCTATACTCCTCCACCGGTACACCTCCTTTGGGCCTCCACTGGTACGCCTTCACACCCGTCTTCAGCGGTATACATACACCCTCACCACCTTCAGCGGTATGCCCTTCCCAACCTTCAACAGCACACCCCAAAGAACCTTCAGCGGTACGCCCACTGCTCACCTTTAGCGACACACTCTAACAGCCCTTCAACGGCACACACTCCTGGCCCTTCAGTGGTACACTCCCACCCCCATACTCCTCCGCCGGTACACCCTCATCCACCGTCTCAGTGGAACCCAATGTATAGACTTGGAAGATTGACGTACAGACACAGCAACGAGCAATGTATAGACTTCGAGCTGCAGCCAAGGGACAGCGTACAGACTTCGAGCTGAATAAGCTGAAGAATGTATAGACTTCGTGTGTTGGTTGCATGGGCAATGTACAGACTTTGGGCTGTAATGTATAGACTTCATGCTGTAATGTACAGACTTTGAGCTGTAATGTACAAACTTTGAGCTGTAATGTACAGACTTTGAGCTACACTATATACACTTTGAGCTGGCCATCGTACAGACTTTGGGTTGGCCAATGTGCAGACTTTGAACTGCAGCCAAGAGCCAATGTATAGACTTTGGGCTATCCAATGTACAGACTTTGGGCTGGTCAATGTACAGACTTTGAGCTACAATGTATAGACCTCGAGCTGCAGCCAGTGAACAATGTATAGACTTTGAGTTGGCCAACGTACAGACTTTGGGCTGGCCATTGTACAGACTTTGAACTGCAGCCAAGGGCCAATGTATAGACTTCGGGCCGGCCATTGTACAGACTTTGAACTGCAGCCAAGGGCCAATGTATAGACTTTGGGCTGTCCAATGTGCAGACTTTGGGCTGGTCAATATACAGACTTTGAGCTACAATGTATAGACCTCGAGCTGCAGCCAGTGAACAATGTATAGACTTTGAGTTGGCCAACGTACAGACTTTGGGCTAGGGATTGTACAGACTTTGAACTGCAGCCAAGGGCCAATGTATAGACTTTGGGCTGTCCAATGTACAGACTTTGAGCTGCAATGTATAGACGTTGAGCTGCAGCCAATGAACAATGTATAGACTTTGAGTTGGTCAACGTACAGACTTTGGGATGGCCAACATACAGACTTTGAACTGCAGCCAAGAGCCAATGTATAGACTTCGAGCTGAACAATGTATGGACTTTGAGCTGGCCAACGTGCAGACTTTGGGCTGGCCAACGTATAGACTTTGAGCAGGATGTATAGACTTTGTGTGCAGCAAACAGCCGACGTATAGACTTCGTGTTGCAGTAACCCATCAATGTACAGACTCTGAGTCTTCCCCGGCACACCCCCTTCTACCTTCGCCAGCACACTCTCCTCGGTGCCTTCCCCGGCGCATCCTCTTCTCCCTTCACCGGTACACTCTCCAACTCTCGCCCCAGCGGTACACCTCCTTCAGCCCTTCAGCGGCACCCTCCTTAAGCCCTTCAACGGTACACATCTCCAGCCCCTCGTCGGCACACTTTCTGCCCACCTTTCTTCAGCGGTACATCCCCCTTTAGCCCCCCTTTTAATCCGCCAAGGGCTAACTCTCCCCCCAAAACAAAAAAATACATGTACACATGCACGTACCGGTATGTAGAGGTAGCACTGACAAGCTAATAAAAATCATGGTGAATAAATAAACCTGAACAGATTCAAAAAAGATGATGAATGAAATAAGTGACAATAATAATGAAGAAAAAAAGAGTAATAATGCCAGTAAGCGAGATGAGGGAAATCACCCGGAATAGATATGGAAAGAGGAATAAGCAACGGAGTAACAAGAACAATAATGATAAAACAATATAAGGTATTAATAATTCCACATTGCAGCCCCCTCTCTCCGTGACTCGACGCGGAAGGAACAATAATGCCGCCCTCTCAGTCCGGGCCCGAGTCTTGGGAGTCATCCTGACATGGCCAGGCCGCGACCCAGTCTTGGGCCGACATTCCAATTAGACCGGATTCGTTTCTCGCCTCTGAGCCCTTCCATGCCGTTATTAAAATTGCCGTGCATTCGGCAGACATTTGAACGGATTCGTCCCGGTTTTCCCTCTCATTTTTTAACACGGACCCGTGTCCGAATATGAAAAGGGTCCGTGAGCGACCGACATGGCTGATGGCTCGTATCCTAATACGGACTTTAGCGTGATTTATTCCTGTCCCTTTCTCGCGCAGTTAGTATTATTTCTTTCGGCCACAGGGCCCCTAATTTCGGTAATTAATCAAGGGTGTTCCCTCATATGGGGGATGTAAATGACGTCGTGACCTTTATGGCATGACGGGATCTGGTCCCGACACGAACTACACAATCGTCTGACGAAGTCAGATCGAGCGCACCATGGGCTCTTCAGGGCCCAAATAAATTATCACTCCGGTGACTGGCACGCCCACGCACTTAATAGATGAATCAACCATTCCCGAACGGGACGAGCTTAATAGACGAACGAAAAGTGCATCCACAAGTCTGGCACACCCGGTGGGACCAATCCACCCTTCATCTCTTTGCCGGAATTAGGGGCCTCGCGGCCCCCTTCTTGTAACACTAATTGCGCTACTTTCTTAAATGCAAGAGAGAGAGAATTGCATCACGGTGCCAACGATGGCTGTCACTTCCGGCCCTCAAGTCGTTGAGAACCATGTCCGAGGCGACTACCTGACGGTCCCCCTCAACTTCAGGAGCTTCCCTCCCACTGTGGGCTTCCCCAACTTCTTGGAGGTGGCCTTTGCCAACATTCTCGACGTGAAGGCACCCGAGGAGCCCCAGACCAACGCTCCCGCTCTGGGGGCCACTGAAGCTGCTATCGGCCGAGCTGCGGCCAAGAACGGCAACGGCGTCCCGACAACGACGGTGAGCTGCAATGTGCGCCATGTGCATCAGACTGCTGGCCCGTCCCACCAAGGGTCGGCGTCTCACCGGAGAAGGCTCCAGAGGAACAATATCGACGCCGTCTCGGGGCGCCGCATGTCTAACTCTGGGAAATCTATGGCCGTCGGGACCCTCCGAGTCCGCCTGGACGGGCAGAGGTCCCAGGTAACACCGGACCGCGTCGTCCTGACTGTCCCGGTCCGCAACTCTTTCCAAGGACTGGAGAAGCTGAAAGAGAAGGCGACACTCGCAACCCCGGCCGCAGCACCGACTCGCAGGCTGGCCAAATTGAAACAAGTTTGGGTCCCCAAGGAGGCCCAGCCCACTGCACCCGCCCAGGCGGGACCTAGCACTTTCCGCCCGAGAAGGGCCAGAAGAGATGAAAGGGTCGGACTGACGACCCCAACCCGCCAACCAGCACCCGTCATGCCGGTGCTATCCGAGAATGCCTACCGCCGTCGCCGTGGGCGCCGATACAATGCTGCCCGCCCGACACCCAGGGCTTGCTCTCCTCCTGCCGCTGTCATCGACATGCAACCACAGGCTGTTCTCCCCGACCAAGAGTGGGAAGGGATCGAGCAGGCCATGAGAAACTACCTCCGGGGCCCAGGTAGCACTCCCTTGGGTCGCCAGAGACTGCTGGGGGCAGTAGCCTCCGCTTTCCAGGAAGAAGGAGCCCGACCCACACCCAGTGCAGAGTCGAGGAATCGCTCGGAGGAGCCGTGCCAGTCCCCTGTCCGGGAGGAAGCACCGCTCCGACGATCGGTCTTCGACAGGCTGGTGTTCTCAGGGAGATCATCCAGGAGGGCGATGAAGAGAAACAAGAACTGGAGAACCTTCACTTGCAATATGGCAGCAGTTCATGGTTGGTATGGGGCCTTGCCTGCCGATCCTGAAGAAATGGCCAGACTCGCCGCCAGGCCGGGACCCCTTACTAGAAGAGGGAGAGCGGCAGGCAACGCGACACCGATAGGCGCCGAAGGGACCTTCCCTGAAGAGCCCCTTGCGGCCCTCACGGCCAACGTGGTCACCACCGGCGACACGAGCGGCGGACCCTCCACATCATCCGAGGACGCCCCGGCCGAAGAGACAGGGGGCATGCCCAGCCTCCCCACAGCTGACCCGGCAATGCTGCTCATGATGCAGCGGTTCCAGCAAGAAATTGAGTCACTTAAAAAGCAACTGAATGAGCGGAACGCTCCGCCCCCGATGTCCTGGAAGACCGAGGTTTTACCCGAAGCACCCAGGGACAGGGGGAAATCTTCAGAAGCAGGTCTTCCAGCAGCCCTCAACCCTCTCGGGGCGCGTCCCTGCAGCATGCACATTGCACCGCACCGGCCCCGCCACAGGCCTCACTTTCTCAAGGGTCCCTCATGGCCCCCCAGGCGGCCGTGTTGGCCACCCCGAGCGCGCAGCCCGCTCATTTTTATCTGAGTCCGGTCGACCCGGCAATAGTTAGCCGGTTGATGCTGGAACATATGATAGACATGAAACTGGCCGAGAGAGGTGATGGGAATCAGACGCCGTTTGACGTCTATCGGGTACCCTACCCGGCTCACCATGCTGCGAAGAAGTTGCCGGTTGGCGTCACCAAGCCACCCAAGTTTGAAAAGTTCAATGGGCAAGGGTCGCCCAGGGAGCACATTGCTTATTATGTGAACGTCATGGGAGATCTGGCTGCTGATGAAGCCTACCTCCTGAAGTTCTTCGGCTCGACACTTACCGGGCTTGCCTTTGAGTGGTATTCCAGCCTGTCACCCGGGTCGGTTGCTGACTGGCCCGACATGCAGAAGAAGTTCAAAGAAAGATTCTATGTCGCAGAACGGGAAGTCACCGTGGCAGAACTTTATGTCACAAGGCAGAAGAATGATGAGTCGGCCCTCAACTACATCAAGAGATGGAGGAACCTCAGCATGAGGTGCAGGCGTCCCCCGCACCAGGAGGATGCGGTGCAGATCTGCAAGCAAAACTTGAAGAAAGAAATCCTGGAAAGGATGATCGGCACTGAAGTCAAGACATTTGACCGCCTGAATAATGTGGTAGCAGAGATCGAGGAGTTTCTCGCTCGATATTCTTCCACCCCGGCCGCATCAATCCAGAGAGCTAGACAGGCCGAGAAGAAACCAGCTCCTTCTGAGGAGCACACATTACATTTCCAAGCCTTTGAGAAACAGAAGGAGAAAGCCAAGGGAGCTGCCAACCTTCCTCCGCCCAGAACCACAGAACGGCGGGAGGGCCCCTCACTGAGGGAGAAGATGAGAAACAAGCTATATTCCTTCTCCCGAGACAAGTCCAAGCTCCTGTTCGAGTGGGAAACTAGCTACAATAAAATCACACTGCCAGAGCTGAAGAGGCCCGACGACCTGAAGAAGAAAGACGACCCGCGCTTCTGCCTGTACCACCGGATGCTCGGGCATACCATTGAGGACTGCTATGTCTTCAAGGATGTTATTGAATCCTTAATCAAGAACAGGGAACTGGACATGAGGGAGCATAAGGTAGACCCCCCGCAACCGCATGAGTTGCCTAGCATAACCTCCACCGTCAACATGGTCTCGTTATACTAGGAGCTGCCTGAGGAGTGGGTGGAGGCCTGCGCCCACGCCACTTACGAAACTTTTATCATGGCCCCGGCTCAAGACGAAGGAGGTTGGCAAACCGTACCCAGGAAAAATAGAAGAGCACATGTCCCTCGGCCCACCCTGGGTATTCACCTGAGGGACGTGACACCCCTGCCTGCACCACCCCCGGCGAGCCCAGTTTACCACGACACGGCCCCTCGGCTGGTCATGAGGCGGCCCACTCACAACAAAAAGAGCTGCGTCCCGATGCGGATGCATAAGAAGACCAGCCCAGCGGTTGAAAGACTCCAGGCTACTATTGATGGGCTCGAAGATTATGAACAGCCCGAAATCCAGCCCGTGGAGTTGAAGGAGTATGTCCCCTGGGAGGAGTTCAAATCACTCGAACTGGCTCCAAGAACAGAAGCTGAAGCAGAGAAAGAGCCTCCCCTATGGGGTGAGCTTTCCCAAGAGCAGCCCCTGGCTGCAGCAGGAAAGAAGAAGAAGAAGAGGAGACCCAGGAGCAAGAAGAAAAAGGAGGTCATCATCGCCTGCAACACACTCTCGGCGCTATTCGACCCTGCCCTCTCCCTGGAAGAAAAAGAAGAAGAGCCACCCCATGAGCCGGCAGAGGTGAACCAAGCTGAAGTGTCCACTTCCCAACACGCCACTAGGTCGGGAAGGAAGTGGGGGCGCCCTCCTCAGGACAACCTCAACATCAAGCTCAGGGGAGAACAACCATACCAGGTTCCCGACCCTGAGGTTCGAGGCACCGAGATCCCTCCTTCGTAGGGTCTCTATCTCGGAGGGGCCAGAATCCGAGGCACCCCTTCATTCGCCGAATTCATGTTAGCCCGAACGGCAGGGCGGGCGCGTTCCCAGGGGTCTCCTTCAACCAGAGAAGCGAGCAGTTCCCAAGCTCCACCGGCGGCGGCTCCCCCTTAGCCGGAAGAAGAATTTAACGGCATCCCAAACCTCACCGAATTCATGAAAGAAAAGGAGGCCCCTCCGGCCCCACAGGCTGTGATAGAACCCGTAGACGAGGCATCCCCTGATCTGACATCCCAGCTCCAAGGTGGGGGCAGGTGCGGCAAACCCGAAGAGATGAAATTACTCAAGGTGCGGGCTGCCGACCGAATAGTCAGACACCTCAAGAAGATCCCGACCCGATTTACTGTATGGGAGATGTTGTCTTTGGACGAAGAAACGCGGCAAGCCATCATTGCCGCACTCCAGACGCCAGCACACCTTGAAACCTGCCTAGCAGAGATATCACCTAAGGTGGCCGTGGCTTTCACAGAAGATGACATGCTCCTGCCCACCTGCAGCCATAACATACCCCTCTACATGAAAGGGCAGTTGAACGGCCAGCCTATCAACAGGGTCCTGATCGACCCAGGGGCAGCGGTGAATATACTTCCTTACCGGGTGTACCAAAAGCACTACTTTGATGTACACCTGGTTGAGATAAAAAATGTCAAGATTGCTGGTTTTAACCAGAAATGCGATGTGCCCATGGGGGTTGCAGAGTTCAACTTGACCTTTGATGACTTTACCACCAAGGTCCAGTTCCACGTCATCAACTCCAACACCTCCTATAAGGCGTTGCTTGGCCGGCCCTGGCTACACCAGAACAGAGTGGTGCCCTCCACCCTGCACCAATGTATCAACTACCCTTGCGAGGGGAAGGAAGTCAGAATCTTCGCCGATCTCCACCCGTTCGAGGTGTTTGAGTGTCATCTGTCAGATGTCAACCTATATCTAGAGAAGGCGAAGCAACCTCCCCAAGCCGCCCAAGACAAGGAAAAGAAGAAAGTGGAGTCAGGAGGCTGGTTTCCTCCACCACCCCCAGGCTATGTGGCTCCCCCACATGTACCATTCATTGCACAAGAAGGGGGGGTATTTAAGGCGGCTCCTCTCGCCATCTACTCTACACCGGGGACGCCTTGCCTCGAAGACCTGCTGGAGGATGTCAGAGTCCCGCCAGGGATCATCAAGCCCATTACAGAAATTGACTGTCAAGTAGCAGAGCAGCTGAGAACTTTTTGAAGTGCCTAACCCGGAGGGGCCATCCACTATCTTTTATGTTGCCGGGGAAAAGCCAGTCAGGGAAGACGATGATTTTCGGTTTCCTGACAAGTTGCATGACCCGCACGTCCCCATTGCGGGACTCCCCCACATGACCGACCAGGCAGCCAGAATGGTCAGAAAGCAGAAGATTCCTCCCTACCTGCCCTCTAACCGGAAGGAAATGTTTGAAAGAATGTGGAGCCCACCAAACCTGGATCGGCGGCTGCTGCAAATCACCAAGCACCCCGGTCTGGGCTTTTCACTAGAAGATTATTACGAAGCTGATGTGATATCAGTTTCGGCCTTGTCCGGCGACGACCCCGCGGAAACTGCAGATTTGCGGGAAGCCCACCAAGATGTATATTTCAGGTCTCTGGCTGAGGAGGCGCAAGACGAAGAAGTGTTCCTTTGGAACCCCCTCCGCCACCGCTGCACGGGGGAGACCTCCTCCTTCCCTGAGGGACCAACCTCGAAGGGTCACACCACCGAGACGCCCTCACATCGGCCTGCTGGCGAAGCAAGGAGCAATAGCATGGGCTATGCTCCGAATTCCCCTCAATACGACCCCGTCATGTACGCCTTGTACCATAGGCAGCAATGGGAAATCGGGATGTTAAAGGCACGGCTGGCTGAGTTGACCTCGCTAGTGACTGACCTGATCCAAAGTTCTCTCCGCCCGTGGGGTGGCCATATGTCTCGACCCTGAGACACCAGTCCCGATGTCCCCGTCTGGTCGAGAAGGGAAACAAGAGACACGACAAGCCCATTAACCGGGCGGCCAACCAGGCGAGGCCTGACACTCCAAGAGAAGCTGTAGAAGCCCTACTCTTTCCCAAGTGAGAAGACTCGAGGTATCTTTGACTGGGCCTGCCATTACGGCAAGGTCTCCCTCCCACAGTCCAAGAGGCCACAGGACACCCGAAGGAATGGGGACCCACTATTTTGTCCCTACCACCAGATGCTGGGCCACGCCATCGAAGACTGCTATGTCTTCAAAGACATTGTTCAAGACCTCATTAATAGGGACAAGCTCAGAATGGGAGACTATGTGGTAGCCCCGCCACGCCCCCACGTGGCGGATAGCCCCAGAACTGGAGCCTATATCGTATCCATCCAGTACCAGGCGCCTGAAGACGCGGCTACCTCGGCCCCCGCCGGAGCTATCTATGATGAGTACACAGAAGACCCCGAGGAGGCCCTGTGCCTTTCTGCACCAGCGGACCCCACGGACCCGGCGGCTACGATCCAGGAGGAGTGCGCGGTAAATGCAGCCTCAACGCCCCTTCGTGAGGAACAAGAAGAGGGGGATGGCGTCCTCGAGCCCAAGGATAATGAAGATCAAGACTTTGTCGATTTGTCGCCAGCCCCGCCGGAAATTGAAAATGGCGGCCAGGCCACAGTCGACGAATTGATTGAGATCAACCTTGGCACCGAAGGTGACCCCATGCCGACCTTTCTGAGTGCTCTTATGCCCCCACAGGAGAGAGAGCAATACACAAAGCTGCTGCAAGAATTCCGGGATTGCTTTGCCTGGAACTACAAAGAAATGCCCGGGCTCAGCCCCGAAGTGACTCAGCACATTTTGGCCATTAATCCCAAGGTGGAACCGGTGAAGCAGTCTCCCCGGCGTATGTGGCCGGAATTGATCAGCCAGATCTGCAAGGAGGTCGACAAGCTCATAGATGTCGGCTTCGTGGCGGAAAACTAATACACCACTTGGTTGGCCAACATCGTACCGGTGAAGAAAAAGAATGGACAGATCAGGATTTGCGTAGATTTTCGTGACCTGAACAAAGCCTGCCCAAAAGATGACTTCCCGGTGCCTATCACCGAAGTGATGATTGATGCAACCACTGGCCACGAGGCCCTGTCTTTTATGAACGGATCGTCCGGCTATAACCAAATTTGGATAGCCAACCACGACCGGATTCACACGGCTTTCAGCTCGCCCAAGGGGATATTCCACTACAAGAGGATGCCCTTCGGCCTCAAGAATGCCGGTGCTACATATCAGCGGGCGATGACTAAGATCTTCGACGAGCTGCTGTACAGCAAGGTCGAATGCTACATTGATGATCTAGTTGTCAAGACTAAGAAGAGAGCTGAACATCTGAGCGACCTCAGGGTCGTCTTCCAAAGGCTCCGGCTATATGGGCTGAAGATGAATGCTATGAAGTGCGCCTTCGGCGTGTCCAGCGGAAAGTTCCTCGGCTTTATTGTCCAGCATAGAGGGATCGAGATCGACCCCTTCAAGATAAAAGCCATTCAGGAGTTGCCCTCTCTGAAGAGTCTGGGAGAGCTGAGATCCCTATAGGGCCGTTTAACTTACATCCGCAGGTTCATTTCCAACCTGTCGGGGCGCTGCCAACCTTTTCACAGATTGATGATGAAGAATGCACCCTTCGGCTGGGGTCACGAATGCCAGCACGCGTTCGACCAGCTAAAGGAGTACCTGAAGACCCCGCCAGTCCTGGGGGCACCCGTCAAAGGCAGACCGCTTATTCTCTACATAGCAGCCACCGAATATTCACCGGGGGCAATGCTCGCCTAGAATAATGATGAGGGAAAGGAGCAGGCTCTCTACTACCTTAGCCGGAGATTGATGGGAGCGGAAGCCAAGTACACCCCGATTGAGAAAGTCTGCCTTGCCTTGGTCTTCGCAGTCAAGAAGTTGAGGCACTACATGCTGTCCCATGAAGTAAGTTTAATATCCAGAGCTGACCCCATCAAGCACATTCTCTCCCAGCCTGTCCCGAAGGGGCGCCTAGGCAAGTGGGCCGTGCTGCTCATGGAGTTTGGCATCACCTACGTGCCGCAGAAGGCCGTTAAGGGACAAGCCGTCGCGGATTTCTTCGCAGCACACCTTGTGTCCGAAGACTCCCCGTTGGCCACAGAGCTACCCGAGGATGTGACACTGGAGGTGGATCATGTCTAACAAGCTATCTGGCAGCAATACTTTGACGGGGCCTCGAGAACAGAAGCGACCCCGTCCGGACGCGCCAAAGTACGGGCCGGAGCCTTCATCGTCCTCAAATCGCCAAACGGAGAAGTGATGCACACTTCCTACTGCATTAGCAAGCCCTACACAAATAATGAAGCAGAGTATGAAGCTCTGATCATCGGCCTCTAGGTGGCCCTCCAAATGGAGATCAAAATGCTCCAAGTATTCGGCGACTCGCTGCTGGTCGTCAAGCAGGTCCAGGGGCAGTTCGACGTCCGGAAACCTGAGTTGCTCCCTTATCACACTAAGGCAAAGGGGCTCATGGAGTGGTTCTACCTCCTCGAGATAGGCCATGTCGCCAGAGGGGAGAATGCACAAGCCGACGCCCTGACAAAATTGGCAAGCTCACTGGCAGTGCCTCCAGATGGATCTCTCAATATCCAAGTAATAAATCAGCGCCAAATGCCCAGTATGATAGAAGAAGAACCAGAAGAAGAAGAGCTAGAAGTCACTACAGCAGAAGCCGTCGGCCTACCTGACTGGAGAGACCCCCTGATGCAGTGGTTCAAATACCAGCAGTTGCCCAAGCAGAAAGAAGAGAAGATCAAGCTAACCAGAATTAAGGACTCTTATGAGCTCCGAAACAGAATATTATTCCGAGTGGTGGCCGACGCCAAGCAGAAATTACTTCTCCGATGCTTGTCCATTGAGGAAGCTTGGAGGGTCATGATGGAGGTCCATGCCGGGACAGCTGGCGCACACCAGGCGGGACCAAAAATGAAGATTGAAATAAAGAAGCTCGGCTATTATTGGCCCGCAATGTTCGACAACTGCTGCAAATATGCTAAGTCGTGTCAGAAATGTCAGGAGCATGCCATCATACCCAGAAGGCCCCCCGTGCAGTTACACCCAACCGCGCCCAGTTGGCCATTTGCCCAGTGGGGAACAGATGTCGTGGGTCCCTTACATGCATCTTCCACAGGCTGCAAGTACATTTTGGCGGCAACTGACTACTTCTCCCGCTGGGCAGAGGCTGTCGCCTTACGGGAGGTCACCGGAGAGATCGTGGTCAGGTTTGTCCACCGCAACATTATATTCCGGTTTGGCGTGCCCGACTGGATTGTGTCAGACAACGGCAGTCACTTCCGCAACCAGAAGGTCTACCGGCTGGCAGAAAAATATAAAATTGATTGGAGGACATCGACTCCCTACAATCCACAGGCTAATGGGCTGGCCGAAGCTTTTAATAAGACACTCTGCACTCTCCTGGCCAAGACTGTTAGCTCTAACAAGAGGGACTGGGAAGAAAGGATGTACGAGGCGCTATGGGCGTACCGGACCGTATACAAGACCCCAACAGGCTGCTCGCCCTTCTCTCTCGTATACGGCTCGGAGGCAATCGTCCCCGTTAAACTGGAGATACCTTCCCTCAGGGTCGCCCTTCAGCATGGGCTTGTCCTTGAAGGGCAGACCAACATGGAGCGAAGACTCGAAGAACTCTACAGCCTGGAAGGAAAACGGCTTCAGGCCCAACAGAACATTCAGGTCTACCAGGCCCGGATTGCACGTCCCTTTGACAGGCTCGTCAAGGGACGTGAATTCAAGAAGGGCGACCTTGTCATGGTCAAGAGAAGAGACGTTATGGCCGCCAACCCCAAAGGCAAACTAAATGAGAACTGGCTCGAGCCCCACGTAGTCCAAAAAGTCTACGAAGGCGGAGCCTATGTAATTGTATACCACCGCGGGGAAGTTCAATTCCCGCCTCTTAATGGAAGGCACTTGAGACTGTACCACGCCCCGGCGCCCCCATTCAATCAATAATATTATCCTTCGCCCTATTTTGGGCGGATTTGCGTCATTAATGTCCAGACGACTTGACCATTGCCCGTATTTTCAAAAAAAAAGAGAAAAAAAAAGAAGATGAAAGTAAAGAAAAAAAGAGAGAAAAAAAGAGAGAAGAGAAAAAAAAAAGAGAAGAAAAAGAGGGGAGAAGAAGAACAAAAAAAGAAAGAAAAGGAAAAAGAGAAAAGAGAGAGAGAGAGAGAAAAGAAAGACAGAGAGCAAAGGACAAGGGAAGAATAAAAGCCAAGAAGAAGGGGGAACGCCCCCCATTTCCAATCATCGCCCCGCATCAGCGGAGATACTAAAATAAATTAAACAAACTCTTCTCTCCGTCCTCCCCGGGCGGTGAGTACCCCTTTGGCTTGGACCTCCAGTCCGGGTCATTGACTAAACAAACTCTTCTCTCTATCCTCCCCGGGCGGTGAGTACCCCTTTGGCGTGGACCTCCCGTCCAGGTCATTGACTAAACAAACTCTTCTCTCCGTCCTCCCCGGGCGGTGAGTACCCCTTTGGCTTGGACCTCCCGTCCAGGTCATTGACTAAACAAACTCTTCTCCCCGTCCCCTCTGAGCAACGAGGGACCCAGTCTCTGACCAAGGCTCCCCGCCTGAAGCCAGTGCGCGGTTCCAACACTATGGCGAGACCAGTGGGTCGCCCATTCGGTATGGTGGAGTGGTTCCCTCGTCCTCCCCCTGGGAGGGCGAGCACTCTCCCGTGCCCTAACGTGGGTCCCTGCCTGGTTCTCCCGGAGCGAATCACCGCGAAGATTTACACCCTACCAATGTGTCTCAGGACAACAAAAGAGAGAGAAGAGGAAGAGAAAGACAATATACACAAAAGAGAAGGAAGGAGGGAAGAGGCCCCCCCCCTGGGGTGAACGCATACTGAAAGTACATGTGAAACAATAAGTGTTCTGTTCTATTTGAAAAAGGATTAGACTACATATGCTTCGGGGCATACCCCTATGTCACATTTCAAAAAAAAGGCAGAAGAACTAAGGGATGCGACGCTCAGTCAACACCCCGGAAGATGTCCTCGAGAGGGAGGATCCCGACGCAAGGGAAGTTCGTCATATCGCGCAGTCGGCCCCTCAATCCTTCGAGACGGGCGAGTTCGGCTTCCACGGACACCATTTCAACTCGAGCGACGGCAAGAGCTTCGCTTTCCTGCTCGACAGCCCTTTCAGCCTCGGCAAGGTTAAGCCTAGCCGCAGCGAGGTAGCCCTCCAGCTTCGCGATTCGACTCTTAAGGGCGCGAACATTACCCTGGCCTTCCTCCAGGGCCCCTCCATGGCACCCTTCATCACGGCGCCGCGCCTCCAAGGTCTGCAGGTACTCGTCTGCCTGGGCATCCAGCGCGGCGCGTTCGTCGGGAGCCTGGGTCTCGAGGAACTCACGGCGTTTGACATACCTCAACAGTAATAAGACTCGCCGCGACCACTCCCCCAGCGGGCAGCCCAGCACTTACAGTGCCCCAGTCAGCTGGGTCACTATGCTGTGCACCTCCCGGTATGATAAGGAGAGGTCGGCAAGGAGCATTGTCCGCAACGTCACTAGCATTTGTCGGACCGGCGCATCCGACGAAGTGTGGCTGACTGAAGGCACGGCCGGGGGAGTGAATTCCACGGTGCTGTCCACCTCCGTCCACAAATCAGCATCCACCGCGGCTGAAGAGGATGGAAGAGCAAGAGTCAAGTCGTCCGGCCGACATAGCTCGGCAGAGGATCCCTGGCTGGCCACCACTGGGGGAATGGATAAGATCATCGCCGAAGCACTTGGCGTCGCCATCATTCGGTGTTCTCCTGCCTCCTCTTCCTTCGCCCGGTCCGCCTCTGCCACTGTTTCGATAGACAGGGGTGCAGGTGCCGCTGCTTCGGCCGAAGGAGGGGCTTCGAGCAAGGCCTGGCCCGAAGCCATCACCCATAAACTTCTCTCTCGCGTCTGGGATCCCTCCAGGTGTGCGCGAAGCCCCGCAAATATCTGCCTCAAGAACGGGTCCTCCATCTGGGCCGGAAGCTTCGGAAGAGGCGGAAGCGGAACTATTAGGTAGGGGATGCCTCCCGCTTGCACGAGTGCCGTGAGGCTCTCCACCTCCGGGCCCAAGACCGGGGCCGACTCCTCCGCCGCTACCGGGTCGATGGCCGGTCTCCGTTTGGCGACGGCCTTCCGGACGCGGCCAGACGTCTTCCCCGGCATCGACGTTGCCTGACCATGTAAAGAGGAGTCAGCTACTCGCCATCTGGAGTAAATCATGCGGAAACAAGAGGCGGAAGGGACCACAAAACCCACGTGCTTACCTCGGCCACCGGGATGATGCTGCCTTCGGGCGCAATCTCCCCCTCCTCCAGAGGCTCGTCCGCCATTTCGGTATCACTTAAAGGCTCCGCGGACGCCTCCTGTTGAAGGGCGTCGAACAAGAGGGCTAGCTTGCCCATGCCAGCAGCGGCTCCCGCCGGGCGGTCGACCGGCACGACTGAAGCGGCCTTCCCCACAACCTCCGGCTGGATAAGCTCCTGAAAATTCGGGAATAACAAGAACAAGGTCACTAGGTGACTACAAAAAAAAGGGGGGAGAGTCTGGCCCAAGCAAGCTCACACTTACAGCAGCCTTCCCCATAAAGCTTGAGGAGTCAGCAAGTAAGGGGGCCTTGAAGACCGGCTTGGGCGGCCCCGATGCTTCAGACGCGCCCTCGTCAGAAGCCACTTCATCGAAAGAATAGTTATAATCTACCTCTTCGCCCGACGAAGACTCGACCGCCACAGGCTCCGCCCTCGCCGGCAAAGGAGCATCCTCTTCAAGGTCAATCACTGGAGCATCCTTCCGCGGGCTGGATGAGGCGGGTACGACAGACTTCAGCCTCTTCCTCATGTACTACTGCGTCGCCGGGAGATGTAGGCGGGGCCCCAATAGCCCAATAACTGCCCCAGATGCGCCTGTCGTATAAAAAAAAGGAGAGGGAAAGACGGGTCACATCAAACCCAGTTTGCTCCCAAAGAATGAAAGGAGTCAATTAGGCCGACAAAGACAAATACCCTCTTCAGCTCCTACAGCGCGGGGTGACCCACGGGCTTCCTCGGCAGGCAAGGCCTTCTCGGGAGCCGTAGCCGCCCCCTCGCCTGGGATCAGCACAAGTGCCGACTCCTCCGTACTGTCTGAAAGGAAGAGAGGCAATGGTCACATACATATAAAGGGCTCACCCGAGAAATAAATAAATCCGGAAAGATGTCAGCGGTCGGTAAGCCTCACCGGCATGGTGGCTCGGCTCGGTCCGAGTGACTTCAAATTCCTCGAAAGACGGAATGGAAGCCACCGGGGAGACGGTCGCCGAGGCCGGGGAGACCTCTGCCCTACTTCGCTTTGCCTCCTGCCACCCAGCCACTTTGGCGGCGGCCAATGCTTTCTTAACATGCGACTTTGCCCAGGACCTCCCCTTTGCTTGTGGTGGGGGAGTCGGAGTTGGCACCGAGGTCGCCCCTGCCACGGCCGCAGCTTCACCCACATCGGGGACGGGCACAGGAACCAGCTCCTCCACGTCAGGAATGGGCATGGGCGCAGGCTCCTCTACAGGGGCTGAGACAAAAGGAAGCATTCAGGTGTCGAAGCCTTGCTTCACAATGAAAATAAAAAAAAGAGACTTAAAAGGCACGCTGATGGTTGCAGACGCTAACCGGCAGGTTGGCTCGGCTCGGTCCGGGCAACCTCAAACTCCTCAAAAGACTGAACTCGTGACGCCGGAGGAGCGGTCGTCGAAGCCTTAGCCGCCTCGGTTTTTCGCCGCTTCGCGTCCCGCTGCTTGGCCGCTTTAGCAGCATCTACCGCCTTCTTCACAGGCGATTTGGCCCGGGACCTCTTCGCAGCCTTGGGTAGGGGAGCCGTAGTCGGAGCTGGCAGTGCCGCCTTAAAATAGGCGGGCTTATGGACGAGCCGAAGGAAGTTCCGGTACGTCGCCATTTGCACGCTGTTGGGATGGTCTGTCAAAATAGACACACGCATATGATTAGCATCCGATAACCTGCTAAGGTCGCAGCAATGAGGATAAAGGAGATGGAAAGGTTAAATACCGTGAGGACCGGTGTACAACCGAAGTGTTATCGGCCAGTAGCTCAGGGACGGCTCCTTGTCCCAATGCGCCGCCTCTCGAACCAGCCAGCATACGTCCTCGACCCTCTGGCACCGGTCTGTAAGGGCAGCCAGATCTGCATGCTTCTTCGAAGAGAGGTGGCAGAAAAGATTGAAGTGGTCTATGCCCCACCCATCGGCATAATAGTATGGGACGTGCAGGCGCTTGCTCAGGAGGGCGGCCGTCTGATCCTCAATCTTCAGCCCATTCACCCGCAGCAGGACATACAGCCATGTGGTGTCCTTATAATTCTCGGGCTTCCTCTCCTCCCGCCTCATAAACGTGCGGTATGGGCAGATCGGGTCCCTCTCTGGACGCCAGCTCTTTGCGGGGGTGCCCTCCTCCTCCATGGGGAGCGAATAATTAATAAGCTCCAGACGGTCACTCCCTATCCGGCAAAGGTCCCTCAGGGTCTTCTTGTAGTTATCCTTCGCCACCGGGGGTAGCTCCACCTTCGGTGTTGGCCTCGCTTCCCGAGCTTCGCGGCGGGCGGCCAGATATGCCACCACCTCCTTCTCCTGCCTGTTCTTAAGACGAAGGAGATGCTCCGGCTCAATATCAAGTACAGGTACCGGCTGTCTGCTCAGGAATTTCTTCTCGGCCCCGTCCCAACAGTCGGTCTTGTGTAGCCGATAGAAGGCCGTCCGGGCGTTCCACCACTTTATATACTCTGGAGTCACTCGGGGGATGCGACCGGGGGCTGGCACTCTGAAGGTGGCAGAGTCCGCCCGATGGAAGAAATCCCACCAGCTTCTGGCATGCTCGGCGACCGAACTTCCCGGAGATTTCGGGAAGGCAAGCCGAACTGTGTATGATAGACAGGGATATGCTGATCATATCTGAAGTTTCGGCCAAACCGGAAGGGGTAGTATGGCTCCAGCAGCACATTGTCCCCCTTTCTAAATGCTGGCACACTTGGGCGAATAGACAGCGCCCAGTCTCTCAGCTCAGGCTCAAGCAATGGGTGGACCACGTTCTCCTGACTGATCGGGTGGACATACTTCTCCACCTGATCGTCTTTGCACTCCCTCTTATTATTCACTAGAGGGCTGGAATGTGCGGCCGGCGTCCAGAAGTGAATGGTGCCGGCCGCGTCCCGGGGAACCATTGTCAACCGGCCTCAAATATCACACAATCGTTGGGAGGTCGACCCTGGCTCCGCGCTGGCAAACTCCAGCATCCTCGGCACTAGCCCCTAGTCCTGAAGAGCTCGCGGGGCAAACTCGGGGAAAAGCAAGCAGACCCACGCATTGAAGAAATGCAGCGGACATATGTACCGAGCTTGTCTCGGGAACTGATGAGTGCTGATGTCCCCCAACGCCTTGTAGATCAAGTAAAGAGTTGTCAAGCACAGGGATAGCCTGATGCCCCACGCCATCTGACACGCCGAGTAGATGGCATCCGGCCGAATAACCGTCTCGTCCCCATATGGCATGGCAAACGAACACAGCCAGTACGCGAGATAGGCGGCGCAGTGAGTCTGCGGGTCGACACCCAACGGATTGGGCCCGCTCCGACGCCCCCTGGGGGGGATCTTCACATCGAGCTTGGGCTTCGCACGCTTCTTGCGAGCAACGGCGGTGCCGTCGCAGGAAAATTCCTCGTATTGCTTCAGCCCGTCATAGAAGTATTGCAGCCACAGGGTCATGCACACCCTCTTTCTGTCCCCACGGGGAGGCTGCCTCCCACCGTGCGCCAGCTGGTATAACTCCCGGTACGCCTTCATGAGATACCGGTAGGAATATCCAAGAGAATAGTAGACGTCCCCGTTGGTTTCATCTTTGATCAGGTCAGGGAGGCAAACCTCTTCATAAGGCTCCCCGTCAATGGGCAAGCCGCTCAACTGGCTGAGACTCCACAGGTCCAGGGAAGTTTCGCCTTCCGCCGTGTAAAAAGTATTGGTCTCAGCACTGAACACCTCTATCATACCACAACAGAGACCCTTAGAGATGGGATAGCTGTAGCGGGAGGCGTACACGCTGTGATAAATACCAGCTCGGACCAGCAGTGGGGTGTAGTTGAATAGTACGTACTCGGTGAACTCCACCGCCCCTTCACGGAAGCTGTGTGCATCTTGAAGCTTCAGCTCCCCGAACCAGCCCAGCGATAGTTCATACTTGAACCTGATGGCCAGGCAATCTAAGATAAACGGCTCCTCCCTGTAGCCCCATTTTAGGGGAGCCAAGAATAAGCCAAATCGGGGCAACCCGCCATGCACCTTCCCGGCAGACATGTCCCATTTTGCAGGGGTGAATTGAGGTGCTCGCACCAATTTGTCTTCGGCCGGCAGCACCCCCTCGATCCCCAGGACGGGCTTCCACTTCCTGGCCTCTCCCACCAAGTACATCGGGACGCTCCTGGGAACACTGTATAACAAACTGTCCCGGGCATGCAGAATGGCCTGCTCGGCACTCTTCACGGTCCGGAGGTCTCGCCCTTCCCGCGAGCGAAAATGCTTCAGAAACCGGATGAGGTGTCTGTCCTTCGGGAAGTCCTTCCTGTATTCTCCCGTGGCCCGGTCGAACGTGAAGCCACCCTCGACTCTGGCAAGCTTGCGGAAGTCCATGGTCTCTCTGTCAGACCCCGACGACTCGGCCAAGGCGGCTATCTCCGCATGCTCTCGGTCCAAGTCCTCCACGTTGAGCCATGTGACGGCTGGCACTGGACCCCGGGGAACAAGGTCGACACCAACAGCGGCAGCAGGAGCAGAAGAACCACTCGGGGCAGCCATCTATCTGCAAAGAGGCAACAAACAGAAGATCAGAGTAAGCCGCAGGCAAAAAAAAATGAAAACTGTAAAGTGACTCTACTACAAGTAAAATGAATAAGACATTGCCAATTTCTGACGAAATTTTGGCAGAGTTTCCCCTAGGCCAGAGGCGTAAGGGAAAACACGGGTGCGCGCCCACAAGGAGTGACGGCCCCAACAAGTCATGGTGGGCCCTGAGAGGCAACACCAGAAGTCCGCCGATCAAAGAAGTCTTCTCCCCCTAGCTTAAAGCCTCCTGGCCTCTTGGCCGGTACACTCCCTCCTGGAGACCCTCACCGGTACACTCCCCAATGCCTTCCCCGACACACTCCACAGACGCCTTCGCCGGTACACCCCTCGGGTGTCCTCCCCGGCACGCTCCACAGACGCCTTCGCCGGTACACCCCTCGGGTGTCCTCCCCGGCACACTCCACAGACGCCGTCACCGGCACGTCCTCGGGGTGTCCTTCCCCGGCACGGCCCGTAGGAGTCCTTCCCCGGCACGGCCCGTATGAGTCCTTCCCCGGCACGGCCCATGGGGAGCCCTTCCCCGGTACGGTCGCCAACGCCCTCCACGGCACGCCCATAGCGGGCCTCTCCGACACCCTCAGACAGCCTTCCCCGGCACGCTGCCTGGCGTCTTCGCCGACACACACACCTGCCCGCTCCCCGGCACACCCGGTGAAGCCCCTCGCCGGTGCGCTTCGACGCCCTCTCCCCGGCACGCCTTCACGCCTCCCTCGTCGGCACGACCGGCGCCCGATGGCCTCCCCCGCCACGACGTCGGAAGAGAGAAAGGAGAGGAGATGGGGGAGAAGAAAGAGGATAAGGGGGAGAAGAGGGGGGGAAGAGGCCGGCAAGAAGGAGAAGAAGAAGACGGAGCCCAGGGCTCCGCCGTGCCCTGACGACGAAGAGAAGAAGGTACAGGGAAGGGGGGAAAGAGAAGGAGAGAGAGGGAGAAGAAAGAGGAAAAGGAAGGGGGGGCTCCACGGCCGCCTCCTCACCACGGCGACGACGACGATGGCAGAGTGGATGCCCGGCGCCGGAGAAGAGAAGGAAGAGGGGGGGGGACGGGGGTGCCTCGCCCGTTCGGTCACCAAGAGAGGGAAAGAGAGAGGGAAGAGGAAGAGTTTGAAAGAGGGGGTGGCCCGTTCGAGCCACCCCACTCCTTTATAAAAGGGGGGAGGGCAAGCAAAAAAAAAGAAGAAGAGGAAAGAAAAAAAAATAAAAAAAGGGGAAGAAAAATGAATAAAAAGAAGAAGGGGGAGAGAAAAGAAGAAAAAAATAATGATAATAAAAAAGGGGGGGGGGGGAAAGGAGGGGAAGAAGAAAAAAGAGGAAGAGAGGAAAATGAAAAGGATGAAGAAGGAAAAGGAATAAAAGGAGAAAACCAAAAAAAAGAGATATATAAAATATTAAATGAATATGTTTATATATATATATATATATATATATATATATATATATATATATATATACGCATATGCCTTCGTAAGCATCTACCCATATATGTGGATGTGTGAGTCAATAATGCACAATAATAGATGCCTTTGGGGGAACATTCCCTCCTCACGATCCTATGCGGACGGGCGTCCACAGAAGTGAAGACGACTCTACCCCTATCGTGGCATCACCACCCTGCCAACAAACAAGTCCCTCCGTGGCACGTTACCTCGTGCCCCAGCCACCCCTCCCATCATACAAAATCGCCATCACGGGCCTTACACCCGGATCGGCAGGGCCTCTATCCTTGCGCTGCCATTCGTCCCTTGACAGCGAATAAAACCCTTTCTGGCGCAAGGCCCTGTGCCCTAGCCACCCACTCCACACGATATTGCCATTACGGACCCTACGTCCAAATCGGCACGAACTCTCCCGTTGCGCTGGCATTTTCTTCTTGCCAAAGAATGAGCCTTACCTTCCGGCGCAAGACTTCGTGCCCTAGCCGACATTCGCGTATCACTCGCTAGTCAAAAAAAAAAGAGAAAAGAAAAGAGGAAAAGAAAATGGGGTTAAAAATAGAGATACCCCGCCGGACTTGCCCCTGCATGGGGACAAGGGTAAAAATGGCAACAACCCGGCTGTGGCGAAAACCCGAAAGGGCGCTACAGGCAAAATCAGGTACCCCGCCACGTGAAAACCCGTGAGGGCGCGTGGGCAAAAGTAAGAGGGGGCCGGTACCGGCGAAAACCCGAAAGGGCGCTTGTATCGGTAATGTGGTTCACAAAAAAAGAGAGAGAGAAAGGAAGAAAAGAAAAGAAGAGTCAACAAATCAGGTCAGCTCCTGACACCCTATCGACGCTGACGAAGAGACTAAGAGAAAACAAATCAGGTCAGCTCCCGACACCCTGTCAGCACTGGCGAAGAGACAAAGAGACCAACAAACCAGGTCAGCTCCCGACACCCTGTCGGCACTGGCGAAGAGATAAAGAGACCAACAAATCAGGTCAGCTCCCGACACCCTGTCGGCACTGACGAAGTGTCGGCACTGACGAAGAGACAAAGAGACCAACAAACCAGGTCAGCTCCCGACACCCTGTCGGCACTGACGAAGAGACCAAGAGACCAACAAATCAGGTCAGCTCCCGACACCCTGTCGGTGCTGACGAAGAGACCAAGAGATAATAAATCAGGTCAGCTCCCGACACCCTGTCGGCACTGGCGAAGAGACAAAGAGACCAACAAACCAGGGCAGCTCCCGACACCCTGTCGGCACTAGCGAAGAGACCAAGAGACCAACAAATCAAGTCAGCTCCCGACACCCTGTCGGCGCTGACGAAGAGACCAAGAGACAACAAATCAGGTCAGCTCCCGACACCCTGTCGGCACTGGCGAAGAGACAAAGATACCAACAAACCAGGTCAACTCCCGACACCCTGTCGGCACTGGCGAAGAGACAAAGAGACCAACAAATCAGGTCAGCTCCCGACACCCTGTCGGCACTGACGAAGAGACCAAGAGATCAACAAACCCGGTCAACTCCCGACACCCTGTCGGCACTGACGAAGAGACCAAGAGATCAACAAACCATGTCGGCTCCCGACACCCTGTCGGCCCTGACAAAGAGACCAAGAGATCAACAAACCAGGCCAGCTCCCGACAGCCGTCGGTATTGACAAAGAGACAAAGAGATCGATAAACCGCGTCAATGCCGGGCACCCTGCCGGTGCTAGCGAAGAAAAGAAGAGACAAACAAGTCATGTCGGCTCCCGACACCCTGTCGGCACCGACGAATAGAAAAAAGGAGACCAGTGAACCCACGGGCACCGCCTGGCTCATCCTTCGCCTGCGCTACCAGTGGGTGGGGGGCATTTGTGGACACCAAAAATTACACACCCAGATTTCCCGTTCGACCCAGCATCAACAACGGAACTAAGGGAAGAAGCCCTGGAGATGCTAGTCATCCGGATTCCCCGAACATGCACACACTGCCGTGAGGCTGTCTCCAGAGTCACGACAGTGAAGAGAAATCAACCACCAAGGGCCCCACAAACCACGGGCCACGGAGAAAATTAAACGAGCCATGACTCGTGCTCACAGCGGGCTCAGAACGGGCTCAGAAATACGCCCGTTTGGGCCTTCAACGGCACACCCCAGGGGGGGCCTTCAACGGCACACCCCCCAGGGGCCTTCAACGGCACACCCCCCAGGGGCCTTCAACGGCACCCCCCAGGGGGGCCTTCAACGGCACACCCCCAGGGGGGGGGGGGGCCTTCAACGGCACACCCCCCAGGGGCCTTCGACGGCACAGCCCCAGGGGGGGCCTTCAACGGCACACCCCCCCAGGGGTCTTCAACGGCACACCCCCAGGGGGGGCCTTCAACGGCACACCCCCTAGGGGTCTTCAACGGCACACCCCAGGGGGGGCCTTCAACGGCACACCCCCAGGGGGGCCTTCAACGGCACCACCCCCAGGGGGGGCCTTCAACGGCACACCCCCCAGGGGGGGGCCTTCAACGGCACACCCCCCAGGGGGGGGCCTTCAACGGCACACCCCCAGGGGGGCCTTCAACGGCACACCCCTAGAGGGGGCCTTCAACGGCACACCCCCAGGGGGGGTCTTCAGCGGCACACCCCCCGGGGGGTCTTCAGCGGCACGCTCCTCAGGGCCTTCAACGGCACGCTGTTTGCCCCCTTCAGCGGCACGCTTGGGCAACCTCCAGCGACACACCTTTTGCCCTCTTCAGCGGCACGCTCACGGTGTCTTACAACGACACACTTCTTAAGCCCGCCAGCGGCACAGCGTGAAGGCTTTTCAACGGCCAAACGACGTGACACCCATACCCTACTTATCCTTGGCGCGTAGTGAGCTGTCCGAGGTGTCGATCAGAGATTGGGCCACGCAGGCTATTCCCCTGACAGCCAGGACGGGGGAAGTCAAACCCCATTATCATCAGCCGCTTCCCACCTGTGGCTGCCGTGCTCGAGGGCTCCCGCTGCTGAGAGTATAAATCCCTCCCATTCCGGCAGAGAAAAGGGAGGGCGCGACAGAGAGAACGGAGAAGGAGAACATACACAGAGACAGAAACAGAGGCAGAGAGGAGATACGAGGAGAAGAGACGAAGAAGAACCACCGACGAGAAGAAAGAGAAGAGAGTAAGAGAGGGAGAGCTGAATGTAGCAGGGGAAGGTGCGGGGGAAAGAGCAGCGGACGGTTGTCCCTGCTTCGATCCCCAACACCTTCCCTTCCGTTGTTTCCTTGTTTTCTTCTTCCTTTTCTTTTGTTCCTTGGTTTTCTTTCTTGCCCGTAGCCTTGGCTCGGGCGTGCTCTGCAATGTACATGGATGGCTACGGCCCTTTGTTTCTCATGAATGAAGATCACCCCCCTCCCTCAGTGGGTTTTCTCTTTGTCTCGTTGTTTTAGACCACGGCATGCTTGGTCGTCATTCCCTTCGCTTTCCAATGTTTGTGTTCAGCACTCATGCCGACGATTTCCACCGGGTGTGGTGCCATCTCGAACGGTTTGAGGTCACGAACCTCCTCCTTCGAAGCCCAATATCTTCATTAGTGTCTGCCCCTTTAGCCTTTCTCCCTCTTGCCGGAAGCCTCTGTGGGTTTGATCGATTCAACGCCCCGCCCCAATAGTCGGCAGGCCAATCCCTTTTGGAGCTCTGATTCGGTGCGCCTGCATCTTTCTCCAGTGGCACACCCTTCCGGCCCTTGGCCAGCACACCCATAGCAGCCCCCAGTGGTACACCCTTCCGGCCCTTGGCCGGCACACCCATAGCATCCCCCAGCGGCACACCCTTCCGGCCCTTGGCCGGCACACACATAGCAGCCCCTCAGCGGTACACCTCCCCTTTAGTGCCTCAGCGGCACGCCTAGCCCTGCCCTAGCCCGGTACGCCCTGGCTGACCCCCAGTGCACCCTGTCTGGCCCGAGTGGTCTTCGGCTCGTCGTTTTCCTGTGTTTTCCGAGGTTTTATTAAGGTGTTGCCGCCTGGAGAGGGGGATTCCTCCAGCCCACTCAAAGAGCTGACCCAACTAGACCCAACAGGGCCCGACGAGGCAAGCTCGTCCAAGTGACAGCCCACAGGGCCCACTTGGAAAAGCCCAATAAAACAATGCTCAAGGAAACAACTCTCCTAGGCGGCCCCAAGGCTCGGAGAGCCCGAGCATCGGTCAGGTCACAGGAAGACCCGCGCACGAGCTATCCCTCCGCACGAAGGAGGGAAGCGCTAGCCGGTCTATCCGACCCATCTCCTCACCGAGCTAGGCCTATTACCCAAGTAGGGCCGGCCCCTCTAAGTTCGGTACGACCGATAAAATGTTTATCATTGCAGCCGTTAGAGTCCACAGCGGGCCGGGCGCCAAGAAGTCCAGGAGCTCCGGCTTCCCCACGAGGATAACGCCCCCACGATGAGGCCATAAACGCCCACGACAAGGACGTAACCTCCACCGGAGACCCCTCGGCTTGCAGGACTCCAGAGGGTGCACTATTTAAACCTGGGATACCCTCCGGCGAAAGGTAAGTCCAAAAAGGGCATTGATCCACCCCAATTCCTGAGCATGGATCACTTCACCCCATTGGTGGAGAGGGATCTCGCGCCTTCACCTTCTCCTCCCTATCGCTACTCCCACCATTGCTCTACTGACTTGAGCGTCAGAGGGTTTCACCCCAGGGAATCCCCCTGGGCACACTGACCCGTTTCCCTGTCTTGCAGTTCACTAACTTGGTGATTACCATGACGCTCAGGAACCAGCGTGAGATTTCACCTCTTCACCGCCCTCGGGCGCCCACCTCCAGTTGTCGGGTTCCGCCACTCCACGTGGACGCGTTCCCTTTATCTCCCTTATGCTCAGGTCAAGGGGAGATGCTGCCGAATTTTTGTCAGAAAATAACAAGACATTAAAAGGCAAAAGGGAGCAACAAACGAATGGAATGATCAATGATAAAACTTTCCGACTAAGCAACCTACTGCCGGTGGTATGATGAGGACTGAACCGACTAACAACATGGTAGACCGAACGTCCGACCTGCGAGAAGAGGCTGAACAGAATAAAGGAAAGGAGAAATTTATATAAGACTACATGAAAATTAAGAAAAGAAGAAAGGAAAAGCCTTAAAAAACAATAAATAACAGAGGAGTGGGCCTTCATCACGCATGTTTTTAACCCTCACCGGTACGCTCCATTGACCCTCCAGCGGCACACTCCCACCTCCATACTCCTCCACCGGTACACCTCCTTTGGGCCTCCACCGATACGCCTTCACACCCCTCTTCAGCGGTATACATACACCCTCACCACCTTCAGCGGTATGCCCTTCCCAACCTTCAACGGCACACCCCAAAGAACCTTCAGCGGTACGCCCACTGCTCACCTTTAACGGCACACTCTAACAGCCCTTCAACGGCACACACTCCTGGCCCTTCAGCGGTACATTCCCACCCCCATACTCCTCCGCCGGTACACCCTCATCCACCGTCTCAGTGGAACCCAATGTATAGACTTGGAAGATTGACGTACAGACACAGCAACGAGCAATGTATAGACTTCGAGCTGCAGCCAAGGGACAACGTACAGACTTCGAGCTGAATAAGCTGAAGAATGTATAGACTTCGTGTGTTGGTTGCATGGGCAATGTACAGACTTTGGGCTGTAATGTATAGACTTCATGCTGTAATGTACAGACTTTGAGCTGTAATGTACAAACTTTGAGCTGTAATGTACAGACTTTGAGCTGCAATGTACAGACTTTGAGCTACACTATATACACTTTGAGCTGGCCAACGTACAGACTTTGGGTTGGCCAATGTGCAGACTTTGAACTGCAGCCAAGAGCCAATGTATAGACTTTGGGCTGTCCAATGTACAACTTTAGGCTGGTCAATGTACAGACTTTGAGCTACAATGTATAGACCTCGAGCTGCAGCCAGTGAACAATGTATAGACTTTCAGTTGGCCAACGTACAGACTTTGGGCTGGCCCTTGCACAGACTTTGAACTGCAGCCAAGGGCCAATGTATAGACTTCGGGCCGGCCATTGTACAGACTTTGAACTGCAGCCAAGGGCCAATGTATAGACTTTGGGCTGTCCAATGTGCAGACTTTGGGCTGGTCAATATACAGACTTTGAGCTGCAATGTATAGACCTCGAGCTGCAGCCAGTGAACAATGTATAGACTTTGAGTTGGCCAACGTACAGACTTTGGGCTGGCCATTGTACAGACTTTGAACTGCAGCCAAGGGCCAATGTATAGACTTTGGGCTGTCCAATGTACATACTTTGAGCTGCAATGTATAGACTTTGAGCTGTAGCCAATGAACAATGTATAGACTTTGAGTTGGCCAACGTACAGACTTTGGGCTGGCCAACATACAGACTTTGAACTGCAGCCAAGAGCCAATGTATAGACTTCGAGCTGAACAATGTATGGACTTTGAGCTGGCCAACGTGCAGACTTGGGGTTGGCCAACGTATAGACTTTGAGCATGATGTATAGACTTTGTGTGCAGCAAACAGCCAACGTATAGACTTCGTGTCGCAGTAACCCGTCAATGTACAGACTCTGAGTCTTCCCCGGTACACCCTCTTCTACCTTTGCCAGCACACTCTCCTCGGTGCCTTCCCCGGCGCATCCTCTTCTCCCTTCACCGGTACACTCTCCAACTCTCGCCCCAGCGGTACACCTCCTTCAGCCCTTCAGCGGCACCCTCCTTAAGCCCTTCAACGGTACACATCTCCAGCCCCTCGTCGGCACACTTTCTGCCCACCTTTCTTCAGCGGTACATCCCCCTTTAGCCCCCCTTTTAATCCGCCAAGGGCTAACTCTCCCCCCAAAACAAAAAAATACATGTACACATGCACATACCGGTATGTAGAGGTAGCACTGACAAGCTAATAAAAATCATGGTGAATAAATAAACCTGAACAGATTCAAAAAAGATGATGAATGAAATAAGTGACAATAATAATGAAGAAAAAAAAGAGTAATAATGCCAGTAAGCGAGATGAGGGAAATCACCCGGAATAGATACGGAAAGAGGAATAAGCAACGGAGTAACAAGAACAATAATGATAAAACAATATAAGGTATTAATAATTCCACATTGCAGCCCCCTCTCTCCGTGACTCGACGCGGAAGGAACAATAATGCCGCCCTCTCAGGCCGGGCCCGAGTCTTGGGAGTCATCCTGACATGGCCAAGCCGCGACCCAGTCTTGGGTCGACATTCCAATCAGACCGGATTCGTTTCTCGCCCCTGAGCACTTCCGGGCCGTTATTAAAATTGCCGTGCATTCGGCAGACATTTGAACGGATTCGTCCCGATTTTTCGTCTCATTTTTTAACACGGACCTGTGTCCGAATATGAAAAGGGTCAGTGAGCGACCGACATGGCTGATGGCTCGTATCCTGATACGGACTTTAGCGTGATTTATTCCTGTCCCTTTCTCGCGCAGTTAGTATTATTTCTTTCGGCCGCAGGGCCCCTAATTTCGGCAATTAATCAAGGGTGTTCTCTCATATGGGGGATGTAAATGACGTCGTGACCTTTATGGCATGACGGGATCTGGTCCCGACACGAACTACACAATCGTCTGACGAAGTCAGATCGAGCGCACCATGGGCTCTTCAGGGCCCGAATAAATTGTCACTCCGGTGACTGGCACGCCCACACACTTAATAGACGAATCAACCATTCCCGAACGGGACGAGCTTAATAGGCGAACGAAAAGTGCGTCCACAGGGGGCCGTTACATGCCCTTTGGTTAGCCTTCGGGGGTCAGGGACTGTGACGGTCCCACGATTGACCGCCACTTGCATGTGACGCGCCTGGGCTGGGCCGTTAGGGGCTTTCCGACCTTTGGTTTTTGACCGTTCGGGGTCTGCGTGTGTAACGTGCTAGGGCGAGCGTGTTACATCCGAGTGATGCGCTGGGGCGAGCGCGTTACACCCTGGGTTACCCCAGGTGTGAGGGGTGCGTAACGCGCTGGGGCAGGCGCGTTACATCTTCCTTTCACGAGGGGAGCGTGAGGCGCGTGTAACGCGCCAGGGCGGGCGCGTTACATTTGCGTAACGCGCTAGGCCAGGCGCGTTACATTCGTGTAACGCGCTGGACCAGGCGATTTACCCTCTACGTTCCTCAGGCCGTGTAACGGCCTGCGTTAGACCGCCAGGTGTGTGTAACGGTCTCGCGTAGACAGTTACAGCCTTGTGACGGTCCCGGGGTGGGCCGTCAGGCACCTGGTTACCCCGAGAGGGCTGCAACCCTGTTTTTAGTCCGACTGTGGCCACCGTGCGACGGGGTCGGTGCGTGGGGTGGTCCCCGTGCGTCGTCGGATGCTGGCGTCGTTTTCCGTGATTTGAGAGTCTACTCCTTCAGTGACCCTCCACTAGTCGTAGCCTACCAGTACGCGGTACGGGTCGCACCAGGGAGTGGTGTACGGGCTTACCCTTAGAGGCGATTTGTGGACCGATTGCCGTCGGGCCCCACGTCTTGCAGCCAGAGTCCGGCTGAGGGGAAAACCGGTCAGAGGGCCAGACCAGGGACGCGCGGTCTGTGTGTGCACACGTGGTTGGGGGCGGTTGGACTCACGTCGACGGGCGTGACCCCAGCTAGTCACTTGTTTGTAGTTACTTGTTCGGTGTTCGCGCCTTTGGTAGGAGCTACCACGCCAGGCGGATCACCTGCGGCGCGGTGTAAGACGTCAGGGGATGCTACCGACTGTGCTTCTAGTGGGAGATACTCCTGTCGAGTACGGAGTGACAGACTGTCAGTCGTGTGTTTCCGACCTTCGGGTTTTATTGGGTCGACCGTTGAACTTCGGTTGTCTCACCGTGGCACGTGTGCCGTTTGCGTGCCGTAGGGTTTTTGTTGTGTAGAGTACATGGCTTTCCTTTCCGAGGTACTCTCCTACCGTTAGCGTAGTGGTTTCCCGTTTTACGAGGTAGGGTTTGAGTGATCCCTACTGAGTCTTGTTCCGAGACTCATTCCCTGCGTGTTTTCACCCTGTTTCAGGTGAGGCGCCGCCCCAGGGGAGCGCGTCTGGGGTGCAGCGAGGTGCGGGTGCCCAGAGGTAGTGCCAAAGGTCAGAGCCGGGGTATGTCCCGTGTAGCTATACTTTTTTTTCTTGTCTCTGTACTAGTCGTGGACTACTGTTGTTGTTATTTTCCATTGTGGACCATGTAAAATACTAATTTATTTCCTGCTTCATATTATAACTGTTTAATTTTTGCAATTATTTGTGATACTGTGTAGTTTCCACACCATCCTTCTAACCCTTCCGAGTCTTCGGACTCGTGGGTGGCGGTGCGAGTCTCGGGTTATCGGGCCTTCCCGGTAATCGGATTCTCGGGTCGTTACAGCTGGTATCAGAGCGCGGTTATGGAATTACATGAGAATCATCGATAATTGTAGTGGTCCACTAGTCCACAGCGATGATGTACAGGTGACGCTGGCATTGGGCACCGCGTGTTTGTTTTGACCATGCCGTTTTCATGTTTTCTATCTTTTGCTTCAGCAGCGAGTATGGCGCCGAGGAGGAGCTCTCGCTCTCAGTAGGGGAAGTCAGCTGGAGGTCAGGAGATCCAGCATGGGGTCCAGGGGAACCAGGAGGAGCATAGTAGAGTGCCACCAGGAGCTACCGAGGCCGCGGATATCGCGAGAGTTCCGGGGGCCGAGGATTTCTTCCGTGGCATGTATCAACTTATGTCTCAACAATTCGGCAGAGAGGCTGGTGAGGGCTCGTCAGCTAGGGGTGGGCCAGGCCGAGCAGTGAGGGACTTCTTGCGATTCCATCCACCTTACTTCAGCGGCCAGGCAGACCCTGATGCGGCTCGTGATTGGCTTGATGAGATGGAGCGGGTGTTCAGTTCTGCGAAGAGTGCTGCCGAGGACAGAGTGGTGTTGGCCTACAACCAGTTGCAGGGTACGGCTCGGAAGTGGTGTTCTTCCGAGTGGAAGACGTCATTTCAGCTTCGTCCACTTGAGCAGGTCGAGTGGGACGACTTCGTCAGTGCTTTCGAGCGTACGTACTGTCCAGATTATGTTGCTACGCAGCGGATGTGCGAGTTTCTGGAGCTGGTGCAGGGCGACATGTTCGTGTTGCAGTACAGGGCCCGATTTGTCGAGCTGGGTCGGTATGCACCTCACATCATGGAGCATGAGAGGGTGAAGACCGCGCAGTTTGTTCAGGGCTTGAGGCAGGAGCTGAGGCACCATCTGATCGCAAACAGGGCCACTGATCTTGAGACAGCGTCTCGTGTTGCGGCTTCTTTGGAGATGGATATGCAGAGGACCCGAGGACCGATTAGCCATGGGCAGTCTTTATCAGGTCGTAGCCAACAGTCGGCTACCCAGCAGCAGGGTTCTTTCCAGCATGCGATGAGTGGTTCAGGAGTGCCGGCACAGGTAGCGTCGGTGACATGATCTGCGTCCTTTGGCACGAAGGTCAAGAAGTTCTTCAAGAAAGGGTTCGGCAAGAAGAAGCCCAAGGATCAGGGGCAAGCTTCATCGGGCAGTGTACAACAGCCGATCCCCTTGCAGCGTCAGGGATCAGTGGGTGGGTCGCGAGGACCGTGTCCACGGTGTAGTGGGTTCCACCCAGGCAGGCAGTGCACGGCGCCGATTATCTATTTTTGGTGTGACCAACCAGGGCACATGGCGCGTGACGGTCCTTATAGGCCGCCGTACCAGTAGGTTCCCCAGCAGCAGAGGCAGCAGCAGCAGGGACAGTATCCGCCGCTACCCAGGTCAACTAGTGTGGGAGGCAGGCAGAGAGCTCGAGGCCAGATCACGCACATGACCAGGGCAGAGGCAGTGGCGTCGCAGCTCGTGGAAGGTACCATTCAGATTTTGGGTTGTGCGGCTCAAGTTTTGTTTGATTCTGGTGCGTCTCATTCGTTTATTTCGGAGGATTTCGCGTTGAGTATCGAGGAGCCGGTGACCCAGTTGTCCTGTGATTTGGCAGTGGAGTTGCCTTCGGGTGATTTCATGATCACTCCGTATTGCTTCGATCAGGTTCTGGTTTGGATCGATGGATGGAGTATGCCAGGCAGGTTGTACGCGTTGCAGCTTCGGGATTATGATGTGATTCTAGGCATGGATTGGCTCGAGACTCATGGAGCGGTGGTGGATTGTGGAATGAAGAGGGTCTACTTCCAGCATCCGAGCAAGCGGACCTTCTATTTCCAAGGTATCTGTTCCACCTCTTCTCGATTCCTCATCTCTGCTATTCGAGCCCGTCGATTGCTTGATTCTGGTTGTCAGGGTTTTCTCGCGTCCGTGGTTGTGTCTGACCGGATGTAGCCGAATGTCGAGGACATTTCGATGGTGTGCGAATTTCCTGACATTTTTCTCGAGGAGTTGCCTGGATTGCCTCCCCAGCGGGAGATCGATTTTGTGATCAAGGTTGTGCCTGGTACGGGACCTTTGGCGAAGGCTCCCTACCGTATGTCCCCCACTGAGTTGAGGGAGTTGAGGGCACAGTTGCAGGAACTGTTGGCCAAGGGGTACAATCATCCTAGCTTTTTCCCTTGGGGTGCGCCCACGTTGTTTGTGAAGAAGAAGGACGGTAGTCTGCGGCTATGCAATGACTATCGGTAGCTGAATGAAGTGACCATTAAGAACAAGTATCCGTTGCCACGGATTGATGATTTGTTCAACCAGCTCCAGTCTGCGCGAGTGTTCTCACGGATTGATTTGCGGTCCGGTTACTATCAGCTGAGAATTCGCGAGTCCGATGTGGAGAAGACTGCATCCAGTACGAGGTACGGACATTATGAGTTTCTGGTGATGCTGTTTGGGCCCACCAATGCCCCTACAGCCTTCATGGACTTGATGCAGAGGGTGTTCCATCCGTATTTAGACCAGTTCGTGGTCATTTTCGTGGACGACATTATTGTTTATTCGCAGTCTGCCGAGGAGCACGCGTACCATTTGGGTGTGGTGCTGCAGACGTTGCGAGATCACTAGTTGTATGCGAAGCTCAGCAAGTGCGAGTTTTGGCTCGGGGAGGTGCACTTTCTGGGGCACGTGATTTCTGGTGATGGCATTTCTGTGGACCCCGCCAAGGTCGAGGCAGCAATGCAGTGGCCGAGGCCGAGGTCGGTGACGGAGATCCGGAGTTTCTTGAGGCTTGCGGGTTATTATCGCCGGTTTATCCAGGATTTTTCTCGCATTGCGACCCCGATGACTAGGCTCACGCGGAAGGATGTGCCTTTCGTCTGGTCTGAGGAGTGTGAGCAGAGCTTCAGGGAACTGAAGAGATTGCTCACCTCGGCTCTGGTGTTGGTTTTGCCTTCTGGATCGGGAGGCTTCGTGGTGTGCACAGATGTTTTCGGCGTTGGATTGGGTGCTGTGTTGATGCAGCATGGTAGAGTGGTGGCTTATGCATCTCGACAGCTAAAGCCCCACGAGAAGAACTACCCTACCCATGACCTTGAGTTGGCGGCGGTGATCTTCACGCTGAAGATCTAGAGGCATTATCTGTACGGCGAGAAGTTCGAGGTGTTTACTGACCATCAGAGTATGAGGTATGTGTTTACCCAGAGGGACCTGAACCTCAGGCAAAGGCGTTGGATGGAGTTCATGAAGGATTATGACTTCACCATGTCTTATCAGCCGGGCAGGATGAATGTCGTCGCCGATGCCTTGAGTCGGAAGGTCACGGTCAGTGCCTTGATGTTGAGGAAGTGGAGGCTCTGAGAACAAGTGCCTGAAGTATCTTTCAGGCTCAAGATTCCCCAGGAGCCAAGGTTGGCGGTGCTTGCGAGTCTGACTGTCACTCCTGCTATCCGTCGTCAGGTGACAGAGGCTCAACATGCGGACCCTGAGTTACCCCGGATTCTTGCGATGGCTGATGTGGAACTCGGCGAGGACGGTGCTGCGAGGTTTTGTGGCAGGCTGTATGTCCCAGCGGAGGAGCAGATTCGTCGTGCGGTGTTGCGCGAGGCTCATGGGAGCAGGTACACCGTACACCCGGGTGCGACGAAGATGTATCGGAACTTGCGAAGACAGTTCTGGTGGCCGGGCATGAAGAGAGATGTCGTAGAATTTGTGGCCAGGTGCCTGATCTGTCAGCAGGTGAAGGCGGAGCATCAGCGACCAGGAGGTACTCTCCATCCCTTGGATGTTCCTGCATGGAAGTGGGACCACGTGACCACGGATTTTGTGGTGGGGTTGCCGAGGACCCCGGGTGGGTAGGACAGTATTTGGTTGCTGGTGGATAGGCTGACGAAGGTGACTCGGTTGTTACCAGTCAAAGTCAGATGGAGCGTGTCCAAGTTGGCTCGTTTGTATGTGGAGCGGATCGTCCCATTTCGATCGTATCAGATCGAGATCCGCGCTTCACTTCTAGTTTCTGGAGGAGTTTCCAGCGAGCTCTTGGCATGGAGTTGGCTTTTAGCTCGGCGTATCATCCTCAGTCTGATGGTCAGTCTGAGAGGACCATCCAGACTTTGGAGGACATGCTGAGATCCTGCTGCCTGGAGTGGCAGGGGAGTTGGATTCAACACCTACCGTTGGTAGAGTTTACCTATAACAACAGCTATCATTCGAGCATCGGCATGGCTCCCTATGAGGCTCTGTATGGGCGTCCTTGCCGGACTCCACTTGATTGGTTTGAGGTTGGTGAGCATATTTTAACGGGACCAGAGTTGGTGTAGCAATGTGTGGATGTTGTGCACTTGGTTCGTCAGAACATGTTGGCGGCCCAGAGTCGGCAGAAGAGCTATGCTGACCGTAGGAGGCAGCCCCTCGAGTTCGCCGTGGGCGATCGTGTGTTCTTGAGAGTTTCTCCGATGAAGGGGGTGATGCATTCTGGACGGCGTGGGAAGCTGAGTCCCCGCTACATTAGTTCTTTTATGATCTTGGAGCGCATCGGTGAGGTTGCTTACCGATTGCAGTTACCCCTTGAGTTGGCGTCGATGCATGACGTGTTCCACGTCTCGATGTTGCGGAAGTATATGTCCGATGACTCTCATGTGCTCAAGATTTCTGTTTGGTCTGAGGTGACTCCAGATCTGTCTCTCCCAGAGTTTCCGATCCGCGTGGAGGATAGGCGAGAGCAGCGCCTGTGGAACAAGGTCATCCCCTTGGTAAAGGTGGTGTGGCAGCGGCACTCTGGTGGTGAGGCTTCTTGGGAACGTGAGGACGAGATGCCTCAGCAGTTCTCTTACCTGTTTGAGTGAGTCTTCCTCTTCTTTCCCCTTGGGTTGTTCTCAATTTCGAGGGCGAAATTTCTTAAGGGGGGAGGGCTGTAATATCCCGGACCTTTCGGATCCTTCTTCATGGGTCCCGGATCTGGTTTCTTAGAGCGTTCGGCTCTGTTGTGTCTGAAATTTCATTTCGGTCATTCTTCGTGTTCGGATCGGCGCGATCCGGAGTTGTTTCGGAGGCCCGGAGGCGTTCCGAGGCTTTTCCGCGCGTGTTTCCCGATTTTCGGTGTGTGTTTCGGTAATTCCTTCGGAACCTCGCTGCGGGTGAACCGGGCCGTTCACCTGGGCACAAGTGGTACCGTTGCGATCGGTGCGTCCCGAGGATTTCAGAAATATAAATTTTAATTTTTCGGTATTTTCTGGATTTTCCAAATTTTCTATAAATATCCCATTTTTCTCTCTCTCCCCACCTTCTTCTTCTTCTTCCTTCCTTCCTCCCCACCGTGACCTCTCCCTCTCCCTCTCTTCCTCCCATTCGACCGCGGCGAGCTCCTCTCCGGCTGCAGACGGCGGCGGGGCGACGGCGCGGCGACGTGGGCGGCAGCGGGGCGATCGTGGGGACGTGCGGTGCTCGTGGGAAGCTTGAAGAACGAGGGTTTTCCAAAGCGATTTCTTACGTTCGTGGACGATCCGACGGAGCATTCGCTCCATTGAGGTAGGGTGACGTTACTTAGCTCCCCGCCGTTCATTTCCGTGGTTTATAGGCCGAGGGGAGGCCGAGAGGGGTGTGATTGAGCATGTTGGGGTTTTTCCATGATTTGGGGAGAGCTCGCCCGATCTATGGATTTGATGCATGATTTCGCGTTTTGATGGCCTAGAATCATGCTAGGGGTCCCCAGGGGTCTTCCCCTTTGATTTCCCCCTCTCCGGTGGAGGCATGGGGGCGTGGTTGAAGTTTTTGGGCTTTCCCGCCGCTCTCGCCGTCGGGCGTGTGTGACGGTCCTTCCAGGGACCGTCAAATGATGTGACGTGCCTTGGGGGGGCCGTCACATGCCCTTTGGTTAGCCTTGGGGGTCAGGGACCGTGACGGTCCCACGATTGACCGCCACTTGTATGTGACGCGCCTGGGCTGGGCCGTCAGGGGCTTTCCGACCGTTGGTTTTTGACCGTTGGGGGTCTGCGTGTGTAACGCGCTAGGGCGAGCGCGTTACATCCGAGTGACGCGCTGGGGCGAGCGCGTTACTCCCCGGGTTACCCCAGGTGTGAGGGGCGTGTAACGCGCTGGGCCAGGCGTGTTACATTCGTGTAACGCGCTGGGGCAGGCGCGTTACATCTTCCTTTCACGAGGGGAGCGTGAGGTGCGTATAACGCGCCAGGGCGGGCGCGTTACATTTGCATAACGCGATGGGCCAGGCGCGTTACATTCGTGTAACGCGCTGGACCAGGCGCGTTATCCTCTACGTTCCTCAGGCCGTGTAACGGCCTACGTTAGACCGCCAGGTGTGTGTAACGGTCTCGCCTAGACCGTTACAGCCTTGTGACGGTCCCGGGGTGGGCCGTCAGGCGCCTGGTTGCCCCGAGAGGGCTGCAACCCCATTTTTAGTCCGACTGTGGCCACCGTGCGACGGGGCCGGTGCGTGGGGTGGTCCCCGTGCGTCGTCGGATGCGGGCGTCATTTTCCGTGACTTGAGAGTCTACTCCTTCAGTGACCCTCCACTAGTCGTAGCCTACCAGTACGCGGTACCGGTCGCACCAGGGAGTGGTGTACGGGCTTACCCTTAGAGGCAGTTTGTGGACCAGTTACCGTCGGGCCCCACGTCTTGCAGCCAGAGTCCGGCTGAGAAACCGGTCAGAGGGCCAGACCAGGGACGCGCGGTCTGTGTGTGCACACGTAGTTGGGGGCGGTTGGACCCACATCGACGGGCGTGACCCCAGCTAGTCACTTGTTTGTAGTTACTTGTTCGGTGTTCGCGCCTTTGGTAGGAGCTACCACGCTAGGCGGATCACCTGCGGCGCTGTGTAAGACGTTAGGGGACACTACCGACTGTGCTTCTAGTGGGAGATACTCCTGTCGAGTACGGAGTGACAGACTGTCAGTCGTGTGTTTCTGACCTTCAGGTTTTGTCGGGTCGACCGTTGAGCTTCAGTTGTCTCACAGTGGCACGTGTGCCGGTTTACGTGCCGTAGGGTTTTTGTTGTGTAGAGTACAGGGCTTTCCTTTCCGAGGTACTCTCCTACCACTAGCATAGTGGTTTCCCATTTTACGAGGTAGGGTTCGAGTGATCCCTACTGAGTCTTGTTCCGAGACTCATTCCCTGCGTGTTTTCACCATGTTTCAGGTGAGGCGCCGCCCCAGGGGAGCGCGTCTGGGGTGCAGCGAGGTGCGGGTGCCCAGAGGTAGTGCCAGAGGTCAGAGCTGGGGTATGCCCCGTGTAGCTGTACTTTTCTTTCTTGTCTCTGTACTAGTCGTGGACTACTGTTGTTGTTATTTTCCATTGTGGACCAGGTAAAATGTTAATTTATTTCCTGCTTCATATTATAACTGTTTAATTTCTGCAATTATTCGTGATACTGTGTAGTTTTCACACCATCCTTCTAACCCTTCCGAGTCTTCAGACTCGTGGGTGGCGGTGCGAGTCTCGGGTTATCGGGCCTTCCCGGTAATCAGATTCTCTGGTCGTTACACACCACCTCAATACACTGCTGCACCAAATTCGATCCTACCAGGACACGCTTACCCACCTCGAACCAATCAAGCGGAGTCCGACATGGTCGCCCAGTACAACGCCTCATAAGGAGCCATATCAATGCTCGAATGATAGCTGTCGTTATAGGCAAACTCCACTAACAGTAAATGGTGGGTCCAACTCCTTTGCCACTCTAGGCGACACGGCCTTAACATGTCTTCCGAAGTCTATATGGTCCTCTCAGATTGACCGTCCGACTGAGGATGGTATGACGAGCTAAAAGCTAATTCCGTGTCTAAAGCTCTCTGGAAGCTCCTCCAGAATCTCGAAGTGAAGCGAGGATCACAACCAGACACAATGGAGATTGGGACTCCATGCAACAGGACGATCCGCTCCACATACAAGCGGGCCAACTTATGCACACTCCAACTGACCTTGATCGACAACAACCGAGCCATCTTCGTCAGTCCATCCACCAATAACCAGATATTATCATGCCCACTAGATGTCCTCGGTAACCCAACCACGAAATCAGTGGTCACGTGGTCCCACTTCCACGTAGGAATCTCCAAGGGCTGAAGTGTACCACCCGATCGCTGGTGTTCCGCCTTCACTTGCTGACAAACCAAACACTTGGCCACAAACTCCGCAATGTCCCTCTTCATACCAGGCCACCAAAACTACCTCTTCAAATTTTGGTACATCTTCGCCGATTCGGGGTGCACGGCATAACGGCTCCCATGAGCATCTCGTAACACCGTACGCCTCACCTGCTCCTCGGCTAGGACGTATAGCCTACCTCAGAACCTCATAGCTCCATCCTCACCAAACTCCACCTTGGCCATCGACAAAATTTGAGACAGCTCGGGGTCCGCACGCTGAGTCTCAGTCACTAGCTGGCGTGACAGTCAGGCTCACAATAACAGCCGAACCTTGATCCTGAGGGATCTTGAGCCTAAAAGTCATGGCCGGCACTTGCTCCCATAACCTCCACTTCCTCAACAACATCTGACTGACCACCACCTTCCTACTCACGGCGTCAGCCACGACATTCATCCTGCCAGGCTGATACGACAGAGTAAAATCATAATCTTTCAAATACTCCATCCACCTCCTCTGCCTGAGGTTAAGATCCTTCTGGGTAAACACATACCTCAAACTCTGATGGTTAGTGAAAATCTCGAACTTCTCACCATACAGATAATGCCTCCAAATATTTAGGGTGAAAATCACCGCCGCCAACTCAAGATCATGAGTGGGGTAGTTCTCCTCATGTGGCTTCAACTGCCGAGATGCATACACCACAACTCTACCATGCTGCGGCTGACCCATAGCTTGGACGCACCAGCCGTATCCTACAGCACCAACCGTATCTCACTCTTCGGAACACTGCGGCGCCTGGTGAGGATCTTTGTATAGAGCTTGGAATCTTTGATCTACCTCCGGTTGGCTATGGCCGGCGTGGAGGAGGAACCTCCTCCCAAGGCTCCACTGCCTCCCCCTCCTGGCCCTCATCGGTCTTTTGCTCAGGTCCTTATCGATTCGAATAGGATGGCGAAGGTGGCTATATCTGTGAAGGCACCGGGCTTCACCAACCTTGGAGAGCCGGCCATCTTCTTCTCGAAGGAGGATGTGCAAGCCTATCTGCTACCCCTCTCATTAGCCATTGTGGCGAAATGTGCATATGGAAGGCCTGTGATACCGGAAATCAAGAGCTGTTTGATGCAGTGGCTCTCGCTTGGTTCGGAATTTTTGGTAAGCAGACTTAATCAGCGGCATCTCCTGTTATGTTTCGATAGTGAGGCAGATTTCCTGAAGCTTCTAATGCAGAAGAACCTGTATATCAAAGGATTTTTGTTCCGATTCTTTCGTTGGACACAAGATTTTGACTTTGATTCAGATCCGCCGCTGGTCCCGGTCTGGATAAGCTTTCCTGGCTTACTTGTAAATTTATACCATGAGGATTGCCTGCGTTCTATAGCTGGTAATTTTGGTAATGTCCTTCGTATCCATGAGAGGACCTTGGCAATGTCAGATACTGCAGAGGCGTTGGTGTGTGTTGAAATGGACTTAGTAGCCCAGCGGAAGGAGAGATTGTGGATTGATATGGCAGGTCATGGATTCTGGCAGACCGTTAACTATCACAGTGTCCCTCATCTTTGTTCAATCTGCCATAAGCTTGGCCATGATGATACCAGTTGCAGGAAGGAGCAGGGAAGGCTTGGCCGCGATCCTGTTCAGCCTAAACTTCCTTTAAAGATTTCTAAGGAAATCTATAGGTCCCGTTTAGTGGACCCACAACCTGTTCGACAGAAGCCTGCGCAGGAAAACAGGTTTGCAACTCTTCAACTTATGGAAGAAGGGATTGAACTAGACTCTGGTTGTAACGACCCGAGAATCTGATTATCGGGAAGGCCCGATAACTCGAGACACGCACCGCCAACCACGAGCCCGAAGACTCGGAAGGGTTAAAAGGATGGTGTGCAGACTACACAAGTATCGTAAATAATTACAGAAATTAAACAGTTTATATGATTAAGCAGAAAATAAATTAACATTTTACATAATACATGGTCCACAAGATATAATAAAATAACAACAGTAGTCCACAACTAGCACAGAGACAAGAAAGAAAAGTACAGCTACACGGGGCATACCCCGGCTCTGACCTCTGGCACTAACGCTGGGCACCCGAACCACGCTGAGCCTCAGACGCGCTCCCCTGAAGCCGCGTCTCGCCTGAAACACGGTGAAAACACGCAGGGAATGAGTCTCAGAACAAGACTCAATAGGGAACACTCGAACCCTACCTCGCAAAACGGGAAACCACTACGCTAGCAGTTAAGCGAGTACCTCAGAAGTAACAGCCCTGCAACTACAACACTGGTCCCGCGGCACGAAAACTGACGCACGTGCCACGGAGAAACAATCGGAACTCATCGGTCAACCCGACAAAAACCCGAAGGTCGAAGTCACAAGAGACTGACTGACAGTCTGTCACTCCCAACTCGACAGGAGTACCTCCCACTAGAAGCAAGGCCGGATGCGTCCACTGACGTCTTAGTCCGCGCTTCAGGTGTCTCCCTCCGGCCCAGCGGGAACTGAGACATCGTACAAGTAACCACAAACAAGTGACTAGTTGGGGTCACGCCCGTCAGTGTGGGTCCAACTACCCCCAACCATGTGTGCACACACAGACCGTGCGTCCCTGGTCTGGCCCTCTGACCGATTTTCCCCTCAGCTGGACTCTGGCTTGTAGACGCGGGGCCCGACGGAAACCAGTCTAAAATCATCCTCTGGGTAGCCTCTCCACTACTCCCTGGTGGGACCAGTAAACGTGTAAGCAGGCTACGACTAGTGGAGGGTCACAACGAAGTAGACTCTCATGTCAACGGAAAATAACGTCCGTATCCGATGAAGTACAAGGACCGTCCCACGTACTAGCACTGTCGCACGGTGACCACGGTCGGAAAAGAAACGGGAATGCGAACCACCCGGTACAGTCCAGAGCCTGGCGGTCCAACCCCGGCATGCCACAGGCTCTGACGGTCTATCATTGGGCCGTCATAGCCGTCTGACGGTCCAACACAGGAGCGTCACACGTTCGGTGCAAAATCGACTGTGACGCGCCAATACTGGTGCGTCACATGCCCTGACGCACCCAGCCTAGTGCGTCACAAGGTGAGCAGAAACCAACTGTGACGGACACCTCTCGGGACGTCACAGACTGTAACGGACCACCTCTGGTGCATTACAGGTTAGGGACGTGTCAGTCCTGATGCTCCCACACAGGGGCGTCACAAGGCTCTGACGCCCCACCCTGGGTGCGTCACAGACCTCGACCCCCAACGGTGAAAACCAACGGTCGGAATCGCTGTAACGGTCTAGCACCAGGGCGTCACAGCACTGTGGCGGTCTATCATGGGACCGTCAGGCCCACGAACGCCACGCCCAAAAGCCAACGAAGTGTAACGCACCTACTTGGGCGCGTTACACCCTGTGGCGGTCACTGAAACGACCGCCACAGTGCTCCGGCGATGAAACGACGAGTAAGCACAAAAAATGGCAACCACGCCCCCATACCTCCATGGGAGAGGGGGAAATCAAGGGGGAAGCCCCCCAGGGACCCCTAACATGATTCTAAGCCATCAAAATGTCGAATCGCGGCTCAAATCCATAGATCGGGCGAACTCTCCCCAAAATATGATTTTGCCCTAACCCACTTAAAAATGCCCCTCTCGACTCCCATTCTACCTACAAATCGCGGGGGATGACGGGATGAGCATAGGGATTCGTCCCCCTATCTCAATGGAGTGAAAGCTCCGCCGAATCGTTGCCGAAATCAAAGAAGATGCTTTTAGAATCTTCGTTCCTCCAAGAAAACCCACGAGCTATACGTCGCCATGATCACCTCGCCATCGTCGCCACGCCGCCGCCCTGTGCCGTCTGCAGTCGGAGGGGGTGCGCCGTGGTCTCGCCAGTCGAAGAAGAGGGGAAGAGGGGGCGCTCACGGTGGATGGGGGAGGAAGAAGAAAGAGGAAGAAGAAGAAGAAAAGGTGGGGGAGAGAGAAAAGAAGAGGGGTATTTATAGAAACTCTACAAATTTTAGAAAATACCGAAAAATAGAAAATCATGTTTTCGCGATCCTCGGAACGCACCGATCGCAACGGTACCACTCTTGTCTAGGTGAACGACCCGGTTCACCCGCAACGAGATTCCGAAGGATTTATCGGAATTCGTACCAAAAATCGGAAAACACGCGCGAAAAAGCCGCGGACGCACTCCGCGCCTCCGAAACAACTCCGGATCGCGCCGATCCGAATATGAAAGATGTTCGAAACGAAAATTTAGACACAATGGAGCTAGAAACTCCGAAAAAGTAGATCTGGGACCCAAAAGAAAGGATCTGAAAGGTCCTGAATATTACAGCGCTCCCCCCTTAAACAAATTTCGTCCTCAAAATTTAAGAACACAACTCAGGGGAAGAAGAGTGGACTCACTCGAACAAGTAAGGGAACTGCTGATGCATCTCGTCCTTACGCTCCCAAGAAGCCTCACCACCAGAGCGCCGCTACCACACCACCTTAACCAAGGGGATGACCTTATTCCGCAGGCGCTGCTCTCGCCTATCCTCAACGCAGACGGGAAACTCTGGGAGAGAAAGATTTGGAGTCACCTCGGGTCAAACAGAATCCTCAAGCACATGAGAGTCATCGGACATATACTTCCGCAACATCGAGACGTGGAACACGTCATGCACCGACGCCAACTCAGGGGGTAACTACAACCGATAAGCAACCTCACCGATGCACTCCACAATGCGGAAATGACCAATATAGCGGGAACTCAGCTTCCCGCGCCGCCCAAAACGCATCACCCCCTTCATCGGAGAAACTCTCAAGAACACACGATCGCCAACGGCGAACGTGAGGGGCTGCCTCCTCCGGTCAGCATAGCTCTTCTGCCGACTCTGGGCCGCCAACATGTTCTGACGAACCAAGTGCATGACATTCACACACTGCTGCACCAACTCCGGTCCCGTCAAAACATGCTCAGCAACCTCGAACCAATCAAGTGGAGTCCGACACGGATGCCCGTACAGTGCCTCATAAGGAGCCATGCCGATGCCCGAATGATAGCTGTTGTTGTAGGCAAACTCCACCAATGGCAGATGGTGAATCCAACTCCCTTGCCATTCCAGGCAACAGGATCTCAACATATCCTCCAAAGTCTGAATGGTCCTCTCTGACTGACCATCTGACTGAGGATGATACGCTGAGCTAAATGCTAACTCCGTGCCAAGAGCTCGCTAGAAACTCATCCAGAATCTAGAAGTGAAACGGGGATCTCGATCTGACACAATGGAAATGGGAATTCCATGCAAAGGCACGATCCGCTCCACATAAAGACGAGCCACCTTGGGCACACTCCAACTGACTTTGACCGGTAACAACCGAGCCACTTTCGTCAGCCTATCCACCAGCAACCAAATACTATCCTGCCCACTCGGAGTCCTCGGCAATCCCACCACAAAATACGTGGTCACGTGGTCCCATTTCCACGCGGGAACATCTAAGGGCTGCAGCACACCTCCTTGTCGCTGATGCTCCGTCTTCACCTGCTGACAGGTCAGGCACCGGGCCACGAACTCAGAAACATCTCTCTTCATGCCAGGCCACCAGAACTGCCTCCGCAAGTTCCGATACATCTTCGTCGCGCCCGGGTGTACGGTGTATCTGCTCCCATGAGCCTCGCGCAACACCGCATGACCAACCTATTCCTCGGCGGGGACGTACAGCCTGCCACGAAACCTCACAGCACCGTCCTCGCCAAGCTCCACATCAGCCATGGCCAAAATTCGAGGCAACTCCGGGTCTGCGTGTTGAGCCTCTATCACCTGACGGCGGATAGCAGGAGTGACAGTCAGACTCATAAGCACCGCTAACCCTAGCTCTCGGAGAATCTTGAGCCTGAATGACACTTCCGGCACTTGTTCCTAGAGCCTCCACTTCCTCAACATCAAGGCACTGACAGCGACCTTCCAACTCAAAGCATTGGCGACGACATTCATCCTGCCTGGCTGATAAGACAGGGTGAAGTCATAATCCTTCATATACTCCATCTAACGCCTCTACCTGAGGTTAAGGTCCCTCTGAGTGAACACATACCTCAGACTCTGATGGTCAGTAAACACCTCGAACTTCTCACCGTACAGATAATGCCTCCAGATCATCAGTGCGAAGATCACAGCTGCCAACTCTAGGTCATGGGTAGGGTAGTTCTCCTCATGTGACTTCAGCTGCCGCGAACATACGCCACCACTCTACCATGCTGCATCAACACAGCACCTAATCCAACCCCGAAAGCATCTGTACACACCACAAAATCTCCCGATCCAGAAGGTAAAACCAACACCGGAGTCGAGATGAGTAATCTCTTCAGTTCCCTGAAACTCTGCTCACACTCATCATTCCAGACAAAAGGCACATCCTTCTGTGTAAGTCTGGTCATCGGGGTCGCAATGTGAGAAAAATCCTGGATAAACCTCCGATAATAGCCCGCAAGCCCCAAGAAACTCCGGACCTCCGTCACAGACTTCGGCCTCGGCCACTGCATTACTGCCTCGACCTTGGCGGGATCCACGGAAATACTATCACCAGAAATCACGTGCCCCAAAAAGTGCACCTCACGAAGCCAGAACTCGCACTTACTGAGCTTCGCATACAACTAGTGATCTCGCAACGTCTGTAGCACCACACCCAAATGGTACGCGTGCTCCTCGACAGACCGCGAATAAATAAGGATGTCGTCCACAAACACGACCACGAACTGATCTAGATAGAGATGAAATGTTAGAGATGTATGCCCTTCAAGCCAATCACAAGTGTTGTGATGGCGACATTTCTTGTACAATTTCGTTCAATATACTAATGGCATTTTCTTCATTATATTCTTAGCACGTTATAGTATGTTTGTTGTAATATGATGAAGTCCTTGAATATGAGCTATGATGATTGGATCATAATGCGATTGTGATAATGAGAACAGTCATCTAGATGTTTATATTCTAAATGTTCCTGGTCATAGGATCTTCAAGAAGGGACATTGAAGATCCGGATAGACTGGTGCACGTGGTACTCACTCATGTGATGAGGGTGGTCGATCTCATAATCACCGGTGTGATGACATCAAGGTACGCGTGCAGGTGCTCGTTAGTGGAATGAGTTCACTGAACTGACCCGATCTAGAATTCCTGAATGGTAATCATGCTGACTGTCAATCAGGAGATTCTAGTGCCACAGTAGCATAGTTGGATCTTTGACCTGAGTCACTAACGAGGTTTTGCGTGGACTCCACTGAGCGCTTGATTGCTGACTTATGAACTTCAATCTTGTGGTTCTTAATAGTTAGCTATTCGGACTCAGTGGGATTCATGTGAAAACACTTTGGTGGACAACAAGGGATCATTCACTCTCTGCATGGATTAAGAGAGAGAATGCTCTATGGACATGTACTTAGAAATCCCTGGCCAGGGTATGGGGGTTCACTTAGAAAAGGAGTTTTCTAGTGAACTGTACTTAAGAGTACAAGGGTCCATAAGATCATGATGTTTTAGGGTTTGACAGTTTGACCGTACCCTAATTCTGATTGGAGCATTGTATGAATGAGGATCTATAACTGTGTGGAATCTGATGACGGAAAGGTTCAATATGGGTTGCATCCCTCCCAAAGTCATTTGGGATCACGAGGTGTTGCTTGGTGCCGTTCGTGGTCGGAAAGCATGTTAAATCCATTAAGAGTTATTGGATTATAACTAATTAAGTTAAGAAGAGTTCTTAACTTAATGGGCTTGAAAACTAAACAGACTATTGGGCCTAGAGGGTCACACACATTAGAGTAGTGGATCAGACGGAGAAGGACGGTAATTATAGACCGTTTCTGGGTTTTTGTGAAAAATGCCAGAGTCTATAAATACACGCTGAGGAGAGAAACCCTGGCCAAGCACTAGGGTTTCTCCCCTGGCCGCCCCCCCTCTCTCTCTCCTCCCTGACCTGGGCGCACCCCTCTCTCTCTCCCTCCTCCTACGGCGGTGGATGGTGGTGCTGAGGAGTGGCCGACGTGTGGAGATCGAGAAGGAGACTCCGTCCGTTCCCGCTGCTCGTGTGGATACATCTAGAGGCCGGACACTTGGACGGCTAGCAGCCCGACGAGCCTCTACTCGATCGTCTTCGGGCATCTGGGAATTGATTAATCCCGCAAAGGTATAGAACTGTTCTTCCTTGGCGGGTTCTACGATGAATAGTTTTTGATTTTGATCGCCAGCAACGATACGACTCTTAGGGTTTCGTTGTTTCCGCTGCTCCTCTGATCGAAACCTTACAGTGGTATCAGAGCCAGGTTGCTGGTTTGATCAAAATTGAGATTATTATATTATTTTTCGTCCTTCACGTTCATGCTTAGGGCTCAATTTAGGTTGTTCGATTGAGTCTCTCACGGATGAGTTTTTGGTCAATTGATCCCATGGAATTGTTCCTGGTATCAAGAGGATCAAAACGCACGTTTTGGTGCGTTGATTGACCCTATGGTGAGGGCGAATCGAACGGGTCTTCGGGGCGGTGGTCGCCGTTCGCACAGGGAGAGGGAGGCCGATTCAGGCCGTTAATCTCCAATTTTGGATGTCCATGGGGCTGGCAAGGGTTGCTGGAAGATTCCCCGTGGCATCCCATGGCGTCCGGGTGCGTGCGGCGGCCGGATGGGGAGGCTCCGGCGAGGTTCGCGGCGAACAGGGCGGAACGTCCCCGTGAAGGTCGCGGGCGCCTCCTCCGGCCACGGCGTCGAGGGCGGTGGTCGGAGTACGTGCCGGCGGGACCCCAGGGGTCGTCCGCGGTGGTCGGGGGTGGCGGACAGGCCCCCTGCGGCGAGCACCGGGGGGCTAGGGTTTTACCCCAGCCCCCTCCCCTTCGCGATCGGGCGGGGAAGACGACCCCCGCGGGTCTCCCGCGGGTGGATCCGGCGCGCGCCCGGATCCGCGCCCGATTAGGCCCCCCTTTAATTTTTTTTGATTTTTTATTCATTTTAAAATGTTTAAAATGCATATAATGTCAGAAAAGTTCTGGGAAAATTCTGAAAAATATTTTAATGGATTATAAAATTGTTTTAGAAATCTGTTAACTTATTTTTCATTATTGGCCCTTGGTTAATTAGTTAATGGGAATTTTAAAATGGTTTTAAATATTTCCTATTATCTAATTAATTAATGTTAATTACTATAAGGATGTGATTCTTATGAGGTTAATTAACAGTATATTTTTATTGAGCCCATGCTGTGAATGTGTATGACTTTTGTCTAAAGTTGTTTAGACTTGATTGTTTTTAACTAAATTGTTTAGTTAATTTATGTTGCGTGATTTCAAAACTAATTACTATTATTTTGAAATCAACGTTATATCTCGCTGTAATTATATGATAATTACTTTATGATGCATGTGATGTGTCATGTATGTGGATGGATGGTCATGGACTTAGTTATCATGTGATGGTATGGTTTGTGGTGAATGGATCATGATGTGATTATTGGGGCCTGCGTGCCTCCTTCTCTCCCTCTCTTATTAATCCGGGTTGTACATTCTATCTCCCACCTATGTTGTACTCCCCTTGACTGGTTCAAGGTTTCTTATTATTATCTGATGTATTTTTATGGGCCTGCGTGCCCAAATTTCAAATTTACTTGTAATAATAAGAAGCGGATGGAGACTAAGAAGGAGACCGTCTTCGGTGGCTCGGGAGATTCTTCACATCCAGTGGGAGCATTGGATGCTCCAAGTCTTTGTGAATTTACCATGTTGTGTGTACATTACCAACTGGCTCTGGTAATGTTGCTAGGTTTAAAGTCCATGATCATCCATCGGTGTTATAGCATATATTTGATATATGTGGTTATGCTACTAATTGTATATATATACATAATTTTAGAGTATATTCGATACTCCAAATTATTATTATTATATAGCACCTATATTGATGAGACCAAAATATTCAAATCCCCTTCAATCAAATATTAGGTCGATAAGCGTGAGACATTAAGAATGTTCCACGTAGCCTTCCGTTGTTATAGTCAAAGTGAGCCGTCCTTAGACTGTGGGAGTTTGTTGTGCTACCACAAGACTATCACAGCAAGGGGACGGAGACTTAGGCTAGGGCTTGGGCCGAACCTTGGGATGGGGGCTGGCATGGCTTTGTTGTGCTACCACAAGAGTTATGTCATAAACCCACTCTCATAACGTAACAACGGGTTGGACCTAACCAACGCTCGTGGTTTGTTGTGCTACCACAAGATCACGAAGCGTTTGGAGGCTAAATTACTGGGAGTTACAAGGAGTTGTAATTGGCAAGAGTTGCCTACCCATTAAGTATGGGATAGTTTGTTGTGCTACCACAAGACTACTTCCATAATGTTAATGGGATCCTAGTACCCACTAGGACACAGTCGTTGTGTCCCGTCTTTGCATATTAGGGGTTATGCAAAATCGTCGAAAATTAGTGGGAGTATTAAGTTAGCATAAAAGTCCATGTCTTAATTTAATATCATGAATATCTGCAATGTTGTTCTAAATTCTATTATTTCCTCTTATAGATCGCAATGACGAACCACCCATTGAGAGGCATATTGGATGCCAACAGGCTGACTGGTCCAAATTATGTCGATTGGCTCAGGAATCTGAGAATTGTTCTCACGGCTGAGAAAATAGCCTATGTCCTTGAGCAGCCTGTTCCCCCTGTTCCTGCTGATGATGCCGATGAGGCTGAGGTGATTCTTTATGAGAAGCATAAGGAAGATGCCACTCTGGCCCAATGTTATATGCTAGCCTCCATGACTAATGAGTTACAAAGGCAGCATGAAAAGATGGATGCTAGATCCATCCTATTCCATCTGGAGGAGCTCTTTGGAGCTCAGAGTAGAACAGAGAGATATGAGATATCTAAGAATCTGTTCGGGGCCAAAATGTCTGAGGGAACATCTGTGCAGACACATGTTCTCAAAATGATAGAGTGGAATGAGAGGCTAAAAGAATTAGGTTTTAATATGAACAAGGATTTGTGCATTGACCTAATCTTGCAGTCTCTCCCATGTTCATTCTCCCAGTTCATAGTGAATTTCAACATGAATAAGATAGAGTGCTCTCTAGCAGAGCTTCTTAATATGTTGAAGACAGCTGAGGGGACAATGAACAATGGAAATCTTCTGTGCTACTTGTTGGTAAGACCAACAAGAAGAGAAAGAATCAATCTATTTTTAAGAAAAATAAGAAGAAAAAGCAGGATAAGCAGGGAAAGACTGCCAAAAGGATGAGGCTAAGAAGGACAAGGGCCAATGTTTCCACTGCCATAAGGATGGTCATTGGAAGAGGAACTGTAAGTTGTATCTTGCAGAAAAGGCAAAACAGAAGCTTGGAGAAGCTTCAGGTATGTTCATGATTGTTGACCTAAACTTGTCTTATAGATCCACATCGTGGGTATTAGATACTGGATGTGCATCTCATATCTGCAATGACTTGCAGGTGCTGACAAGCAGTAGGCAATTGAACAAAGGCGAGGTTGACTTGCGACTGGGAAATGGAGCAAAGGTTGCTGCGCTCGCAGTTGGGAAGGTGAACCTCCAGATGCCTACAGGAGTTACACTAGAGCTTATAGACTGTTATTATGTTCCTTCTATAATAAAGAACATTATTTCCATTTCTTGCTTAAATAAATATGGATTTGTTGTAAGTTTTGGAAACAATGGTTGTTCTTTATTATTAAATGGTGAATTGTTTGCCAGTGGGAGCTTAATGAATGGTTTGTATATTTTAGATGTGGCATCTTCTGTGATGTGTGTGGACAAACCTCTTAAGAGAAAAAGAGGCAATGTGAATAGAGCTTATCTTTGGCATTGTAAGCTTGGTCATATCAATGAGGAAAGATTGAAAAAGTTGTGTAAGAATGGATACCTTGATCCATTTGATTATGAATCATTCACGACTTGTGAATCTTGCCTCATGGGTAAGATGACCAAGTCTCCATTTTCTGGACATGGAGAAAGAGCAAGTGAGTTATTAGAACTCATACACTCTGATGTGTGTGGACCTATGTCCATACATGCCAAAGGAGGTTATTCATACTTCATTACATTCACTGATGATTTCTCAAGATTTGGATACGTGTACTTAATGAAGTACAAATCTGAAGCTTTTGAGAAATTTGTCGAGTTTAAGAATGAAGTAGAGAAACAAACCGGGAAAAGGATTAAAACTCTTCGATCAGATCGAGGGGGTGAATACTTGAGTACGGAGTTCACACAGTTTTTAAGGGATAATGGAATATTGTCTCAATGGACTCCTCCTTATACACCTCAGCTGAATGGTGTGGCAGAAAGGAGGAATCGTACCCTATTAGATATGGTACGGTCCATGATGTGTTTTGCTGGTTTACCCTTGTCCCTCTGGGGTTATGCCTTGGAGACTGCTGCACACTTGTTGAACAAAGTCCCATCAAAGTCTGTCGACTCCACTCCATATGAGATATGGAAAGGAAAGAAGCCAAATCTTAAGTACTTTAAGGTTTGGGGTTGCCCTGCCCATGTAAAGAAACATGACTCTAATAAACTGGGATCTAAGACTGAGAAGTGCAGGTTTGTGGGATATCCTAAGGAAACTTATGGATATTATTTCTACCAGCCTAGCGATCAAAGAGTGTTTGTAGCTAAACGTGCTGTATTTCTTGAGGAAGAGTATATCCTTGAAGGAAACAGTGGGAGCTCGGTAGAACTAGAAGAAGTTCTAGAACCACAACCTGTCAGTGTACCTTCTCAAGATCCAGTACAAACTGACCCACAAACTGTGCGTAGGTCAGGCCGGATACCTGTTCAACCAGATAGATATGTAGGACATATTTCTGGTAAGGTATCACATAATGAGGATGATGATCCTAAGACCTACGAGGAGGCAATGAGTGTCATTGACTCCAGGAAATGGCAAGAGGCCATGATATCTGAAATGGATTCCATGTACTCCAACCAAGTTTGGAACTTGGTGGATCCACCTGAGGGTATTGTACCTATTGGATGCAAGTGGATCTTTAAAAGAAAGATTGGAGTAGATGGAAAGGTTGATACCTATAAGGCAAGGCTTGTAGCGAAGGGATATCGTCAAAGGCAAGGGGTTGACTATGACGAAACCTTCTCTCCTGTAGCCATGCTAAAATCCATTAGAATTTTACTTGCCATTGCTGCACACTATGATTATGAAATCTGGCAGATGGATGTGAAGACGGCATTCCTCAATGGAAACCTTGAGGAAGAAGTGTACATGACACAACCTGAGAGATTCACATCCAAAGAGTATCCAGATAGAGTGTGCAGGCTTCAGAGGTCCATATATGGACTAAAGCAAGCATCTCGCAGTTGGAACATAAGGTTTGATGAAGCAATCAAATCTTATGACTTCGTTAAGAACGAAGATGAGCCATGTGTATACAAAAAGGCAAATGGCAGTGCAATCACTTTTTAGTACTGTATGTGGATGACATACTACTCATTGGGAATGATGTAGGTATGTTATCGTCAGTCAAAGCCTGGCTGTCAAAGTATTTCTCCATGAAGGATTTGGGAGAAGCATCCTATGTGTTGGGGATTAGGATCTATAGAGATAGATCAAAGAGGATGCTAGGCTTGTCCCAATCAATGTACATAGACACCATTGTCAAAAGGTTTGGCATGGAAGACTCCAAGAGAGGTCTAATACCAATTAGACATGGAGTCTACCTCTCTAAGGAAATGTCCCCTAAAACTCCTGAAGAGAGGGAGTACATGAGTAGGGTTCCCTATGCCTCTGCCATAGGGTCCATCATGTACGCGATGTTATGTACTAGGCCTGATATAGCTTATGCTCTAAGTGTTACGAGCAGGTATCAAGCGGATCCAGGTGAACAACACTGGATAGCTGTGAAATGTATCCTTAAGTACTTAAGAAGGACTAAGGATCTATTTCTGGTTTATGGAGGAGAGGACTTGAAACTGAGAGGATACACTGACTCTAGTTTCCAGTCTGACAAAGATGACAGCAAGTCAACCTCTGGGTTCATTTTTACTCTCAATGGTGGGGCAGTGAGTTGGAAGAGTTCCAAACAAGAAACCACTGCTGATTCAACAACCGAGGCTGAGTACATAGCTGCTGCCGAGGCGTCAAAGGAGGCGGTCTGGATGAAGAAGTTCATCGATGGATTGGGAGTTGTCCCAAGCATCTCTGATCCTGTCCCCATATTTTGTGACAACAATGGGGCAATTGCACAAGCAAAGGAGCCGAGGTCTCATCAGAAGTCCAAACATATTCTGCGGCGTTATCACTTGATCAGAGATATTATAGCTAGAGGAGATGTGATAGTAGATAGAGTATCTTCTGCTGACAATATTGCGGATCCATTGACTAAGCCTTTATCTCAAAGTGTGTTTGAGCGTCACCTTGGGCTGATGGGGATCAAGCATGTGGGTGATTGGCTTTAGTGCAAGTGGGAGATTGTTAGAGATGTATGCCCTTCAAGCCAATCACAAGTGTTGTGATGGTGACATTTCTTGTACAATTTCGTTCAATATACTAATGGCATTTTCTTCATTATATTCTTAGCACGTTATAGTATGTTTGTTGTAATATGATGAAGTCCTTGAATATGAGCTATGATGATTGGATCATAATGCGATTGTGATAATGAGAACAGTCATCTAGATGTTTATATTCTAAATGTTCCTGGTCATAGGAACTTCAAGAAGGGACATTGAAGATCCGGATAGACTGGTGCACGTGGTACTCACTCATGTGATGAGGGTGGTCGATCTCATAATCACCGGTGTGATGACATCAAGGTACGCGTGCAGGTGCTCGTTAGTGGAATGAGTTCACTGAACTGACCCGATCTAGAATTCCTGAATGGTAATCATGCTGACTGTCAATCAGGAGATTCTAGTGCCACAGTAGCATAGTTGGATCTTTGACCTGAGTCACTAACGAGGTTTTGCGTGGACTCCACTGAGCGCTTGATTGCTGACTTATGAACTTCAATCTTGTGGTTCTTAATAGTTAGCTATTCGGACTCAGTGGGATTCATGTGAAAATACTTTGGTGGACAACAAGGGATCATTCACTCTCTGCATGGATTAAGAGAGAGAATGCTCTATGGACATGTACTTAGAAATCCCTGGCCAGGGTATGGGGGTTCACTTAGAAAAGGAGTTTTCTAGTGAACTGTACTTAAGAGTACAAGGGTCCATAAGATCATGATGTTTTAGGGTTTGACAGTTTGACCGTACCCTAATTCTGATTGGAGCATTGTATGAATGAGGATCTATAACTGTGTGGAATCTGATGACGGAAAGGTTCAATATGGGTTGCATCCCTCCCAAAGTCATTTGGGATCACGAGGTGTTGCTTGGTGCCGTTCGTGGTCGGAAAGCATGTTAAATCCATTAAGAGTTATTGGATTATAACTAATTAAGTTAAGAAGAGTTCTTAGCTTAATGGGCTTGAAAACTAAACAGACTATTGGGCCTAGAGGGTCACACACATTAGAGTAGTGGATCAGACGGAGAAGGACGGTAATTATAGACCGTTTCTGGGTTTTTGTGAAAAATGCCAGAGTCTATAAATACACGCTGAGGAGAGAAACCCTGGCCAAGCACTAGGGTTTCTCCCCTGGCCGCCCCCCCCTCTCTCTCTCCTCCCTGACCTGGGCGCACCCCTCTCTCTCTCCCTCCTCCTACGGCGGTGGATGGTGGTGCTGAGGAGTGGCCGACGTGTGGAGATCGAGAAGGAGACTCCGTCCGTTCCCGCTGCTCGTGTGGATACATCTAGAGGCCGGACACTTGGACGGCTAGCAGCCCGACGAGCCTCTACTCGATAGTCTTCGGGCATCTGGGAATTGATTAATCCCGCAAAGGTATAGAACTATTCTTCCTTGGCGGGTTCTACGATGAATAGTTTTCGATTTTGATCGCCAGCAACGATACGACTCTTAGGGTTTCGTTGTTTCCGCTGCTCCTCTGATCGAAACCTTACACGAAACACCCTCTACATCAAGTCCGTGAAGGCTACGGGGGCATTGGTGAGCCCGAACGGCATCACCAAGAACTCATAATGCCCGTATCTTGAGCTGAACGCAGTCTTCTCCACGTCAGACTCTCGAATCCACAACTGATAATAACCGGACCGCAAATCAATCCGCGAGAACACTCGAGCAGACTGAAGCTGGTCGAACAAATCATCAATCCGCGGCAACGGATACTTGTTCTTAACGGTTACCTTGTTCAGCTGCCGGTAGTCAATGCTGCCGGTAGTCAATGCACAGCCTCAGACTACCGTCCTTCTTCTTCACGAACAACACTGGCGCACCCCAAGGGGAAAAGATAGGATGAATATACCCCTTGGCCAACAACTCCTGCAACTGCGCCCTCAACTCGGCGGGAGCCATACGGTAAGGAGCCTTCGCCAAAGGTCCCGTACCAGGCACAATCTCGATAATGAAATCGATCTCCGCTGGGGAGGCAATCCAGGTAAGTCCTCCGAAAAACATCGGGAAACTCGCACAACACCGGAATGTCCTTGATGTCCGGACATGGCTGGTCTACCAAGACCACAGAAGCGAGAAAACCCTGACAACCCGCATCAAGCAAACGACGAGCCCTAATAGCCGAAATAAGGAAGTGGGAAGAGGAAGACCTAATACCTTGAAAATAGAAGGTGGGTCCACGAAGTCGCAAGAAATAAACCCTCTTCGAGCCGCAATCCACCAACGCATGATGTGCCTCGAGTCAATCCATGCCCAAAATCACATCAAAGTCCTGAAGCGGCAACGCATAGAGCCTAGCCGGCAAACTCCGCCCTTCAACCCACACTGGAACCTCATCGAAACAATACGGAGTGATCATAAAATCACTCGAAGGTAATTCCACTGCCAAATCACAGGACAACTGGGTCACCGGCTCCTCGATACTCAGCGTGAAATCCTCCGAAATAAATGAATGAGACGCGCCAGAATCAAACAAAACTCGAGCCGCACAACCCAAAATCTGAACGGTATCTTCCACGAGCTGCGACGCCACTGCCTCGACCCTGGTCATGTGTGTAACCTGGCCTCGAGCTCTCTGCCTACCTCCCACCCTCGCTGACCTGGGTAGCGGCGGATACTGTCCCTGTTGCAGCTGCTGATGTGGCCTCTGCTGCTGAAGAACCTGCTACGGCTGAGGAAACTGCTGTTGCTACTGCCTCTAAAGATAGTCACTCGCCATATGCCCTGACTGGTCACACCTAAAATAAACCATCGGCGCCGTGCACTGCCTGCCTGGGTGGGACTCGCCACACCGAGGACACAGTCATCGCGGTCCACCCACTAATCCCTGACGCTGAAAAAGGACCGGCTGCTGTACACTGCCCGATGACGCCTGCCTCTTGGGCTTCTTACGGAAACTCTTCTTGAGAAACTTCTTAACCTTCGAGCCAAAAGACACAGATTTTGTCACTGACGCCACCGGTGTCGGCGCTCCTGAACCACCCGTCGTATGCTGAAAAGGGCCCTGCTGCTGGGTAGCTGACTGCTGGCTACGGCCTGACAAGGACTGCCCCTGTCTGATCGGTCCCCGAGTCCTCTACATATCTATCTCCAAGGACGCCGCTACACGAGAAGCTGTTTCCAAATCAGTGGCAGCGTTCACGATCAAATGATGTCTCAGCTCCTGCCTCAAACCCTGCACGAATTGTGGGGTCTTCACCTTCTCATGCTCCATGACATGAGGCGCATAACGATCCAGCTCAACAAATCGGGCAATGTACTGCAACACGGACATGTCGCCCTGGACCAGCTCCAAAAACTCATGCATCCTCTGCGTAGCAATATACTCTGGACAGTAAGCACGCTCGAAAGCACTGACAAAGTCACTCCACACAAACTGCTCAAGGGGACGTGACTGAAAGGACGTCTTCCACTCGGAAGACCACCACTCCCGAGCCGTGCCCTGCAACTGGTTGTAGGCCAACATCACCTTATCCTCCGCAGTACACCGCATGGAACTGAACACCTGCTCCATCTCGTCGAGCCAACTCCGAGCCAAATCAGGGTCTGGCTGATCGCCATAGTAAGGTGGATGGAACTGCATGAAATCCCTCACTGCTCGGCCTAGCCCACCCCTGGTGGACGAGTCCTCACCAGCCTCTCCGCCGAACTACTGCGACATAAGCTGGCACATGCCACGGAAGAAATCCTCGGCCCCCGGAAACCTCGCAGTATCCACTGCCTCGGTGGCCGCTGGTGGCACTCTACTCTGCTCCTCCTGCACCTCCTGCTGGATCTCCTGAGCTCTAGCCAACTGACCCTGCTGAGAGCGAGTGCTCCGCCTCGGCGCCATACTCGCTTCTGAAGCAAAAGACAGAAAACACGGAGACAACAAGGTTAATAAAAACACATGGTCCCCGATGCCAGCGTTAACTGCACATCATTGTTGTGGACTAGTGGACCACTACAATCACTTATGATTCTCGTATAATTCCACAATCGCGCTCTAATACCAGCTGTAACGACCCGAGAATCTAATTACCGGGAAGGCGCGATAACCCGAGACTCGCACCGCCACCCACGAGCCCGAAGACTCGGAAGGGTTAAAAGGATGGTGTGGAGACTACACAAGTATCATAAATAATTGTAGAAATTAAATACTTTATATGATTAAGCAGGAAATAAATTAACATTTTACATAATACATGGTCCACAAGATATAACAAAATAACAACAGTAGTCCACAACTAGTACAGAGACAAGAAAGAAAAGTACAGCTACACGGGGCAAACCCAGGCTCTGACCTCTGGCACTAACGCTGGGCACCGGAATCATGCTGAGCCTCAGACGCACTCCCCTGAAGCCGCGCCTCACCTGAAACACGGTGAAAACACGCATGGAATGAGTCTCAGAATAAGACTCAGTAGGGATCACTCGAACCCTATCTCGTGAAACGGGAAACCACTACGCTAACGGTTAAGCGAGTACCTCAGAAGTAACAGCCCTGCAACTACAACACCGATCTCATGGCACGAAAACTGACGCACGCGCCACGGTGAAACAATCGGAACTCATCGGTCAACCTGACAAAAACCCGAAGGTCGAAGTCACAAGAGACTGACTGACAGTCTGTCACTCCCGACTCGACAGGAGTACCTCCCACTAGAAGCAAGGCCGGATGCATCCACAGACGTCTTAGTCTGCGCCTCAGGTGTCTCCCTCCGGCCCAGCGAGAACTGAGACACCGTACAAGTAACCACGAACAAGTGACTAGTTGGGGTCACGCCCGTCAGTGTGGGTCCAACTGCCCCCAACCACGTGTGCACACACAGACCGTGCGTCCCTGGTCTGGCCCTCTGACCGATTTTCTCCTCAGCCGGACTCTGGCTGGTAGACGCAGGGCCCGACAGAAACCAGTCTAAAACCATCCTTTGGGTAGCCTCTCCACCACTCCCTGGTGGGACCACTAAATGTGTAAGCAGGCTACGACTAGTGGAGGGTCACAACGGAGTAGACTCTCAAGTCAACGGAAAATAACGTCCGTGTCCGACGAAGTATGGGGACCGTCCCACGTACCAGCACCGTCGCACGGTGTCACGTCCCGACGCGGAATATCGAGGGCGCGACGAGTCGTAAACACGCGTGTCGATCAGAGCATGTACAATTTTATTTCTAAAGTCAGAAATGAACGGGAAAATGATACTTTTATTCCATCAAAATGAAGTTTACATCACTAATTCATAAGTCATAAAGGCAATTACAAACTTCCAATCCCAAAGTACATCATTCTTGTAAAACACTAATGATCTACATAAACCTAGGTAAAAAGGAAAATCACTCTCTCACTCTTGTCCATGCCCTTGTACATTTTCATTTCCTGCAACAATTAACCAAAACGTAGGGTGAGCTAAAAGCTCAGTAGGATTTTATATCTCTATGAACCAGGCAATCTCTAAGTGTTAGCAATTTAAACAATTTTCTAACTTGTATCGGGAAGTGTATAAACATGAATAGAATTTCTAAGTAATTGAGATGATATGATATCAAGATGAATTTCCAAGTAATGACTTTGAACAAGTAAAGAATTTCATGTAATTGGCCATTTTCACGCAAGTCAAGTAATTCATGTAATTTTCAAGTAAACAAGTAACAAGTAAACAAGTACGAATAGTGGAATGCCGTATCAAGTAAATCTATCATGCACTTCGGTGCAATGCCACACCGTTGGTCAATCAACTCCCATGGGCACAAGTACTTTCGGGCGCTCCCCCCAGGACCAGACCGGGCCCCATTAATGCCAGGCATTGAGTCATATGGATCCGAAGATCCCAAGTACGTTTAGACATCCACTTTATATAATTATGGCCAACGAATTTCAAGAATAAGCTAATTTGTAAAAAGTACAGATCTGACAAAAACTTCAGAAGTAGCAAAAGAAGTGAATAATAATTTTAAGGCATAATGTTTAACGACATTAAGTCGTGGAATTCAAAAATGAACGGTAAGTAGGAAGAAAATTTAAGATAGTAATTGATTAGAATTAATTTTTAAATATCTTAGTTAAATCTCGGAATCATAAAACATAGAGTTTTAGTTATGAAAATATATGCTTTATGAATTACAACCATGAGTTTAGATATTAGTACTTAATCATATATTAATTAACCGTACGATAATAAAATAGAATTTTATGTCAAAAATAACTCTAATTCGCTGAAAATAATCCTAACATGTTGAAAATGATTTTTATATGTTGCTTTACTGATAAGATGGTTAAAATAAAATTTTCATGCTGGATTTAATTTTTAACTTGCTAGAAATTAATATTTAACATGCTAAAATTAATACATAACATGCTAAAATAATTCTCATATATTAACTTACTGATATGATGATAAGATAAGTTTACCATGCTGATTACAGAAATTCTCTGATGACAACATAATTTTTATCATGCTAAAAATCATTTTTCTATATTTATTTGCTAATTATTTGATAGGAAAATAGAATTATCATGCTGAAAAATAGTTTTAATACACTGAAAATAATTCTACCATGCTAAAAATAATTCTAACATGCTGGAATAATTTTACCATACTGGAAGAAATTTTATCATGTTGGAAGTAATTTTCATGCATCATTTTACTAATTATTTAATAGGAAATTAGGTTTCATATGCACAAAAATAGCTTTAAATATATTTTAACATGCTGAAAATAATTTTTATATCTCAGTATGTATAAAATAATTTTATCATATTGGAAGTCATTTTTAACATGCTGGAAATAGTTTTAACATGTTGGAAACAATTTTTAGTATGTATAAACTAATATGGTGAAAATTAGATTTTTACATGTAAAAATAATTCCATTCTACAAAAATAAATTTTTAACATGCTGTAAGAATTAAAACATGTTAATATTACCTTTTCTTACTTTTGGTGACTAAATGCGTACAATTAACGTGAATTTTCAAAGGGTATATTTCCTATTGTATAGTGACTTAAGTTTAGTCCCACATTGGAAGTTACAAAAACTTGCATGGCTTTATATGTTGGAGAGCTCACCCTTGGGTTAGGACCCAAGGGACATAGGATGTGGGCTTGAGTTGTGAATTGATACAAAACTAGTAATATATATATATATATATATATATATATATATATATATTTATGCCGTGCCGTGCCGTGCCGTGGAAAGCTAAAGCTTGCGGCTATTGTTCTTTGAACGCGCTGGCCCTGGCCAGCGCGACCTGAAGAACGCGCTAGCCAGTGCTAGCGCGATCATGTCTATATATATATATATCTTTTCATATTATATTATTTTGACCCCTCAAGGCCCGGGGTTAACGGTCTGAACGCGCTAGGGGAGAGTAGCGCGTTCATGAAGAACACGCTAGGTACCTATAGCGCGACCAGGAAAGTATATTTTTTTGAAAATTTGGTCAAAGGGACGGGGTCTGTATGAACGCGCTATATCGGGGCAGCGCGTTCAGAAGGCGCTACTGAGGTATAGCGCGTTCTGGACCTGATGAAAAAAAGGAATACCCCTCCAATCAAATGACCATAACTTACTCATTTTATAACGGAATTTAACAAATGAGCTATCAATGGAAAGAGAACAGAAAAATGAACAACATGGCATGATTTAATTAGAGTTTAGCCTGAGAGACACCTACCTTTAGACGGATCTAAAGAAATATCCCCAAATATAAGAAAACCCTTTGATCTTCCAAATCTTCCTTCAAATCTCCACCAATCTTCGCAGCAGCGTATACTTAACCTCCAGGATGGTTTGAGGGTCGAATGAGGTTCTATTTATAGTCAAAAATTGGCCAAATGTGTCAAGATTCTTGCCTAACAATGCCAAACTTTCTAACTCCGAATTAGAAAAAAAATGTCATTTCTCCTCTTAATCTAGCCCATCTTAGGTGTGAAAACAATGCAATTTCGGCTGGTCTAAGGTGGGCTGTTAGGTAAGGGTCGATTTTTGAGTCAAACTTCTAGAAATGGGGTTATTATAATCCCTTAAATATCATATTAAACACATGTTACGAATTTAAGGTTAATTTAACCTTTATTGAATCCTTTAACCATTAATTCAGCCCATTATGGATTATCCAATGGGCCAATTGTAAACCTAATCCATTACATGGACTTTTATTGGGCTTACTATGATTTATCTAAGGTTTAAAGCATTTAATATCTATTTACTTCTAGTTAATTCAAGTAAATTCAATAAACTAGTTTATTTCATATAGTAAAAATAAATTTGATTATTTCATGAAAATTTTATTTACATAATGAAATTAAAATTTTATTTCTCATTTTTAAATTTTGGGTTTCTACATCCTCCCCCACTTAAAAGAATTTGGTCCTCCAAATTCACATTATATAACTAAAATTCAAAAATTCGAGTAGAAAGGTCGAATTTCTAACCTGAGAATAAATCCGGGTATTTCTTCTTGATGGATTCTTCCAATTCCCAGGTTACTTCCTCGAACCCACGCTTGCTCCATTGGACTTTCACCATCGGTATGGCCCGATTTCTCAGTTGGTGTAATTTCCGATCTAGTATCTTGATCGGTCTTTCTTCATATGATAAGTCTTTTTGGAGTTTCAATTCATCAAATTGAATCACATGTGAAGGGTCATAGACGTATTTCCTTAGCATGGATACATGGAATACGTCGTGTACACCGGCCAATTGAGGAGGTAAGGCCAGCTTGTATGCTACCTCGCCGATTCTCTCTAGAATCTCGAAAGGGCCGATAAATCTCGGACTTAGCTTTCCTTTGATGCCGAATCTTCTAATTCCACGGGTGGGTGAGATCTTTAAGAAGACATGCTCCCCCACTTGGAATTCAAGGTCTCTCCTCCGATTGTCAGCGTAGCTCTTTTGCCTTGATTGGGCGACCTTTAGCCTTCCTTGTATTAACTGGATTTTGTCGGTTGTGTCTTGTACAATGTCGGGACCAAGCAATCCCTTGTCACCAACCTCGCTCCAGCATAGAGGCGATCTGCAACTTCGGCCATATAATGCTTCGAATGGTGCCATTTGAATACTCGGCTGATAGCTATTGTTATAAGCGAACTCAATCAGCGGTAAGTGTTCGTGCCAACTACCACCGAAGTCAATCATGCAGGCTCTCAACATATCTTCAATAATTTGATTCGTCCTCTCGGTTTGTCCATCCGTCTGAGGGTGAAAAGCCGTACTAAACCTTAGTCTAGTACCCATTGACGATTGTAAACCCTTCCAGAAATGAGAGGTGAATCTCGGATCTCGGTCCGAAATAATAGAGCTTGGAATACCATGCAGCCTTACGATCTCCTTGATATATAAGGCGGCTAGAACATCCATGGTCCATCTAGTCTTGATAGGTAAAAAGTGAGCGACTTTGTTAACCGATCCACAATTACCCATATAGCATCAAAACCATTTCGGGTCTTTGGTAATCCAACAATGAAGTCCATACCGATACTATCCCATTTCCATTCCGGTATTTCGAGAGGCTTGAGCTTGCCAGCCGGTTTGAGGTGTTCGGCCTTGACTTGTTGACAAACCAAACATCGGCTTACGAACTCGGCTATCTCTCTCTTCATATTAGGCCACCAGAATGTTCTCTTGAGGTCTTGGTACATTTTTGTAGCACCGGGGTGAATAGTGTACCTTGACTGATGTGCTTCCTCTAGGATTTTACCCTTGATCGTAGAACAATCGGGTACACAAGTTCTGCCTTTGAATAATAGCCTTCCATCATTAGCCAGAAGGAAATCCGGTCGTTGATCTAATTTGTCTTTAATTTTAACGATCATCGGATCATCACCTTGCCGTTCCTTAACTTCCGAGAGTAACTCGGGTTGGAGTCGAATATTAGCAATAAAGACTCCGCCTTCCTTCTCCTCCATATTGAGGTTTAAGTTGGCCATTTCTTTAAGTAGATGCCATTCTTTAACCATCAAGCTCGATAATAAAGCCATTGGTTTTCGGCTAAGTGCATCAGCTACGGCATTGCCTTTTCCTGGGTGATATTGTATAGAGAAGTCGAAATCCTTTAAATATTCCAACCACCGTCTTTGTCTCATATTGAGCTCCTTTTGAGAGAATAAATATTTGAGACTCTTGTGATCAGAATACACCGTAAAGGCTTTGCCATAGAGATAATGTCGTCAGATCTTCAAAGCAAAGACCACAGCTGCCAGCTCTAGGTCATGTACGGGATAATTTTCCTCGTGTTTCTTCAATTGCCGTGAAGAATAAGCTATGCCCTTTCCGTGTTGCATTAATACGCAACCTAGGCCAATTCTAGATGCATCAGCATATACTTCAAATCCTCCTCCTTCTGTAGGTAATGTGAGAATAGGAGCAATCGTCAGATAATCCTTTAAAGTTTGAAAGTTTTTCTCGCATTCCTCGGACCATATAAAAGGATTCTCCTTCCTTGTCAATCTTGTTAAAGATATTGCGATCTTTGAGAAATCCTTGATAAATCTTCGATAATATCCAGCCAATCCCAAAAAGCTTCGGATTTTCGTCACACTACTAGGTCTTTCCCAGTTCTTTACGGCCTCGACCTTTGAAGGATCGACGGCGATACCATTCCGGGAAATTATGTGACCGAGAAAAGAAACTTCCTCCAACCAGAAATGACACTTGCTTAATTTGGCATAAAGCTTGTGATCTCTTAATAATTGAAGGGCCTTCTTGAGATGTTCCTCATGTTCTTCCTTTGACTTGGAGTAGATCAAAATGTCGTCAATGAAGACAACCACAAATTGATCGAGGTACGGCCTGAATACGTTGTTCATCATTTGCATAAATGCGGCAGGCGCATTAGTTAAGCCAAAAGGCATAACGGTGAACTCGTAATGTCCATACCTACTCCGGAATGCAGTCTTGTGAATATCACTTTCTTTGATCTTTAATTGATGATAACCAAATCGAAGATCGATCTTTGAGAAATATTGAGCTCCAGAAATCTGGTCGAATAATTCATCAATTCTCGGCAATGGATATTTATTCTTGATGGTGAGTTGATTCAATTGTCGATAATCAACACATAGTCTCATCGAACCATCCTTCTTCTTGACAAATAAAATCGGGGCTCCCCAAGGTGAAGTACTTAGTCGGATAAACCCCTTCTCCAGTAATTCCAATAATTGATCCTTTAACTCCTTCATTTCCACGGCAGGAGCTTTAGAAACGGGTGCCGCTCCCGGAATTAAATCAATAGAGAAAATCACTTCTCTCTCGGGTGGAATACCAGGCAACTCGTCCGGAAATACATCAGAATAATCCCGAACGATAGGAATGTCCTTTAGAATGGGTTCCGTGTGCTCGGTCATAGTGATAGAAACTAAGAAACCGACACAACCCTTCCTCAACAATTTCTCGGCTTTGAGGGCCGAAATTAGAGGTATGTGCTTGGAATGCCTGATACCCGAAAATAGAAGGTCGGGGTAACCCCTGAAAGTTACCGTCCCCAGCTTGCAATTGACACTAGCACCATGTGTAGATAGCCAATCGGCACCCAAAATAACATCATATCCTTCCATCTCCAAGCATACCAAACCAGCGGGTAAGTTATAACCGCTAATTAGAATTTCACTATCAGGATAGAAGTGTTTAATCTCCGTTCCCATTCCAATAGGGGTAGTGATAGTGAGTGTAGAATCTAACGGAACAGGCTTCATAGGTAAAAGACCAGTAAATCTTCTAGATATAAATGAATGCGTAGCTCCGGTGTCAAATAAGACAGAGGCAGGCTTGGAGTATATGAAAAGAGTACCTTCCACGATGCCTCCTTCCTCGGTAGGTTCCTTACCCATAAGGGCTTGAAGTCTTCATGGCTTCTTGGCAATAATAGGAAGCTTTGCCGGTGATGGAGCTTGCTCGTTGAGAAGAGGGCAATTCAGGATCCTATGCTCCCGACTCCCGCATCGAAGACATGCACCGAGCTTTCTCCAACATTCCTCAGCTTTATGTCCGGGCTTCTCGCAGTATTTGCATAATTCCTTTGATGTTGCTGATATAGGGACAATTTGTTTATCGAATGTCCTCGGTTTCTTATCCCCATAAAAATTACGTCCACCTTTGTTGAAATTACGACCGTCCTTGATGAAATTACGCCCGTCATTGGGCCTTTTCTTCCCGAAGGAAGGTTTGAAACTTCCGGACCCAGTAACTTGCTCACTCTTGGCTTCCCTTCCTCGGATGCGATTCGATAACTCCGTTGCATCTTCTAGGAGTTGTGCTCTCCGTACCATATCAGAATATGATTGAATATCCATCGGGGCGAGTTGAGTAATATATTGCGGCTTAAGGCCATTAAGAAATCTCTGTGCCTTCATTTTGTCAGTACCCACGAGATGTGGAGCGTACCGAGATAACCTCGAAAATTGTGCTTCATATTCCGTAACTGATAAACCCCTTTATTTTAAGGCGGCAAATTCAGCGGCCTTCCTTTCTTGTACTCGGTCGGAGAAGTATTTACTATTGAAGTGTTCCACGAACTCTTCCCATAATACTTGGTCGTGCGGTAAAGTAGCTTCGACCGATTCCCACCAGGCACGTGCATCCCTTTCCAGTTGGAAAGTAGGGAGTAGGACCTTCTCCTCGTCAGCGCATTGCATGACTCGGAATATCCTCTCGATCTCCTTAATCTAGTGTTCGGCTTCATCCGGATCCGTAGATCCTACGAACTTGGGAGGGTTCATGCTTCGAAAATTCCTATGCAAATCTCCCGCTCGTCGGTTTGCTCCTCCCTGAGCAACCTGTTGGAGGGCTTGTGTTAAGCCTTGAACAGTTCGCTGCATCTCGCGCCATTGAGCTCTCTCCGCGGCCATTTGCGAGAATTAGCCTGAAACCATAATTCCAAGGTTTATTATTTTTGTTTTGGTATTTATTTCCTGATAATTTCCTTTTTCTTAAAACTTAACCCGTGTTTCTACCCAAATCTTACCGGGAAAGTTCAAGATCTATCAATTTTCTAGATATTGATCTAGAACCTATGTTAAAGGGAAAACTATGTTTAAGAATGAACCTATAATTGTGAAACCTAGGATTTTATGTAACATAGGCTCTGATACCACAAAGACTGTCACGTCCCGACGCGGAATATCGAGGACGCGACGAGTCGTAAACACGCGTGTCGATCAGAGCATGTACAATTTTTATATGTTACTTTACTGATAAGATGGTTAAAATAAAATTTTCATGCTGGACTTAATTTTTAACATGCTAGAAATTAATATTTAACATGCTAAAATTAATACATAACATGCTAAAATAATTCTCATACATTAACTTACTGATAGGATGATAAGATAAGTTTACCATGCTGATTACAGAAATTCTCTGATGACAACATAATTTTTATCATGCTAAAAATCATTTTTCTATATTTATTTACTAATTATTTGATAGGAAAATAGAATTATCATGCTGAAAAATAGTTTTAATACACTGAAAATAATTCTACCATGCTAAAAATAATTCTAACATGCTAGAATAATTTTACCATACTGGAAGAAATTTTATCATGCTGGAAGTAATTTTCATGCATCATTTTACTAATTATTTAATAGGAAATTAGGTTTCATATGCACAAAAATAACTTTAAATAGATTTTAACATGCTGAAAATGATTTTTATATCTCAGTATGTATAAAATAATTTTATCATATTGGAAGTCATTTTTAACATGCTGGAAATAGTTTTAACATGTTGGAAATAATTTTTAGTATGTATAAACTAATATGGTGAAAATTAGATTTTTACATGTAAAAATAATTCCATTCTACAAAAATAAATTTTTAACATGCTGTAAGAATTAAAACATGTTAATATTACCTTTTCTTACTTTTGGTGACTAAATGCGTACAATTAACGTGAATTTTCAAAGGGTATATTTCCTATTGTATAGTGACTTAAGTTTAGTCCCACATTGGAAGTTACAAAAACTTGCATGGCTTTATATGTTGGAGAGCTCACCCTTGGGTCAGGACCCAAGGGACATAGGATGTGGGCTTGAGTTGTGAATTGATACAAAACTAGTAATATATATATTTATTTATTTATTTATTTGAGCCGTGCCGAGCCGTGCCGAGCCGCGGTCATGTCTATATATATATATCTTTTCATATTATATTATTTTGACCCCTCAAGACCCGGGGTTAACGGTCCGAACGCGACTAGTCATGAAGAACGCGCTAGGTACCTATAGCACGACCAGGAAAGTATATTTTTTTGAAAATTTGGTCAAAGGGACGGGGTCTGTATGAACGCGCTATATCGGGGCAGCGCGTTCAGAAGGCGCTACTTAGGTATAGCGCGTTCTGGACCTGATGAAAAAATGGGAATACCCCTCCAATCAAATGACCATAATATAACGGAATTTAACAAATGAACTATCAATGGAAAGAGGACAGAAAAACGAACAACATGGCATGATTTAATTAGAGTTTAGCCTGAGAGACACCTACCTTTAGACGGATCTAAAGAAATATCCCCAAATATAAGAAAACCCTTTGATCTTCCAAATCTTCCTTCAAATCTCCACCAATCTTCGCAGCAGCGTATACTTAACCTCCAGGGATGGTTTGAGGGTCGAATGGGGTTCTATTTATAGCCAAAAATTGGCCAAATGTGTCAAGATTCCTTGCCTAACAATGCCAAACTTTCCAACTCCGAATTAGAAGAAAAATGCCATTTCTCCTCTTAATCTAGCCCATCTTAGGTGTGAAAACAATGCAATTTCAACTGGTCTAAGGTGGGCTGTTAGGTAAGGGTCGATTTTTGAGTCAAACTTCTAGAAATGGGGTTATTATAATCCCTTAAATATCATATTAAACACATGTTACGAATTTAAGGTTACTTTAACCTTTATTGAATCCTTTAACCATTAATTCAGCCCATTATGGATTATCCAATGGGCCAATTGTAAACCTAATCCATTATATGGACTTTTATTGGGCTTACTATGATTTATCTAAGGTTTAAAGCATTTAATATCTATTTACTTCTAGTTAATTCAAGTAAATTCAATAAACTAGTTTATTTCATATAGTAAAAATGAAATTTGATTATTTCATGAAAATTTTAATTACATAATGAAATTAAAATTTTATTTCTCATTTTTAAATTTTGGGTTTCTACACACGGTGACCACAGTCAGAAAAGAAATGGGACTGCGAACCACCCGGTGCAGTCCAAAGCCCGGCGGTCCAACCCAGGCGCGCCATAGTCTCTGACGGTTTATCACTGGGCCATCACAGCCATTTGACGGTCCAACACAGGAGCGTCACACGTTCGGTGTAAAATCGACTGTGACGCGCCAGTACTGGTGCATCACATGCCCTAACACACCCAGCCTAGTGCGTCACAAGGCGAGCAGAAACCAACTATGACACACACCTCTCGGGGCGTCACAGACTGTAACGGACCACCTCTAGTGCGTTACAGGTTGGGGACGCGTCAGCCCTGACGCTCCCACATAGGGGCGTCACAAGGCTCTGACGCCCCACCCTGGGTGCGTCACAGACCTCGACTCCCAACGGTCAAAACCAACTGTCGGAATCGCTGTAACGGTCTAGCACCAGGGCGTCACCTCACTGTGGCGATCTATTGTGGGACCGTCAGGCCCACGAACGCCACACCCAAAAGCCAACGAAGTGTAACGCACCTACTTGGGCGCGTTACACCCTATGGCGGTCACTGGAACGACCGCCACAGTGCTCCGGCGGTGAAACGGCGAGCAAGCACAAAAAACGGTAACCACGCCCCCATACCTCCATGGGAGAGAGGGAAATCAAGGGGGAAGCCCCGGGGACCCCTAACATGATTCTAAGCCATCAAAACGTCAAATCGCAGCTCAAATCCACAGATCGGGCGAACTCTCCCCAAAACATGATTTTGCCCTAACCCGCTCAAAAACGCCCCTCTCGACTCCCATTCGGCCTACAAATCGCGGGGGATGACGGGATGAGCATAGGGATTCGTCCCCCTACCTCAATGGAGCGAAGGCTCCGCCGAATCATTGCCGAAATCAAAGAAGATGATTTTAGAATCCTCGTTCCTCCACGAAAACTCACGAGCTATACGCCGCCACGATCACCTCGCCGTCGCCGTCGTCGCCACGCCGCCGCCCCACGCCGTCTGTAGCCGGAGGGGGTGCGTCGCGGTGTCGCTGGTCGTAAAAGAGGGGAAGGGGGGGCGCTCACGGTGGATGGGGGAGGAAGAAGAAAGAGGAAGAAGAAGAAAGAAAAGGTGGGGGAGAGAGAAAATAAGTGGGGTATTTATAGAAAATCTGGAAATTTCAAAAAATATCAAAAAATAAAAAATCATATTTCTGCGATCCTCGGAACGCATCGATCGCAACGGTACCACTCTTGTCTAGGTGAACGACCCGGTTCACCCGCAACGAGATTCCGAAGGATTTCTCGGAACCCGTACCGGAAATCGGAAAATACGCGCGAAAAAACCGCGAACGCACTCCGGGCCTCCGAAATAACTCCGGATCGCGCCGATCCGAATATGAAAGATGTCCGAAACAAAATTTTGGACACAACAGAGTCGGACACTCCAAAAAAGTAGATTCGGGACTCAAAAGAAAGGATCCAAAAGGTCTGGATATTACACTGGTATTCCTAGTGCTGAATGGACCATTGCTATTAGAGAGCAGCCTAGTAGCGGCAAGCAATACTGTACTGAAAATGGAGCTTAGTAATCCCAATCCAGTGTCCTTGCAGCAACCAGGGCTCCTGGGAGGGTTCACTTATGATCCTGGTCCTCTCCAAATTGATGGTGCGGAGCTTCCTTCAAACCAAAATGGAGTACTATCCCCAATAGGTGGATAGGAAGAACAAGTGCAAGGGTTGAACGGACAAGGCAACCAGGCTTACAATGGTGCTGATAGTAGGATAGAAACATTAGTCTCAATTTTGGAGGGATCAGCGGCTGCATATGTTAGAGAATTGCAAAGTCAGCCAATAGAGGCTAAGGAAAACGTAGACATTCTGAAGGTTCAAGAAGTGGGTAAAGTAGTATCTGCTCAGGCTAAGCTGGACAATTCTCTAATGCAGACAATTGGTAATGGAAGGGATGATGCTGTCAGGCGGGTGGACCAAGAAGGGCATATGGTGACAAGATCTAGAGCTAGATCAGCAGAGGACCAAAGACGATCCTCCCAATGATAAGTCCCATTTTAATCTGGAATATAAGAGAGTGGGGAACTCTGGTTCCCGGGAAAGCCTTAAGAGATTAGTGCATAGTAATAAGCCATTGCTGGTGGCAATCAGTGAACCCATGCTCGCGGTAGATAAAGCCCTGAAGTTAGAAGATACATTAAACTGCCAAAGTGTGCAGTTAATTCTCCAATAGAATCAAAAACTTGGGTGTTTTGGCATGATAGTCGCAATTTGGAGTTTATTTCTTCTTCAGCCCAGCAAGTCACTCTAGGTCTGAAAATTGGAAATGCAATCACTGCTTACTTTTCTTTTGTTTATGCCTCATGTGATCCTCATCTCAGATTGGAATTATTCAATGAATTACTTTCTTTTACTGATTCTGTTTCGGTCCCCTGGGTTGTTGGAGGGGACTTCAACTGTGTTATGCGGCCTTCAGAGAAGATGGGTGGAGCTGTCCCTGCTCTAGCTCCCATGACTGAATTCAATGCCTTTGCTTGCTCGGATGGGTTATTGGATGCTGGTTGTACATGGTTGGGCATGACATGGTCTAATAATAGAACTAGTTCAGCAAACATCAGAGCTAGCTTGACAGGGTTTTTTTTTAACAGTCAATGCCAATCTGTAATGCCTTATCTGCTTGTTAAACACCTTCCTAGAGGTCCCTCTGATCATGCTCCACTGCTGCTATTCAGTGACAATTTCTCTTCAGGGCCCTCCAGATTCATTTTCCAAAAAATGTGGATTTCCCATAATTCTTTCTTGCAAGTGGTATCTCTGGCATGGGATCAAAATCTTGTTGATCATCCCAATGCTATGGTGAGATTTTCTATTAAGTTGAAGGCTGTTAAGAACTATCTCCGCAAGTGGAATAAAGAGGTCTTTGGAGATGTAACACAAAATGTCAGATTAGCATAAATGGATGTGGAGTTGAAACAGCTTGCTTTTGATCAGGTTCCTTCCTCTGATAATAGAAGTATTTTAAATGCAGCTAATGCATCTCTGTGACAGGCTCTTCATAGGGAAGAAGTATTTTGGAATCAAAAGTCCCGCATTGACTGGATTGAGAGTGGAGACAGAAATACCACCTTTTACCATACAGTAGCTCAATGCAATAGAAGGAGGGGTTTCATTAGAAGGCTGAAGCTGGGTGATTCAGACTTATGGTGTGAAGATCAGGATACCCTCCGGGCTCATGCTGAGAAATACTTCAAGGAACTTTTCTCCTCAGAGGAGCATTCTGTGGACTTGTCTCTTCTGGACTGCATCCCACAGTCTATCTCAGATGATCAGAACTCTTTTCTTTGTTCAATCCCAGATGGAGATGAAATCCAGGCAGCAGTGTGGTCTCTTAAGGGTTCAAGTTCTCCAGGGCCTGATGGTTTTTCAGGTGAATTCTACACAGCAGCATGGGACATAATTGGTAACGATGTTATAGCAGCAATCCAAAGTTTCTTTATGGGGTTCCCAATCCCCAGAGGTATCTCTTCCTCTCTAATTTCCCTGGTTCCCAAGGTGCAGGAGCCTAAGTCATTCAGTGATTTCCGTCCAATCAGTTTGTGCAACTTCTCATATAAAATCATTTCTAGTATCATCTCCAAGCGGCTAGCACCAATTCTACCTAATATCATCTCCAAGGAATAAGGGGCTTTTGTTAAGGGCCTGATGGGAATCGACGCCGAGCATGTACTTTTTCTTTTGCATTTATGTCCTTTTAGTTTGTGTTTATATCTTTGGGAAAGTATGTACGCAAATGTAAGGCTTTATAAGCCAATGAGTCATTCCCATAGATTGTGTGGGTTTTTGTGCAATTAGGTAGTAGGTCCAGCTAGGGGGCCCTCAGCCCTTTCCCATTGGTCCATGTCACCTTGTGGGGCTGGTCAACCATCCTAAGTAGACATCTAGAATGGTGGGCTGGTCATATGGACACATGGGGTTAAAGGGGTCAACATTCCAATGGTTGGCCACCTACCCCATTCAACCCATTAACCTTGGTCAAGGGGGCGCCCCTCTCCCCTTATTATTGTATTAATTTTTGTGTGTTATTCACACCTAATCCCAGCCCTTCAATCCCCACCCCTAGATCCAAGGGTTCACATTGCATTTGATGTGAATCATATAAAAGATTGTATTTTCATATGAATATTAGTGAAAATTCAAAAACTTTTATGTGTAAGCCAAAAAGGCTCTTGCGCCCCTTCCTCTCTCCCCCTGGTTTCCTCTCCTAAACCCCCCATTCTAGAGTGTTTAAATCTTCTATCTCCCCCTCTCAACCTCTGATCTTCATTGGTGCCGTCGCCGCCGCCGTTCGTGCCGCCTTCGAGCCGCCGGAATCCGTCTTCGGTTTTCTGTCCTGCTGGACAGAGGTGTCTTCCCGAAATTCTGATACCAGCCATGGCCTCTTCGTGGTTTGTAATTTTTATGGTGTGTTCCTATCTTCCATCCCATCATCCACAAAACAATTCAGATCGCAAATCCTTCGTTTGATATTTTTGCAATTTTGGTCTTCAATCACTCCCAGATCTGTCCTGTCTCTATCTACAGTGACAGTAGCTCTGAGTTTCCCATCTCCGACCATCTTTTTGATTTTTTTTAGGGCTCCCAATTTTACTAGGCGTTCTATCCATTATCCCCTACATCCACCATTTTTCCTAATTTTTGATCCGCCCTCTATCCATTTTTCAAAATTCGTGTTCTATCTCTGCTACAGTGCTTTCAGCCAAGTTCCAGATTCGACCACCTTCCAGTTCAAAAATCAGAAAAAATCATAGCCACCTCCAAGTCCTTCATAAAAAATATTCCTAATTTCTCTCTTGATTGCCTACAACTTTTATGAAGACCACAACTTCAGATTCGGACGTTCACATATCGGTCAAAGGCAGTTCTCAGACAAGTTCTCTACAGATCTGAGAGTTCGATCACTGTACAACAGCAACTCAAAAATTCATTAAAGCCAAGATCCGAGCAGATCCAGGTCTGATCTCTAGGCCTAAGTTGAAGTATTTGAAGAGAGCTTTCCAACGGCGCCAGTTTCGTGTCGATCCGACATCGGGGCTGATCGCAGCGTCCATTCTCGCCGGAGCGCGCGCTGAAAACCAGAAGCTGCAGATCCGTGGCCGGTTATTCCGACCGGCGCCGAACGGAGCCGCCCGGCCTCCGGCCGGCGAAGCAGCGTGCCGCCAGCCCGAGGAGCGCTTCCCTAAGTGTCCCCACTATAGCGGTGCCACTGGGTCCCACACGGCCCCTCCGGACCGCACGTGGGCCCCACCGTCACTAGTTCGGGTGCTACCGAAGAGACGCGAGAAGCCGCCCGTCAACCCGAATTCGGTCCTCTCGGGTCATTTGTGTAGCCCTTTACCTCCCTGCGTGGAGTGGGTGATATTTCATTGCTGTCATCATTGTGTAATATTTATCCCGGGAGTACGAGTTTTGGCCGGGTCCGTCTTCCCCACGCCGAGCGCGTGGAGGTATCGCATTCGCTCCCTTACTTGGCATTTTGCTTACTTCATATATATTTATTTATGTCCCTGCTAGAGAGCAAGTGTAGGGACAATTAGCTCGCTTTATATTTATATCACCGCTGCTGCGAGAGAGAGCGTTACCATCCCGTGACCCGATCCGGGCACAAGTGAGAGCCGACCACCCTAGCTCACTGCCGGTTTCTCAACCGCGCACGTCCGACGCTTCCCTCGTTAAGGGACAGTCACGAGCTTGTCGTGTCCGTGTCTCGTCCCGCATCAATTTGGTATCAGAGCAAGTTGAGTCTAGGGTGTCAAAAAAAGTATCTTTTGCATTGCATCCCAATAACCCGGTATATCAAAAGGTGTTGTCCGAACGTTAGGCTACGCCTATCGGGAAGGTCGCACACTTGCGCGAGTGGTCTTCGGATCGGTTATCTCCGCCGCGTACCGAGTTTTGGTTATGTCTAGGTGCATTAGTTAGCATCACATTTTACTTTTAAACTTAAAAAAAAATGGTCTTACATCTCCATTCCTAGGGGGCCCAACCCCATCTTTGCAACCATGGCCGCATCCCGAGCTTATAGTCTCGATGAAGTGGGCGCCATGTTCCAAGCCATGATGGGACAAGTGCAAAGGTTTAGTACAAGCCTAGATCGGTTTAGTACTAGCCTAGATCGGTCTATCGGGGTAGATTGGTTGTTCCCGGAGCCACCCCAAGGACCCCTTCACCACGAGAAGGACATTCCTTCCTCATCCATGAGAGCTCCAATGTCAACACTCTCTATGTCCGAACGTGATTTGGAACCATCTCATTTGGAGCCACCAAGGACCGAGCCACCCGTATTTCTAACGGGTACACTATACATCGCCGAGCCGCTTTTTAGTTGGCTCAAGGATGGCTTGGTCCCACCTCCCTTTCCATCCATGGACCCCATCCTACCTAGAGTGCCGGTCAACTCATTCCATACCACATTTCGATCTCGTCACCATGTTGATACGTTGGATGATCTTGTCATGGGATTAGATTCACAATGGGAGTTGACGCATCTTTTGGCCCGAGGCTTTGACCAACCCGCTAGTCTTAGCTTCACCCATCCGGCCTTCGGGTCCATTACCTCCGAGTGCACCGTGGGTTGTGTCACCACGGAGGTTCTTCTACTTCTCCCGCTACCGGACAAGCCCGAATTCATACCCTTTTTTCCGAGAGAAGAATCATACTTCTTGCCTACGATCCCCGTCCCACCCGTCACAATTCAAGAAGGTGACTATCCACACCTTCAAAACTTCTACACGTGGGACCGTGACTTATGGGAACCCACCACAAGGGGTCATACCTTCTTTGATCCCTTTGACCCACTCCCTAGTGGATCCTTAGACCCTCCATATATACTTCACTTCTTAGAGGGAGTCCACTATCATACCCCTTTCCTACGGGCCGGGTCCTCCATACCCACCAAGCCCGTCCACGATACACCTACACCCGGCTCTTCCACACCCGGTTTTCCTAGCCCACTCAAGTCTCCTAAATCTAAAGGGCCGTCCATACATGACTAGGTCATACTTGGACATTTAGGTGTACCCCATGCCACCCATCTCCGGTTACGTCAAATGCATGCATGGCACACCTTCGGGTGTCCTGGTCCGCCGTCACCCATGAACGGGTCGGACTAACATTAGGTGTGTCTAGGGTCACAGTTGAGTCTGTGTGTTTTCCTTGTGTGATTTGTATTGTGTGGTTTGTTTGCATGGTTTGTGTGTAGTTTGAGCGTCTGCATGTGTCTTGTGCAAGCTCGTTGTCGTTCTCTTATGAGTAAGAGGCGATTGGACTCACTCGATGAGTATGGGATCGGTTCTACATCTATACCCGGATCAGTCACCTATAGGGACTCAGCGATGATTCCTAGTGAGTCTTCGAGCTGCTCCCTTCCCTTTTTAGAGTGCCCCACCCGGAGTGTCCACTTTTAGCCCATAGCAGTTCGTGCATATCGAGTATATATGGAATGAGCAGGTGACGGTCACTTGGAGTGGAGCGTACCCGCGTTACTTGGCACGGTGACGGATCCGTCGGAGTACTCGAGCATCCATACCCCTACTCGACAGGGTCGAGTTCCTCCCACTCGGGGAGAGTTGATGGGAATCGACGCCGAGCATGTACTTTTTCTTTTGCATTTATGTCCTTTTAGTTTGTGTTTATATCCTTGGGAAAGTATGTACGTAAATGTAAGGCTTTATAAGCCAATGAGTCATTCCCATGGATTGTTTGGGTTTTTGTGCAATTAGGTAATAGGTCCAGCTAGGGGGGCCTCAGCCCTTTCCCATTGGTCCATGTCATCTTGTGGGGCTGGTCAACCATCCTAGGTGGACATCTAGAATGGTGGGCTGGTCATATGGACACATGGGGTTACAGGGGTCAACATTCCAATGGTTGGCCACCTACCCCATTCAACCCATTAACCTTGGTCAAGGGGGCGCCCCTCTCCCCTTATTATTGTATTAATTTTTGTGTGCTATTCACACCTAATCCCAGCCCTTCAATCCCCACCCCTAGATCCAAGGGTTCACATTGCATTTGATGTGAATCATATAAAAGATTGTATTTTCATATGAATATTAGTGAAAATTCAGAAAATTTTGTGTGTAAGCCAAGAAGGCTCTTGCGCCCCTTCCTCTCTCCCCCTGGTTTCCTCTCCTCAAACCCCCCATTCTAGAGTGTTTCAATCTTCTATCTCCCCCTCTCAACCTCTGATCTTCATTGGTGCCGTCGCCGCCGCCGTTGCCGTTCGTGCCGCCTTCAAGCCGCCGCGAATCCATCTTCGGTTTTCTGACCTGCTGGACAGAGGTGTCTTCCCAAAATTCCTGATACCAACCACGGCCTCTTCATGGTTTGTAATTTTTATGGTGTGTTCCTATCTTCCATCCCATCATCCAAAAAAAAATTCAGGTCGCAAATCCTTCGTTTGATATTTTTGCAATTTTGCTCTTCAATCACTCCCAGATCTGTCCTGTCTCTGTCTATAGTGACAGCAGCTCTGAGTTTCCCATCTTCGACCATCTTTTTGATTTTTGTTAGGGCTCCCAGTTTTACTGGGCGTTCTATCCATCATCCCTTACATCCATCATTTTTCCTAATTTTTGATCCGCCCTCTATCCATTTTTAAAAATTCGTGTTCTATCTCTGCTACAGTGCTTTCAGCCAAGTTCCAGATTCGACCACCTTCCAGTTCAAAAATCATAAAAAATCATAGCCACCTCCAAGTCCTTCATAAAAAATATTCCCGGTTTCCTCTCCTGATTGCCTACAGCTTTTATGAAGACCACAACTTCAGATTCGGACGTTCACATATCGGTCAAAGGCAGTTCTCAGACAAGTTCTCTACAGATCTGAGAGTCTGGTCACTGTACAATAGTAACTCAAAAATTCATTAAAGCCAAGATCCGGGTAGATCCAGGTCTGATCTCCAGGCCTAAGTTGAAGTATTTGAAGAGAGCTTTCCAACGGCGCCAGTTTCATGTCGATCTGACATCGGGGCTGATCGCAGCGTCCATTCTCGCCGGAGCGCGCACTGAAAACCAGAAGCTGCAGATCCGTGGCCGGTTATTCCGACCGGCGCCGAACGGAGCCGCCCGGCCTCCGGCGACGAACCAGCATGCCGCCAGCCCGGGGAGCGCTTCCCTAAGTGTCCCCACTACAGCGGTGCCACCTGATCCCACACGGCCCCTCCGGACCGCACGTGGGCCCCACCGTCACTAGTTCGGGTGCTGCCGAAGAGACGCGAGAAGCCGCCCGTCAACCCGAATTCGGTCCTCCCGGGCCCATTTGTGTAGCCCTTTACCTTCCTGCATGGAGTGGGCCATATTTCATTGCTGTCATCATTGTGTAATATTTATCCCGGGAGTACGAGTTTCGGCCGGGTCCGTCTTCCCCACGCCGAGCGTGTGGAGGTATCGCATTCGCTCCCTTACTTGACATTTTGCTTACTTAATATATATTTGTTTATGACACTGCTAGAGAGCATGTGTAGGGACAATTAGCTCGCTTTATATTTATATCACCGCTGCTGCGAGAGAGAGCGTTACCGTCCCGTGACCCGATCCGGGCACAAGTGAGAGTCGACCACCCTAGCTCACTGCCAGTTTCTCAACCGCGCACGTCCGACACTTCCCTCGTTAAGGGACAGTCACGAGCTTGTCATGTCCGTGTCTCGTCCCGCATCAGGGCCGTTTTATTTTGGACAATGTCGCACTGGTAAGACAGATGATGATGGACATAGACAGGAAGGTTAGAGGTCATAATGCAGTTTTCAAGTTAGATGTGGCCAAAGCTTATGACAGAATGGAGTGGGACCTTATTCTTGCTGTCTTGAAGAAGTTTGGGTTCAGCAATAGGTTCACTTCCCTTATTGGCATGATTTTATCAAACTGTTGGTTTTCAGTTAATTTCAATGGTTCTATGGCAGGGTTTTTCAAGTCAAGTAGGGGGATTCGGCAGGGAGACCCCTTAGCTCCCTATCTTTTTATTTTAGCCTCTGAAGTGCTTAGTAGAGGTCTCACAATCTTGTTCCAGTCAGGAGTCTTGAAGGGTTTCAATGGGCCAAGGAATGCTATCCAAGTCTCCCATCTTCTATATGCTGATGATACCCTCATTTTCATGAATGCCAGTAAACATAACATCAGTTGTTTCTAGCAGTTCATTAAAAGATATGAGGTTTGTTTTGGCCAAAAAGTAAACTCAGGAAAAAGCAATTTTACTATCTCCGTGAAAGCACCCACTGCCCTCAAGCAAACCATCCATTCTATGACAGGTTATAAGTTTCAAGCTCTTGGTTTTTGTTACCTTGGCATTCCTATAAAGAAAGGAAGATATAAATGTACTGACTTCAAGTTCATTGTGGACAAAGTTCAAAAGAAACTGGAGGGTTGGCAGTCCAAGTTCCTCTCTCAGGTAGGGAGAGCTATTCTAATTAACTCTGTCCTCCAAAGTATGCCAGTCTATTTAGCCTCGGCTTGTTTTATCCCTAAAGTTATTACCAATGCTATTGATAGTATGTGTGCCAACTTCTTATGGCAGGGTCCAGAAGGGCAGAGGCGTCGTCATTGGGTAGCTTGGCACAACATTCTTAAGTCTTGGATGGAAGGGGGTCTTTCAATTAGGGACCTTCATCAGGTCCAGGTTTCTCTAGCTACTAAAAGCTTGTGGAATATCATACATGGCTCATCTCTTTGGTCCTTTTATGCCCGGCGTAGATTCATTAAAACAGATATTTTAGACTATACAAAGCCTTTTCCAGCAGGCATGCCATCTAACATCTTTCAGCAGGCGAAGAAACTCATCATTTCTAACTCATGGTGGATAATTGGAGATGGGAAGGGAGCTGACTTTTGGAAGGACAATTGGACAGGGCAGGGGCCTCTCATCAATTCTATTCAGCATGCAGATATTAGCAGGATTCTTAATAAGCCCAGAACTTCTGTCAGGGAGGTAATGCTAGACCCCCATCATGAAGCTAGGACTTTGCTCACCAATTTCCAGAGCCTTCCCAATATTCAGTTTAGTGATGAGGACGACTCTTGTGTATGGACTGCCACTGCAGGAGGCTCTTTCACTGTTAAGTCGACAAGTAAACTTCTGTGGTCAACAGCTATTGTTAGAGGTCCATGGGCTAATCTTTGACATTCTAGCATAGCTCCGAGGGCTGCCAACTTCTTTTGGAAACTTATCCACCGTGCAGTGCTTGTAGACAGTAGGGTGGTAGAGTGTGGCATTCCAATGGTATCAAGATGCAGTTGCTGCACTTCACCTGCTATTGAGGATCTTAATCACCTTTTTATTAAAGGGAACCTGGCTGCAGAATTATGGACATGGGTCACACCTCTAATTAGTGCAAAGATTCATCTAAATGAGCATATTACCATCCGCTGTTGGAATATATTGGCAGGTACCAAACTTACCTCGGCTTCTAGTTTTGTTGGAATGCATGCAGTCATTCAAATGCTTTGGGAGATATGGAAAACCAGATGCACAGTCAGATATGACAACATCGGTCCATGTGTTAGTGGTATTAAAAGGAGAATCAGTGCAACAGTCTCAAATTCCCTAGATAAAGTTACTTTCTCAGCGATTCTCTCAACAGTGCAAAAGAATAATCTAGCTCAACTCCATTTCTTTCCTAGGGTCGTTCAGAAATGGCCGATTGTTGTGCGGTGTAGACTGTCATCTTCCAAGTTAACTCTGCATGTTGATGGGGCCTCCAAGGGCAATCCAGGAATGAGTGGTGGAGGAGGAGTAATCTGTGACCCTGCTGGTAAGCTGTTAGTAGGTTTTGCCTTTCACTATGGCCATGGGCGCAGTCTTCTAGCAGAGGCAAGGGCACTTCATGATGGATTATCAATAGCATTGAATAGTGGTCTCCAGGTGGCTGCTGTACACAGTGACTGTGCATTGTTAGTTGATGCAATCCGGAAAGGAGTGACTCCTAGTTGGACTATTCTTCCATGGTGGAGGAAAATTCTTCATCTAATAAACAAATGTGGTTGTTCAGTGCAGCATGTCTTTAGGGAGGGCAACCAAGTAGCTGATGCTTTGGCCTCCCATGCATGTGCCAATCACAACAACTTCATTTTCACCCGGGTCAGTGATCTTCCTCGACTGGCTAGGGGCGCTTTGAGGATGGATAAAGCAGGATTGCCTACTATTCGCAATTGTAATTAATTTTGATCTAGTAGCTTCTATTTGTTCTCTAGACTGATTGTAGGGCTTGACAGGGGTATGCCCCGCTGAATTTGTATTCTTTTAAAAAATCAATAAAATTTTCTTGGCCACAGTGTCAGTCTGGGGAAGTAAGAACATTGTCCCCTTCGGGGGGATGGTGCACTTGACTAGACTCTGACTCTGTTGGTCGGTGCTTACTTTAAAAAAAACTCTACCATGTTGCATTAGCACAGCACCCAAACCTATTCTGGAAGCGTTCGTACACACTACGAAATCTCCCGATCCCGAAGGTAACACTAACACCGGAGCGGTAGTGAGCAATCTCTTCAGCTCCACAAAGCTCTGCTCACACTCCTCCATCTAGACAAATGGCACACCCTTCCTCGTAAGTCTGGTCATAGGGGCCGCAATACGAGTAAAATCCTGAATGAATCTCATATAATAGCCTGCAAGCCCCAGAAAACTCTGAATCTCCGTGATAGAACTCGGCCTCGACCACTACACCACAACCTCAACCTTGGCCGAACCATGGAAATACCATCACCAGAGATCACGTGCCCCAAAAAGCGCACTTCACGCAACCAAAACTCACACTTGCTGAGCTTGGCATACAGCTAGTGATCTCGCAAGGTCTGCAACACCATCCTCAAATGATGCACATGCTCCTCAGCAGACCGTGAATACACAATGATGTCATCCATGAACATGACCACGAACTGGTCTAGATACGGACTGAACACCCTATGCATCAAATCCATAAATGTCGCGGGGGCATTGGTGAGCCCAAACGGCATCACCAAGAACTCATAATGACCATATCTCGAGCGGAACGTAGTCTTCTCAATGTCAGACTCTCGAATCCGCAGTTGGTAATAACCCGACCTCAAATCGATCCACGAAAACACCTGGGCCGACTGAAGCTAATTAAACAAGTCATCAATCCAAGGCAGCGGATACTTGTTCTTAACAGTCGCTTGGTTCAACTGTCGATAGTCAATACACAACCTCAGACTACCATCCTTCTTCTTCACAAACAACACGGGCACACCCCAAGGGGAAAAGCTAGGACGAATGTACCCCTTGGCTAGCAACTCCTGCAACTGCGCCTTCAACTCCCTTAACTCAGCCAGTGCCATCCGGTAAGGGGCTTTCGACATAGGTGTCGTACCGGGTACCACCTCAATCATGAAATCAATCTCTCACTGCGGTGGCAACCCTGGCAACTCCTCGGGAAAACTATCAGAAAACTCGCACGCAATCGGAATATCCTCCACATCCGGACACTGCCGATCGACCAGAACCATAGAAGCGAGAAAACCTTGACAACCTGCATCAAGCAATCTACGAGTCTTAATGGCCGAAATAAGAAAACGGGAGGAGGAAGACCGGATACCTTGGTAGTAGAAGGTGGGTCTGCTAGGATGCTTGAAGTAGACCCTCTTCAAGCGGTAATCCACCACCGCACGATGGGCCTCGAGCCAATCTATGCCCAAAATCACATCAAAGTCCTGAAGCGGCAATGCATAAAGCCTGGCCGGAAAGTTCCACCCATCCACCCACATAGGCACCTTCTCAAAGAAATACGGGGTGAGCATGAAATCACCGGTAGGCAACTCCACGGCCAAGTCACAAGATGCCTCGGTCACCGATTCCTCGACACTCTGAGCAAAGTCTCCGAAATAAACGAATAGGACGCGCCAGAATCAAACAAAACTCGAGCCGCACAACCCATAATCAGAATAGTACCTTCCACCAACTGCGACGCCTCAGCCTCTGCTCTGGTTCTCGGCCTCGGGATCTCTGCCTCCCCACGGTAGCCGATCGAGTCAACTGTGAAAACTGACCCTGTTATTGGTACTGCTGCTGTAATGCCCCAGATTTTTTTTTCGGATATTTTTCGGATCATTTTAGTGGGTCTCGGAGTGTATTTTATGCTTTACACATGTTTTTCCCTGATGTACCTTCGGAACTCTGTGTAGGGCGAACCGTGACGTTCTCTGACTCCGAGACGTTACAACTGCGTTGTAAACCTCCCGAAAATTGCGGAGGTAATTTTTTATAATTTTTTTTGAATTTCTAGAATTTTTGGGTTTTTCTATATATTAACCCTTTTTCTCTCTCCCCCTCTCATTCTCTCTTTCTCACTCTCTCTCATCTCTTTCTCTCCCCCTCTCCCCAGGCGACCGACGGTGGCGGAGGAGGGCGAAGCGGCGATGGCGGGAGGCGAGGAACGGGGAACGGGTCGAGCATCGAAGGCCGGTGGTGCGTGGAAGCTCGACCGCGGGTTCGTGGAGCGGCGAGGGTTTCGGGGCATTTTCTTCGTGGATCGGCATCCACGGCGCGTCGTTTCTTCGGTGGAGGTAGGGAGATGGACCCCCAGCTCGTGCATTCCCTTTCCCGTAAGTTTTGTAGGCCGTGGTGAATCGAGCGGGCGTATTTGGGATTTTTGGGGTAAAATCATATTTGGGGAGAGTTCACTCGATCTATGGATTTGAGCCGCGATTCAGCGTTTTGATGGCTTAGAATCATGTTAGGGGTCCCCAGGGGGCTTCCCCCTTGATTTCCCCCTCTCCCATTGAGGTATGGGGGCGTGGTTGCCATTTTTGTGCTTGTTCGCCGTTTTCGCTGTCGGAGCGCTGTGGCGGTCGTTCCAGTGACCGCCACAGGGTGTAACGCGCCCAGGGAGGTGCGTTACACTTCGTTGGCTTTTGGGCGTAGACCGCCACAGTGCTGTGATGCCCAAGTGTTAGATCGTTACAGTGATTCCGACTGTTGGGGGTCATAGACACCTGACGCACCCAGAGTGGGGCGTCAGGGTAGTGTGACGCCCCTGGGTAGGAGCGTTAGAGTTAACGCATCAACCTCTCTCCCTAACACACTTGGGTAGGTTGATAAGTGTCCATTTTCTATAGTAATCCATCGCATGTACACCATTTTATGTGCATATAATTAGGTAATTATCCCTATTTCATAGTTAACCTCAACTCTGCATTTAAATTGAAACTTTCACGTAAATTGATTAATTTGGTGATATTATTTAATAAATTAAAGTTGAGGGTCATGGGCATTAATTCTCCATTGCATAACTATGAGTATTTGATATTTATGTGCATATTATGGTAATTTTTATGGACTAGATTATAATTATGTGTGTGCAGGACACCGAAGGTAATTGTAAAAGAAGCCGGGGGTAAAACTGTCATCACCACTTTGACCAAGTCAAATAAAGAATTCAAAATATTTTGGTTGGAGGGAAAAGAAAGTTTAAAATTTTGAATTAAAAGTTTGAAAAGGAGGAATTCAAAGTTTAAGTTTGAAAAGGAGGAAAAGGACATTCAAAGTTTGAAATAAAGGAGAGACATGATGAGTCTTGGAAAATGGGGTGCCCAAAATCCAAGAAAAGGGCTGCCCACCTCCTTTTCCTTTTCCCCATACATCATCTTCTACCTAAATCCCAGTCATTCATATCCTTTTGATACAATCTTCACCCTCCATTGACCCAACTTTTCCTATAAATAGCTCATGACAAGGAGGAGAAGAAGAGTTCTTCTTTTGGGCAACCTCTTTCTCTCTCTCCCTCTCCCACCTTCACCTTAGGCCACCAATTTCTCCTCCTTCTGCTCCTATTCTCCTCATGTGTTCTTCATAAAAGTTCTTCATTTTTAAATTCTCTATAATTTCTTCTTCTTCGTCATCTTCTAATTCCCTCTAGTTTTCAAGTTATTTCTTATTTTTCACTGTGTTATCCTGTTCATCTACGAATCAGTGTTCCTCTCTGTTCTTCTCATTATTTCTTCCCCTTTCTTCCATTTTATCCTCCTACTATCTTCATAAAAGTTCTTTGTTTTTAAATGTTATACAACTTCTTCTTCTGTCTTATCTTCCAATTCTTTCATATTTGTAAGTTATTCCTCATTTTTCACATTGCTATCCTGTGAGTTTACTGTTCATCCGAAGTGCTAGAATCTGTTATTCCTTTATTTTGAAGTCTTTCTTCTCTTCTTTTCTCTTTGAGTTCTTCATAAAAGTTCTTCCTCTCTTCCTCCTCTTCAATCTCTTCTTCTTGGGCATCCCCTAATTCATCTTGATTTCAAAGTTATTCACCCTCCAAAGGTGACTTCAACGACGAAGATGACTTCCTCCCGGCGTAGACGATATCTTCCGCAAGGTGATTCGCGATCCAAGGCCAAGAGAGGACGGCACCGTCATCACCATTACTGCTACCATCTTCACATCTCAGGCTCTTCTTGTTGTTATTACTTTTGTGTTATTTTACTTTATTGTAATCTTGTCACCTCTTTGTTGTAAGCTTGTCTTGCACTTCATGTACTCTTTCTTTTAAGTTAATGAAGAGAGTTATTCTTTTGATCTAGTTCTTGATCTTCTTCACTCTCTACCCCCTTCGTCTATCTCTTCTTTTCACTTCATGCAATTAATTTCTATAGCATAGGCGCATAATCATAGGCGTTTTTAATTTAAGTGTTTGGTTTGTTCTTCATTTCACTATTTTCTTTAAGCAAAGTAAAATCACAAGTGTTTTCTAAAGGACTCCAAAATTTTTAAGTCTAAAAATCTCTTCTTCTTTGTGGATTCGACCCTTCTGGTCACCTTATTACGTCTTACTTTCATCTAGTGCGAGTTGAAAATTTTAAAATTGATATGCGTGTAGTAACGACATACATATCCGCGTTATCAATTTTTGGTGCCGTTGTCGGGGAAGAATGATGATTTTTGACTTAAGAACTTTGCTTTCCTTGTGTTTATAGTGTACTAATAAAGTTCTCTTTTCTTTTCTTTTTTTGCAAAAAAAAAGGGGAGAAAAAGTAACTTGAAAACTAAAAAAAAAATCAGAGGTAAGTTTACATTTCTTTCTTTCATCTTTGTGATTTAGTCATTCATTTCAAAAAAAAAAGAGAACGAGAGAACGCTTTTCAAGTAAGTATCCAAACTTTTCCTCCTTCATTTTAATTTCATTTCTCTACATTTCATATCTTGTGGTTAGATAGGTTCACTAAATAAGAACAAAAAAATCATCACTTGAACTTCAATAAAAATCTTCATTGCAAGAGTAGAACCCACACTTCTATATTTTAGGTCATGCATCATTTAGGATAGAATTTATTTTTCTTTGTTGTTTAATTATTATTAATTGCATTATTGAAGATTGCGGGAGGCAAGGTAAGTACTCTAATTTTTTTCAAAAGCATGCCCATGCATTTCCATGCTTGCATAGAACCCCTTGTTTGAACTTGGTTTGTACGTATCATTTCTAAAATATTCTAAGGGCAACACCCATAAGCAAGATAAAGTGGGGATTTCATCACCCTTCCTTAGCCCACAAACCGTAATTCCCATGCATCTTTGCATCACCTAGACCTTAAATAAAATCTAGTAGACATTGGCCCTAGGTTCACACTATATTTCTTGTGTTATTTGGGCTTACCCTCTTATGAAAATCGGTGTCTAAGACAAGACGGTCGGACGATAAATGCCTTAAGCGGGCTAGTGGTTTGGCATAATTAGGTCCCCACGAAAGTAGGGGGAACCTCCCACTACCCCACCCCTTACCTGGTTGGTGAAAATATTGAGGGTGAACTTAAGTTTCACTTTAGCCATTTTGTGAAACCCAATTTGTAGGTCTAGGTCACATCTAGTGCATTAAGTAATTTGTGTGACAACTTGCTTGTGTTTGCATAAAAAAAATAAAAATAAAAACCAAAAAAATCTCATCTTCTCTCTCTTCGTCCTAATTTGAGTCAAAACAAAAAAAATAAAAAAAATCATAAAAACATCATTAAAAAAGATTCTCACATCTCTCATCTTTAACCTTGGTTTATGCAAGGGGGAAAATCTCAACATCTTGACTTAGTTGAGTCCATTAGTGAGGTTGAGCGATTCATTTTTAATCAGGCCCAAAATCAAATCCAACGTATGGCTGAACAACACCAACTAGGGATGCCCAAATAGATGAAGGAATATTTTATTCCTTCGAATTATCAGCCATCCACTTGTATCCAACTGCCTAATGTCCCTGCTTTGCATTATGAGATCAAATCTAGCACCATTCAGATGCTCCCATCCTTTTATGGGAAGACCAATGAAGATCCCTATAAACATCTGGATGGATTTCTAGAAATTTGTTCCACTGTGAAAATTTAAAATTTCACAGATGATGCCCTCTGCCTGACCTTATTCCCTTTCTCACTTAAGGACAAAGCCAAATAGGACCTTAGGGAAACCTATTGGCACATGGGCAGATATACAGCATGAGTTCCTTAAGAAGTTTTACCCCATCGGTAGAACCAACACCATGAAACGTGCAATTACATGATTCGCACAACTCCCAAATGAACAAATACATGAATCATAGGAGAGATTAAAGGAACTCCTCAGAAAATGTCCGCATCATAGGCTTTCCAAATGGCAAATAGTGCAAGCTTTCTATGAGGGCTTAGATGATCAAGTTAGGCAGATTGTGGATACATCATGTGGTGGGGCCTTTATGAGCAAGAGTGAGGATGAGGCCTATGCCTTATTTGAAATGTTGAGCGAGAATTCAATCAACCATACT